>NW_010729262.1:30031-73488 GCF_000365185.1 Nelumbo nucifera
TTAAGTGCTAAATAAATGTAAAAGAGTGAATATTAGGGGATAAAAATAGGGTTCTTTTTGGTCTCATCAATTACTTCATCCTTTTTAGGAGTTCCATATTTGCCAAATTCCCAAGTCGTAGAACGCCTAGGCTAATGCACTGTGAAGACTAGCTAGCTCAGCAGATGTCAACTCTAAGAGGACAGTGCATGTGGAGGATTTGTAGCAACCAAGTATTTTCGACACATCTACTATCGAGGTCACTCATGTGTTGGCACCCAAATTGAGCTAAATGAACTTGATTCTTAGTTATTTGCAAATAGGATCTTTGGCATCAGATCGGCTACAGCCAAAAAGGATAGAAAGGAGGTCAAGTCGGTACACAGTCATTAAGGATCAGTTGTACTGAAAGTCGCTTACCTAGCCCTACCTCAGTTGTCTTAGACCTTTTGAGGCTGAATGTGTGCTCCAGGATATTCATGGAGGAATGTGTGGGGCACCTACTAGGGGTAAGTCATTAGCATAGAAAGCTCTACAACAAGGATATTACTGGCCTACCATAAAAGAATATGCGCTTTGCCTCGTGAAGAAATGCAATCATTGCGAGTGCCATGCTAATATACCTTGCCAGCTTATTGTCGACCTCCGGTATCTTGCCAGTCCTTAGCCCTTTGCCTAGTAGGGAATTGACCTATTGGGACCCTTTCCAGTAGCGTCAAGGCAATGAAAGTAGATCGTAGTCACTATAGATTATTTCACTAAATGGGTAGAAGCCGAGCCACTGGCCATAATCACATCATGCAACATACAAAACTTTATTTAGAAGAACATCATATGTAGGTTTGGCTTGCCATGAGTGCTCGTCTTAGACAATGAAAAATAGTTTAGTGACATTGGATTTTAGAACTAGTGCAAAGAGATGGGTATCCATCAGTGATTCACCTTGGTTAAGCACCCACAAACCAATGGATTGGCCAAGGTGACAAATCTCACGCTAATACAAGGATTGAAGACCTGGATAGATCGAGTAAAGGACGGTGGATTGAAGAACTCCCAAGTGTGTTGTGGGCATACAGAACAAGTCGAGAAACCACTAGAGAGACACCCATCAACCTAGTGTACGAGACAGAAGCAGTGATCACAACCGAGTTAGAGGTGCCAACATTGCGGATCATGACTTATGAGAAAGACCTCAACAATGACGAGCTTATGAACAACTTGGACTTGATTGAAGAAATAAGGGACCAAGCCCACAAAAGGACAACAACATGTCAACAACAAGTAGCATGATACTACAACGCCCGAGTTTGTAAGCGGAGCTTTAGAGTAGGAAACTTCATCCTCAGGAATGTGAATGTACTCGAGCCAAGAGAAGAAAAGCTCAGCCCAAATTGGGAAGGCCCCTATAAAGTTGTCAAAGTGTTGGGTTCAACAACCTATAGACTACAAACTCTGGATGGGCGAGTTGTGCCATGCACCTGGCACACCATGAACCTAAGAATGTATTATGTATAAAAATACTTGGAATTATAATAAAGTTCTAAGTTTTTAGCAATTTGTTGCAACTCAGTTCGGAGTAAGACCGAGCTGGGAACCTTGTTCTCATAGCTCAACACTGTGTTAAAATACTATTAAAACACAAAAGTGTTGAGGTACTAACTTGGCTCCCTATCGAGATGACTCAAGCAGACCACGAAAGTTAGATTAGGGAAAAGGAATAACGGTAGGGATTAGTAACTCAACCGAGGTGGAAAACGCATGGGTAAATGATTCAAGTCAATAACTCGGCTGAAACCACAGACGTGCCAAAAAATATATTTTTGTCATTGATCAAGAAAGTTTAGTACAAAAAAAGGGAGAAAAAACAACAAAAGTTGTTTTCATTTAAACCGTGCTTAGTAGTTCAAAGAGTACATTCGGAAGATAGGAAAAGTGAATCACTGGGAGGCCTAGTCACTAGGAGTAGTAGACCCAAGATTATCAGCCACTAGTCAGACACCTTCCTCCTCAGGCTCACTCTCCAAATCATCTGCCAAGATGAGCTCCTTAGACACTTGTACTATTTTCAGCTCGCAGATCAAACGGTTGGGCATGATGTCTAAGAGGCGTTTGCAGAATTTGAAGCCCTTCCTAACAAAAGGGATGGCAAGGTCAAGCATCTTAACATCAAATTCCTCTAAGAGCTTGTAAGAAGCAACTACCTTCTCGCCGGCCAACTCTAGCTCAACCTTCCATTCCTCCTCATGCTTCACGAATTGGGTCTTCAGAGCCTCCTCCCTCTCCATGTTGGCTTTGAGTTCGGCGAGTGACTTGTGGCACTTTGAATGAGAAAGCAACAACTTCTGTGTCAACTTGATAACAATGGACCGAAGACCAAAGACTTCACATTCAAACTTGGCCTTAGTAGTTGCAAGGTTAGTTTCAACCTAGGCCTTCTCCATTACTAAGATATTGATCTAGCTCAGGTAGCCTTCTTCAACCCGAGACAGGTTATGAACTTGGGCCTACTGACTACAAGCTTGAGCGCAAACCCCCTATGCCATATCATTTGCCTAGAAAAGCAAAGTTATGTTAGCAATCTAGTTGAATCAGCATAAAAAGAGGATAAGAGAAGAGCTTACCTTCACGATGTGGGAGAAAAGATGAGTCTTAGAACATCAAAGGGGAGGTTCTCCATCTCCTCCCAAGATGTCGGCAGCACCACGCCCCTACTCAGCTCACAGGCGACTAAGTGGGCCCACACAAAGTCATCACTGAGCCTGCACCTCGACTGTAGGGGTGGGAGGAACTTCATCCTCCAAAGTGATGACCTCTGCCAAACTAGGGGCAGTTCAAATAGCGACAACTTGGAATGACTCACCGTATGTAGTCTTCCTCTTCTTTAGCCTCTGCCTCTTCAAAGTAGTTAGTCTACCAACAAGTCGGTTCATACCTGTACTTGGATTTAAAAAGAAAAAAAGAAGAAAAAGGAGGGGGATCAATACTAAAAAAAAGAGCTCGAAAAGGAGAAAGCAAGTGAAAAGCACCAAGAACTAAGTTCTAACTACCTCGGCATTCTTGGCGCAGGCCTATTCTAAGGTGAGCGTCCTTAGTCAAGTAGTCATCTATCTTCAGCCTAAGAAGCATGAGCTCCCGCAATCAATTATTTGCCTCTGAGAATAAGAACTGGCCCTCAAGGTCAGTGATAGTTGCTCTCCACCAGTTAATGAACTGCCAAGGGTCATCATGGACAACGAAGAAGTACTCCAACTTCTATTTTGAGACCTTGCTAGGAAGATCTTCAAGGAACTTCTTACTAGATTTGAAGGTAAGGTAGAAAAACTTCTCATCCTTAGGAGTGTGCTTGATAAAACACAAGGCAATAAAAGCTTGGATGTCAATGGGGATGCCATAGGCGGGACAAGCCAAGATGACGCCGACTATTATCCTAATAGCATTGGGGATGAACTGCCCCAAAGTGACAAAGAAAATGTGCAAGACATAGGTGACAGTATGAGGTAAGGGGAAGCTTAACCCTACAACGAAGTGCTACTCGAACACGCAGACCTCATTGTCAATATGGTGCCAAGGGGGCTCATTGGAAGTGGGGAGTCTGAACTTGAACTCATTAGGGATCCCATAAAGAAGCTAGATCCTTTGCAAGTTGGCCAAAGTGGACTGGGAAGGAGTGAAAAGTTTGGTAGGACTAATAATAAATAGGTTTTAGATAGAAACATGCTCGCTATATTCTTGTTCAGTTCTCTCCATCTCGGCAAAGTCCTCTTCCATGGAATTCAACATGGAACTATTAAACAAATGGAGAAAGAACACAGGAAGATGAGTCGAGCAATGGGACCCCTCCAAGGATGAATGTGCAAATGCCCCCCACCCCCCCGGTTGGGGCCTCTATTTATAGCTGAAAGGGGTGGATGTCAAACGGCTATTATCGAATAGGCTCAATGGCCTAGATTCATGACTATTTATTGGGCTTCTCGAGGTCCTAAATCAGTTTAATGCATTTTTGGAGTCTGGAAATAATTAACCAACACTATTTCAAGTTTGTGCATGCCAATTGGAATGCTTCACAAAGCTTCCCCAAACATGTCGCCAAACAAGAAGGCAGGGGTCAAAAAGAATTAACACCCAAACAGGAGATGTATTCAGGTACTTCCTTCACCTAAGCTTAGTCACCTTGGCTTCAGAAGTGGGGGGGGGGGAAGTATGAGAGTAAATATGACCTCAAAACCACCGGACACGTGGCACATTCAGGTGGACTTACAGTTTTACCTTCAACTCGGAACTCGCCATCCTACCATCATCTCAGAGGATAAGAGTCACCTTGGCGACATGTAAAACCACCTTGGGCTTCTTAAGTCAACTCATATGTACAAACAATTCCGACATCCATGTGGAGGCCTCCCTATCGAGACGAGCTCCCTTCTAGGAGAGCTCCACATTCCAACACTTTCCCATCAAGCGAACACCTGGTGGTACATGCTACAAGACTGTTCACACGTAAGGTAGCATGCCAGGTAGTTGGTCTCAGGCCCACTTCATACATTGGAAACGTGGAGGACAGATAGCTACAACATGTCACAGCTAAGCATCGAGGTGCCAATGCATGCAACAGGTGGCTTAACAGGTGGCCCTAATTAGGTTCCATGTGCTCGCGCTAGGTTCCAGGTGTCTCGACTGGATACTAGATGGCCTGAATTGGGCCACAGATGTCCAAGCCGAGCACTATGTGGCCAAGATCGGGTAATAGGTGTCTTGACAAAGCCCCAGGTGTCCTACCCGAGCTCCACCAAGGTAGCATCACCTTTTAATTTGGTGTATCTTATTTCCCAAATATAAAATTTTAGATGCCAATTAAGTTAATTAGCTGTATCAAATTCTTACCCCTTAGTTAAATCTACAGTGATCTTGCAAATGCTTCAAAGACATAATCAACAAAAATATAAAAGCAGGAGGGGATGGAGTTGATAAAAGAAAATATACCTTCATTTTCTTCTGTGCGGTCTCATTCCTCTTCTGCAATTGCATGTAGCTGTCCAAGAAGGATGAATGATCGTGGACGAATTTCTTAGAATGATAGCATGTAAAACAGAGATGATAGTCATCCCACCTCTCCATGCAGTCCATGCAAGAGTAAAACAAGCCCTTGGATAGCAGTCCACAAACTTTACATGTATAGCTTGAATTGAGTGTGTAGGCAACCGCAATGAAATCTTGGAAATCCAGATACCCATCGCCATCTCTGTCCAGATCGCCTAAAGTTTTCAGCCTGAGTCCAGGCCCCAGAAACGTAGGGAACAAATCTTTCAACTCTTCACAGCTCACTTTGTCATCGTTGTTCGAACTCAATACTTTGAAAGCCTCCTTCACCAGCTTTTTTTCTTCGTCGGTATAGCCATCGTAAACCGCAAGGGCAGTAGCACGAACTCCCTCCATCTCTCTCTCTAATAATCGAAAGAAGAAAAGCAGGAAATAGGAACTTGGGTATCCAAGTGACAATTGGCGAAAACCAATTAATATGTAAAACAATTGGCGAAAGTTGATAAGTTCTTAATAATATTTGTGAATTAGGAACTTTCCCTCGTCGCTCTCTTATTTTCTGTCAAACCAAATACAGCCTAAATCCATAAATGTATTTGGCAGAAATATTTCACATTTCAGCTATTGGTTGAACTTGAAAAAAATAAATATGATTTTAGCTTAGGCTGAGTTTGAAAGGAGTATAAAAACCTTATATTTTGTATTATTTTGTATGTATTTATGTTGTATATATTTGCATTTATACTCTTTCCAAACTGAGTCTTAGGAAATGAAAGATTTATGCCCATATAATTCAATAAATACTTGGTCAATGAATCGCGTCCACATAATTGTTTGTCCAAATTAAATGAGACTAATTTAATTTGTCAAGTAATAGACATTATTGGTGTATGATTGATACATTCACGGATCTCCCAATTGTAATATTCAAGAAAATAATATGAAATTTATAATTGGATTGACTTTATAATGGTACCACCTACTTGTGCAAGTGGAAGTTTATAATTGGATTGACAAAGTAAACAGAGCGAACCATCATCATCCAGTGCTAACCATTTATCAAGTATAACTCCTTGAATTTGATGGTGAATGAATTGGCCCTTTGGGCTTAAAAAATAATAAAGAAATAAAGAAATCAATGAGGGGGGGGGGGGAGAGAGAGAGAGAAGTGTTGTAAGAGATCCATAACGATCTCACGATTTTATCCATCAACTTTCACTTTTTATCCATATAGCATGCAAGGTGGTGGTATCAATCTTTTCTTTAAGAAGAGAAAGAATAAAAAACTTAAGAATACCGGGGATGATGATCCTTATTTATTCTAGACTACTTATGCACAACTTCCATTTGAATCATTTCTTGAATTTTCTTGGTCATGGAATTCTTTCTCATCTTTTTATTTCTCACTGGCACCCATTCTTCATTAGAATCAATCTTTTCTTTAGAATTATCCTCTAACTGGATTATCAACAATGTGATCATCATTCTTTGTGGGATTGGCGACCTGACCAAGATTATTTTCTTGTTTTGCATTAGGAACACCCTGAGCTCTCTACATTTTCATTGATTCCAATCTCCTAATCATCCCAACCCCATTGATTCATTATATGTCATAGATAACATGGCCAACCATCACCACCTTTTGTTGATGCCTCCAACAAAAGTGTTTGTTCAATTGGAGCCTTCTCAGCTCTACAAAAACACTTGGATAGGTGTTGTAACCTTCAAATACTTGTTATGTCCTGTCTCCTGCACTTCCATATTCATATTAACATTTTGTTGAACACTACTTGTGCCATCCTCAGGTATATATAGTCACCTACTATTCCTGGACTTGTAAAAAGATGTGGCCTAGTTGGCATTTTTAATATCTAGTTCCGGCACCATCTTAAGATTAATAATAGCATCAGCTATGGGATCCATAAATTCCTAGATAGCTTCATGAATACCCTTCAAAGAGGTTCTACCAGTATCAATGGCTTGCTAGAGACTAAGATGCAATATTTATTACATTAGTATTCCCCAGATCTAAAGAGTCAACACTCAAGGGGGCTCTCAACTTGTAGTGGTCAATCTTGAAATGTCATAGAGCTTGCACCTAGCATTGCCTCCTTAATTGTCTTCTAAAAAAAGAGTTGTTTAGCCTTGAGAGCATCTGATCTATCCTAGTTAATTTATAGTAGTATGTTAGACAATGTATGCTTTTAGCTTCAATCAAATTGATGAACACAAATATTTATGTATAATATAAGTACATTATTGTTTCATGATCACATTTGGTATGTTTCTCCGAATTACTCCTTAAACTAGACAATTATGAGACTCGTGCTAGTTTAGAATGTTCTTAGTCATTGGATAGACTAGGGGAATTTATCTTGACAAAGTTGACACTGGTGTGCTATCGAATTAATGGAGCAAGTTGTCTTAGTTATTAGGGTTAGATTCTAAGCACAATCAATGGGTGTTTGGAAGAAACACTAAACCCAAACCAATTTCCGTATGCTTTGGACTTTGGAGATAGATGGGCAAAGTTGAAAAGTTGCACTTAACCTTGGACTAGATTATGATAGTTCATTAGGGTTTGGATGGAGCTGTCTTTGATGTGCAACCGATTAGATTCATCAAGGCTCAAATATCTAGTCATGTTGGGGTAGTTTAGTAAATTACCTAAGCAAATGAGCATAGTGATAGGATCAACCGCTTTGTTAGACAAAATGAACATCAAGGTTTACACTCTCTCTGATGGAAAACTCAATTGTCGGCAGTTGATTTTAACTTTGCTTAAAAGTTGATTTACAAAATGTAATTATATGTTAATTATTATTTAAAAAAAAATGCAAAAGGTTTTAACCCCAAAATTCATCTAAGCAAAGAGTGTGACACTGCATTTTGTAGTCAAAGAAGATGTCCTTGTGAAATATATTTTGATGATTACGGGCCATGGAGGTTAGGTGTAAGAGATTATTATAGGGCTGCATATCTGATGGGCTTCATCTTACATAAGTTCATTATCCTTGGGTCTTCATAGGGTGGTTAAATCTAAGGATCATTTATATGTAAATGTTGCGGCTAACAGAGGTCAAACTGATTGGGTCAAGGGTTATTGCTTGTGGGTAGCCAATTCGGCATAACTTCTTCTAAAGGTGGGGTTAAACCATTATGGACTTGTGTGAACCTTTTTGGGTCCCATTCCATACAATGTTTAGGCCTAGAGGGCCTTGTAACACCTAGGAAAGTGAGCCATTAATGAAAATGGGCCTAAGGCCCATTACTAATATTATTGGTTAAGCATGCACATATCTGACATGAGGTGAATTTGGGTTATGGATATGGGTATGGAGTATCCATTCTTCTACTAAGATAGAGTTTATCACAAGGATAAACCCTAATCCAAACCTGATTTGAGTTCAACTCCTACTAGGGTTAGGATAGTGCTTTATATAACAGAAGATAGGGATGGGCAAACTATTCTATCCTAAACTCTCTCTAACTGACTCTTTCACCCATAAAACTCTAGTTTGTTCTAGCCCCAGTAGGAACTGATTTCTTTTAGTTCCTAACTGATTTTTTAGAGGAAAACATCAGTTTTAGCAAGGTTCAAATTACTGTATCAATCCCATGAAGGCTGGAGTTTTAAAGTCCAGAAAGTGCATTGCTAGCTAAATTGGTTTCACTTCATTGCTACACCATCTTCAGCGAGAAGCCGGTTCAGGTATGACATTGGGCTTGAATTACCACTTTGAGAGCTACAAACCAAGGTATGGAAGAAAATAAAGAAACGCTATATCATAAGATATTATAACTAAGAACCCAAGAACAAGATCTGGAAACTAGAATTTGGAAAGGAATGTGTACATTATGCTAAGGCACGGAAGGGTTATGTATTGAGTATTCACTAAAAGGCCTTAAATTCATCCTCAAAAGACTCAAAATCATAAACAAGGGATTTTGGCTCAAATATTTCAACATAGATTCTCCATGTTTTGCTTATGTTTTTCATTTGAAAATATCATCATTATCTACATGTGTCCCAACTATATGGGGGCATCTACAACAATCAAGTTTATTATTCCATTTGGTTTAGTGCCATATCCATTGTGAAATACGTGAAAACATGAAAGTTTTATTTATGTAATAAAAGAGGTAAATACAAATAGAAGTACGTTGTATAAAAGACTAGTAAGAAATATGAACTGAAATTCTAAAGGGAAGGAGAAGCATAAAATGAATCCTTACTATGTTCCTACCTTCACCATGATCTTTCTTATTTTGAACCAAACTATCATACCAGAAAGCCCAAGGAAATGAAACAAAAATAAATAAATAAATACATAAAAGAGAAAAGCACTTCATCTAAACTACATCCCTCAATTCCTCATGATTCCTTATTAGTAGTGTTGATGTAATTTGTGTTTTAAATGTAGTTCGATTTAGTACAAGACCGATCCCAAAATTTTAGATTTCAAAATTACCAAAAAATTGGTTCTTAGGTTGGGCTAGAAAAATTTTTTAAATTTTGGTTAGCCATTAAATTTGGTTCGGCTATGTCTAATCTGATTCCTAACCCTTGCAGCATAGTAGATTTTGGATTACTAGTAGAAGGCTATGAAGTTGACTTAGGATCCGTATACGCTAGCTTTAGGTCTTTAATTCCTTGCAATCCATTCTCTCCTTTTTGGGTCTTAAGAGCATCTAATCCATCCTTACCCATACTGATCCAACACCTAACAAGTTTCTTCTTCATTAGATCCAGTTTCATACAAACCCTGCCAGTTGTAGTGTGTTAGTCGTCTAGTGGCAACATCTATCTTCAAGACTCTCCCAATAACTTGAGCAATCTACTTTATAAACATCTCATTATATAGATTGATAAGGAGGGAAAAATTAATTAACATAGGAAGCATAGAGGTTTCTAAGCCCAACTCCAAGCCTGACATCCATTTCGACATGCGAAAAAGAGAGATTTAACATACACTACAAGAAAATAGGCCTATAACTAGTAGCTATGGCCAAATCCGTAGCTATAAATGCAAAAAACCGTAGCTATAGGTCTATAGCTACGAATTGGCTATGGTCGAAAAACAGTAGCTACAGTTGCGGTGGCTATAGGCAATAGGTACGGTTGAACGTATCCATAGCTACAACTAACCTATAGCTACGGTTTGTATTTGTGGCTAAAACCTAATCTAAATAATTATATATGTATTTGTAGCTACGACTTTTTAAGTTATCCATAGCTACAAATTTAACTTTCTAGCTACAATTTTGTGATGTTCGTAGCTACAAAATTTGGATTTATAGTTACGGACCCAAGTTGCCCGTAACAAAAAATGAAAAACATATAGCTACAGCTTAAATAGTCGGTAGCAACAGAAGATCAATCTATAGCCATGAATATTAATTGGCTACAGCTAGAAAAAATAACCTACAGCTACAGTTCAAGTTGCAGAAGAACAACTAGAAAAAATAAACCTCTGACGGTTTATATTGACTGTAGCTAAACATGTAATCCTATAGCTACAATTTACATTGACTGTAGCTACAAACATAAACCTATAATGACTAGATCCTAAAATTTTTTCATTATTTTTTGAATCCTTCTTTCCTGTATTGAATACAAGCACAACTAGTTCATAATATAAGATGGAACTCAATTTTAAAATTCCATTAAAAGATTATATAATAAAAAATGAATTATATCTCAAGGTGCTTTAACATCCATGTGTTTGCTACAAATTCAAGGTTCTTGAATACATGAAAATCCCAAAAAAAACTTGGTGTGTAAAATTCGATCATATGTCTCCATCCACACGAGTGAAGTATCCTCTTTTAGCATCTTCAACCTATAAGAAAATAATAAAAAATAATTTAGAAATCACATTTTTGGAGATATAACATCATGTAGGAAAATTTAGTTAAGTATGCAATATAAACTTGCCTTTCATATTGTGAAACCTAACCAAGATTTAATGCATGTTTACCAATAAAAGTGTTTGTACTTATTTTAAAACAATTTTCAGATTTAATACATGTAAGCTGTAATAAGTAAAGTGATATGGACTTGAATAGAATTAAGGCTGGAAACTCATGATTTTGGTTCCTTCATTAAAAGGTTTTGTTGGTGATCTCTTTTCTCCTCTCTCCTCCATTCTTTATTTTCTATTCCCACTTTTCTCATTCCTCTCTCTCCTCATCATCTCTTCTATCTTTCTCTCTCCTCTTAAGATATTCCCTCCAAACTTCTTTAAATTGAGTCCCATTTTGTATATCAGGTTGAATTAACGTGATAATGGAAAGATTCCGATAGTGTACTCAACTATGTTAAACATAGTTACTTTTTATTCTGCAATTGGGATACTACAACTTAAAGTGGAAGGAGGACTTGCAGACAATTATCAACTAGTTTAGAAATGGAGCTTTAGGTCCATGACATTTAAGGCATCACATCAAGGGGGCTAGTGCAACGACTGCTAGCTTAAAATCAAGCTTCAAATGGGTCCCTAGATTAGCACTTGATAATGCTATTGCTAAAATGAGTCAATAGGAAGCTTTTGTATTGAGTGTATGTGTTACCTAGGTTAATTTGTTCATCTTTCTTGAGAAGATTGTATGTTTGGGGAGGGTAGAAGTGGGCTAGCTCTCTTTTGTGTACTACACTTTCTATTTTTAACCAATTTGTACTTTTTCTATTATTTATGATTTAATTAATTAAATACTGATTGTTTACCCAAAAAGTGAAGGGATGAGAGATCCATCATATGGATGGTTGAACCCTACAGGAAGGATGGGCGAAATTTCAAAAATTTCTCTCTCTCATGTGCGAATCACATTTCCTATTTTAGAAAACTGCATTTTCAATGATCAATCTTGAAACCAAACCGGACCAGATCTGAAACCAAAGACTGCTTCCACCAAAGGTGACACGGTGTGAGGAGAAGCAGAATCAACAGGACGATTCTTCAACAAGAACCGAATTCTTCAACAAGAATATGATGAAGGGCTGGTGAGCACTGAAAGGGATGGTAGAATCCATCGAATGGACGCCAAACCTGTTGTAGAATTGTGGGCGAATTTCAAAAATTTTTTACCTACCTTTCAACTGGGAATCGCATTCTTTGATTTTAGAATCAAGATTCAAGGATCCTACTTGAACCAGGACCGAACCAAATCTAAACCAAAAAGGTGGGAGTGAATATACCTGATCCAGAGAAATAATATCTCCCAAAGTTGGTGTTCACGCCCAAAAAAACACCAAGATCTGCTCCTGCCAAAGATGACATAGCAACTGTGGAATAGAACCAGCAGAATGCGTCCTACACACTGAATCCTTCACAAGAATCCTTTGGAAACAATGAGCATCGAACTAAATCAACTTTTCTGCAAAAACTGATATCAAGAACTTTTCTTGATCTTTCCTTGATAGAGAAATCGAACTGCAGTAGGTGGCAGCTGCAGAAGGAGAAAACTAGAGAAGAAGATGGCGATATGTTTTTCTTTTCTAGGGTTTCTGAGATCCTATCTCAAAACTGCAGGGTGTGTTGTTTGTTCCCTAGAGTTTGAACTCTTATAATTCGAATTAGGGTTTCTTCCAGTTACTTAATGATTAAGAAAACCTCCTGATCATATCAGGAGTGGCCCTTATCCAAAGGATTCAGATTTATGTCTCGATAGGTACACATAACCATATCGTGAGAAATCATCGTAAAGGTTATGAAATACACGTGTTGGTTGCGGGTCCTAACACTCAGAGGACCACATACATCACTATGTATAAGGTCAAGTGTGCCTGTACATCTTTCAAGCTTACCGTTAAATGGTCGCTTTGTCATCTTGCCTCTAAGGCAAGGTTCACAAGTGGGAAGGTTTTCTACAGTTAGAAAACCCAAAGGACCATCCTTTACCAATCCTGTGATTCGATCAATACCGATGTGGCCAGTTAGTAATGCCACAGGCACGTGGGACTGACTATGTCATGAGTCCTTTTCTTGGGGATTTCGACCAACATTGTTTCGGTTAGTTTAGTTTCTGGAGAATGATGTAGAACATAGAGACCGTTCTTCAGTTCCCCGCATGCGATGAATTTGTTGTTCCTTTTGATAGTAATCATATTACTAAAAGAGACAGTATATCGATCCACACACAGTTTAGAAACATAAATCAAAATTCTTCTTAGATTTTGTACATAAAGACAATCTTTCAGTACAAGAATCCCATCTCTAAATTTTAATTCTACGGTTCCTATCACCGTAGCTGCAACATTTGCAGAAGTCCCCAAGTAAAGTGTCTCCTCTCCTTCACTTAGCCTTCTGCTTACTTTGAACCCCTGCAATGAATTACACGCATGAGTTGAAGCCCTAGATTCAACACACCAGGATACAGAAGTTACTAATAAATTAGTTTCCATGACATAAGTTTCGAAAGTACCTTTCTTACATTCCAGGTAGGCAGGACAATTCCTCTTCCAGTGGCTGACCTGCTTACAGAAGTGATAGGCATCGGATGCCTTATCTTTCTTTTGTTTCTTAGACTTGGTGGTCTTCTTCTGAGGCTTTCTCTTTGCCTTCCTCTTCTTTCCAAATTTTCCAGCTTCAACAAACTCATCCTTCCTTATTAATTCCTCAACTCTTTGCAACATATTGTTGAGCCCTTGGACGCTGACATTCAGCTTGTTCATATTGTAATTCATAATGAACGGGTTGAAGGACGGAGGCAGAGAGTTAAGAATAGCATCGATCTGTGTGACCAGATCTAGCCCGGAACCAAGGGCCTCCAGCTCGTTTATGTAGCCCATCATCTGAAGACAATGGTCATGCACTTGCTGCCCCTTAGTCATCTGCACGGTCATGAACTGTTTCAGGACCTTCTRTCGAGTAGAACGATTCTGCTCTTCGTATATAGTCTTCAGACTATCCAATGTCTTTAGCGAGTTCGATCTGATCGAATTGCCTCTGTATCAAATTGTCCAAAGAGGCTATGATACAGTAGCGGGCCAGGGAGTTTTTATCCTCCCATTCTTGGTATTCTCTCCTTCGAGCCTCAAAAGCCCTATCACTCGGACGATCCGGAGCAGGATTTTTAGCCACCTTATCCAGTTTTTCTGAAGCTAGGACCAGCATAAGGTTTCTGTACCAGTCGGCATAATTGGGTCCCTTAAGCTTGTTATCGTCAAGCAACTTAGCAAATTGTCCATTTTCCATCTTCTGGTAAAACAGCAAAACGTTAGTCCACAACCGTAGTTTGATTCATGTTACCTACATAGATATGGCTTTTAATCCATGTTCCATTTTCATTTGTTCATCTCTGAGATTTCCCTCCTATCTCAGTAATGGAGACAGTGAAATGCCTCTAAAAATGTGGGAAATCACATAGGGTGCATGGAGCCAACTGTTTCAGCTGCATAACCCCACCACCTTTCTGCGATGGATCACATCCACTCATCATATGAGTTTCCCTTTGGCCTCTGTCAGACAAGGTTCAGAGCCGTTTTCAGGTAAACCTTTATGTTCAGTGAGTGCTCACCCATCATATTCAGGTTACGCCAAGGTACCGTGAGAGAGTTCCCATTTTCTGGTGAAGCCCCTCCCACATCGATCTATGATGCCCCTATCATCCTATGAAACACTCTGACAGAYCCAACAGCAAATGGATAGCCCAATTTTATGGTGTGCTTCCTCATTACTGAAGGACCCATTATTGTGCTAATGATGGAAGGCCTTTAGAGAGTCCATCATATGGATCTCCCCATCACATGCACTCATATTACCAGAGGGAACAAAATTACGCCCTAGTTCTAATTTAGGTCAAACCAAAGTGGCTCCCACTAACTTTCATAAAGTCAGATTTCTAGTGGACCTAAATCGGCTAGGGTTTCCGCACGCGCCCCTTTTCAGGGTTGTGGGGCCCACCATGCAAGGAGGGGTCATCCAATGACCTTAAGGGACACCATGGCAATGATGTGCATTCAGCCATGGTGTGCGCAAGAAACACTAACGAATCATCATGGGCCATGTGCTTATGGCCCATGGTCGCAGCACATCAAACATCCACACATCACATGATATGGAAGAATTGATCCAATCAATCACTAGCTGTAAAGCTCATTAATCAGCCCAACAAAAACACAATATTAACAATTAATATCATCTAGGTATATGGTTTGAATAGTAGTTAGCAGTTCGGTCCATATAGCTTTTCTCACAGAAGTGGGATTTTGTAGTTTTAACTCTTTAAAACTGGGCTTTACAGCTTGGGTCGAATTAATCACTACAATTGAACATCAGATTTGGGCTTGAAAGTGTGAGAAAACTGGACTGAAAACAGTCCCCTTCCGAACTCTAGATTCGGTCCAATCTGGTCCGAGATGGTCTGAAACTGATTTTCAATTCAAGAATTAATTCAAGAAAGATCTGAAATTAATATTTCTGATTTTAAACAAACATAAATCAGACATGGACTATTCGCACCACCTGCAAAATAGAGGTTAGTTACTAGGATTGCAGTTTCATAAACTGCAAAACGCAGAATGCGATCCCTCCATCTGAATCTCCAGCGCCGCCGTCTTCTTCAATCAAGAAAATAAAATAAAATAGAAATCCTATTTCAATTAATTAATTACATCCTTGATTGAATCCTATACATTCAGCCTAGAAAAATAAAAAATAATTATTTTATAGACCGAATTGAATAGAAATTACAAAAAGAGAATGCGCAGACAATATGCGCCAAATTTGCCCTTCGATCTCCAGATACGAACAGTCCATTAAATCAAGAAATAAATAAAGAAAAGTTCTAAATAAATTTCAAATTTAAACAAAATTAATTTCAGATCAATCACCCTCAACAAGAAATAGTTTCCTGAAATAAAACAACAATCTGCGCAATACCCGGATAGAACAACTTCTATCGAATTGCGCAGTTTCAGGTCTGATTTCTTGGTTCAAGATTCGAACCTGTAGCTCTGATAGCACTGAAAGGGATGGTAGAATCCATCGAATGGATGCCAAAACTGTTGCAGAATGGTGGGCAAATTTCAAAAATTTTCTACCTACCTTTCAATTGGGAATCGCATACCCTGATTTTAGAATCAAGATTCAAGGATCCTACTTGAACCAGGACCGAACCAGATCTGAACCAAAAAGGTGGGAGTGAATATACATGATCTAGAGAAATAATATCTCCCAAAGTTGGTGTTCACGCCCAAAGAAGACACCAAGATCTGCTCCTGTCGAAGATGACACAGCAACTGTGGAACAGAACCAGCAGAGTGCGTCCTACACACTGAATCCTTCACAAGAATCCTTTGGAAGCAATGAGCACCGAACTAAATCAGCCTTTCTGCAAAGACTGATATCAAGAACTTTTCATGATCTTTATCTGATAGAGAAATCGAAATGCAGTAGGTGGCGGCTGCAGAAGGAGAAAACTAGAGAAGAAGATGGCGATCTGCTTTTCTTCTCTAGGGTTTCTGAGATCCAATCTCAAAGCTACAAGGTGTGTTGTTTATTCCCTAGAGTTCGAATTCTTGTAATTCGAATTAGGGTTTTCTCCAGTTGCTTAATGATTAAGAAAACCTCTTGATCATATCAGGAGTTGCCCTTATCCAAATCTATATTTGGATTACGACTCTTCTTAATCTTATCTGCAGATTAGATAAGCTTTTTGGGCTCATCCTAATCTCAGATCCGCCCCCTGTAGGGTGATCATATCAGCCCAGTTTGAAATGGGCTTTTAGGCCCAATAAATAAATAGTGCTTAATAAGTTTCCAAACTGCTGTCCAGTTGGGCTTCTTTGTATGGTGTGGGACCCAAGCATTGATCTACACACCAGCCACATGGGTTCGGCCCAGTCTTTGTTACAAGGCCTGGCCGAATTCACTAGAGGGCCCAGTGAACCCCCTGAGCCCATCACATGGACCCTATGGGCCTAACACATACACTAAGTGGTCCCTGGGCCAAGCCATTTTATAAAAACCCAGGGACTGCGGGCAGGTGCAAGATTAGCCCATCAGGTATTATCCCAAATGGCCTTACACTTAACCTCTCAGCCCATAATGATCAAGCACTGCCCGACAAGAGAGGACCTCTCCCTCGGCTGCAAGGAACAGTGCTGCACTCGCTACTTACATGGATCCCGGGAATTAAAACCAGTTGCAAATATTTTGAAACCATACTTAGGTATATATCATATATATAAATTTTGCAAAACAAAATTCCAACGATTGAAATCAACTGCCGGCGGTTTGGTTTCCATCAAAGAGAGTGCACCCCCGATCATTACCTTTGTCCGACAAAGGGGCTTATCACTATGATCATCCACTCAGATGAATTCTTAAACTGTCCCAACATACCCAGGTTTTGACCCCCGCTGAGGATCTCACTGATTGGCATATCAAAGATAGCCCAATCCGACACCTAGTGCAGTACCATAATCGGGTCTAGGGGTCAGGTGTAACTTTCCAGTTTTGTCCATCAATCTCCAAGGCGTAGGGCAACACTGGAAATCTGGTCTCGTTCAAGGGTTCAAGTAATCCTACACTGTGTCTGCCTTGGGTCTCACCTTGGCGGCTAAGACAGGCCACCCCAATAGTTGACACTACACTAGTGTCAGCCTTGGCATGATAAATCTCCCCAGACTTATCCAACGGCTGTGAACATTTAAAACCAACACAAGTCTCATTAAGTGTCTAGCTTTAGGGTCTTACACAGAATTATACCACATAACATGAATCAAACATGTACTTCATTTATTTACATTAAATATCAAAAGTACATCAGAATTGATTGAAGCTAAGGGCATACAAAAATTGTCTAACAAGCACGAATTCAGATCGCCTCTTCTAACAAAAGACAATATCAAGAACCATTCTTGGTCACTCCCACTGGTGGAGATCGAACTAGGTAGGGCAGTAAGAGCAGGAAAGAATAAGAGCAGAAGACGGTAATCATTGATGAAACATTCAAGTATGTAAGATAAGCTCTACAAATAATGGTGCTTTGTTGTATCAATATTAAAATGAGCTTGTCTCTTTGCCTATAAAAAAAAGAAAAAAGACTAGGTAGGGCGGCACGAGTAGGAAAGCATAAGAGCAAAAGACAGTAATCATTGACGAAACATTCAAGTATGTAAGATAAGCTCTGCAAATAATGTTGCTTTGTTGTATCAATATTAAAATGAGCTTGTCTCTTTGCCTATAAAAAAAGAAAAAAGAAAAAAAAGCTCCCAGGGATCCTAAGGAAGTGCAACAAAAGCAAACTAGATAGGAATAGGAAGTGGGTGGAACCTAGGAACAACTGGAAGAACCGTTCTATGATGAAAATTTGTGTTCTCCGGATAGAAAATCTCCACTAGCTTTCTTCAAGACTGCTTACATTGATCAAAAGCGACTCGTACCACTTGGGTGAAGTGAACTTATTTTCACACAGTATGATGTCTTGAAGGCTTGAGACATAAATTCTTGTAATTAAAGCTTGGAGCCCTCACCCCGAAGGTATTTTTATAGTCATGTTCTTAGATCTGCATAATTGCAATAAAAAAATCCTAAGCCTCACCTCAAGTTTGATCTTAATCTTTACATTTGTCATTTGGTTAACATTAGGCTTGTAAAGTAGGCAAGTTTATATTGCATAATTAATTAAATTTTCATACTTGGTTGTATATCTCCAAAAATGTGATTTCCAACTTATTTTCTGTTGTTTTTTTATAAGTTGAACATGGTGAAGGAGGATACTTCGTACATGTGAATGGAGACATTTGATCAAATTTTATACGCTTAAGTTTTTTTTTTTTTTTTGGATTGAGTTTCAAGTATTCAAGAACCTTGAATTTGTAGTAAATCATGAATGTTAAAGCACCTTGAGATATAATTCATATGTTTATCATATAATCTTTTAATGAAATTTTAAATTCAAGTTTCATCTTATATTATGAATTAGTTGTTCTTGTATTCAATACAGGAAAGAAGGCTTCAAAAAACAATGATAAAATTTTAGGATCTAGGAATTAACCAAAGAGTAGTTACAGTTTTATATGTTTAGCTACAATCAGTGTAAACCATAGCTATAGTTTTATTTTTTTAGCTACGGGCAGTTCACATCCGTAGCTATAGATTATTGTTCTTCTGCTACTAACAACTTGAACCGTTATTATAAGTTTTCTTTTCTATCTATGACCAATTAATATCCGTAGATATAGATTGATATTCTTTTGCTATCAACTATTTAAACCGTAGCTATAAATCCAAATTTTGTAGCTACGGACATCACAAAACTATAGCTAGAAAGTCAATTTATAGCTATGGATAACTTAAAAACCGTAGCTATAAATGCATATATAATTACTCAGATTGGGCTTTATTCACAGTCACAAATTGTAGCTATTAGGTTAGTTCTAGCTACAGATATGTATAGTCGTAGCTATTGCCTATAGCCACCGCCTATAGATACGGTTTTTTGCATTTATAGCTACAGCTTTAGGCCTATTTTCTTGTAGTGTAGTTACTAATATGATTAGTTAAGTAGGCAAATAACAACTTAAGTTGTCATGTGACATGGGCAAATTTGAGTTATGAATATGGGTATGGAGCACCCATTTTTCTAATAAGATAGAGTTTATCTGATAAGGATAAATCCATATTCAAATCTGATTTCAATTCAGCTTTTAATAGGATTAGGAGTGTGCTCTATGTAAGGGAAGAGAGGGATGGGTGAACCAAGTTGTAGGTAAGGTGTTAAGGGTAGGGAGGTTGGTCAATCTCCGAAGGTCCCAAGGGGATGGCCATGGGGATGGCCATGGGGAGAGAGGAAGGGAGAGGATGACAGTTGCTGAGGATAGTGGGAGAAGAAAGGAGAGAAGGGAGAGTCTTCCTTGTGAGAAACCCTAGGTTAGAGTTATGATTGTGTTGTCTTGGGGAAAAGAGATATTTCCTTTTGCTTGACTATTAAGGGATCATTATTGGAGAATTTTATCTCTTCCAGATTCTCTCCGTATACGACCCTATATACTGACGTGGTATGGGTGACATCATCATTTGGTGGGCATATTAAACATGTATGCATATTTAAAAGACACATGCGTAACCAATATTTATTTCTGATTTATCGTGATTTTGTAGTTCTTGTAATGGTGTTGGGTTTATCATAAATCCGTGTGTGTCCGGGGTTCATCGCAAACTTGTGCATGTCTGGGGTTCATCACAAGCTCGCGCATGTCCTAGCTTTATTGCAGATTCGCGTTAACCGAAGTTCATCGCAACTTGTCCTGGTATGAATTCATCACAATTGTGGATCTACGATAAACTCATCGCAAATGTGGGATGGGTTATGGATTCATCATAGGCGTCCATGTAGTGTTAGTTTGACACCTTTTGTGCTCTAAAGGTCCTAATGACCACTATTACCCCCCTGCATATCGATAAGTGGGAGCTTATCGATAAGCACTTGCCTTCGTATTTGTTTTAAGATCTTGGGGTGAATTGATTTGCATGCGTTGGGTTTGGGAATTTGCCCTATTTTTGTGATTTTGTGTAAGTGAGATCTGTCTTGTGTCTGCAATGGGGACTCCCTACATTCCACAATTTAGCCCCCCTATCTTTTAGTGATTTTCTTCTTGTCAATGGTCAATGCTACGCCTTACTTGTGTGCTTCAGCCCCCCTGGCCGTTAACGGGAAGGAAATTAGCAAAAGACACTAAGAATTACTGTGTGTGATGCTCCTTCCTAGCAACGGGCAAGCTAATGCTGAGTTTCCCTATTTCAGGCCCCCATGGCTATTAATAGGGGAGGGGGATAACGAGAGAGTGTATGGGATTGCAATATGTATTGACTTTGTTCTAGCAATGGCCGGGTTCGTGTGGTATTTTTGGATTTTAACCCCCTGACCATTGGTAGGAAGGGAGGGGGTTTCTAAGGGTGATCCCGTTACTGCTTTGGTGGGCGCAGACCCCTGTATCTTGATAAAATGTCTTCTATCGAGAAACACTCATGTGAGGTTTTGTTGGGTGTGTTACCTTTTTTGTCCTCTTGGGTGAGTGGGAGGGTGTTGTATGGGTGTCTCACGAACAAAATACCCAACCCCCTTTTGCTTTAATAGAAGGCATTTCTAGTATCGCGTTGAGTATCTAAAATATAGGACGAAGGAAAGTCCCCCATTTGTGCGAGATTTTGGACCATGCGCATAGGGAAGTGTATTTGATCCTTTTTGTAGAAAGATGCACATTCTATCATAAATATGTACCATTGCATCATAAATGTGCTAGCTTCTAAGTACTTTTGCACTAGTGCTTTTATCACGGTGTCAGTGGGCTATTAGTCTTAGTGTATTATGTTTGGGTTCTGATGCATAGCAAATTAGGAAATTTTTCTCATTGTATTAGAGCTTCCAAATGAGAGAATCTTTGCAATGACTTCTGAAAGAATTTCGCCATTCGTCCAGAATTTTTAATCTTGTAATAAAACTTTATCGCATATTAGTTTGTAAGAAAGAGTCTGAATCAAGGTTGTAGGTAGTGTGGTTTAGAAAGTCGTGTGGTCTGTGGATTTTTGTCAAAACTAGTATTAACATAAATGTTGAATGGTAATCAAATCATTTAAAGTTGGTCGTTTTGTGCACTCCATCACAAATAAGTATGTTTCATAAGTATTATAGAAGTTAATCGTAATCGAACACCACTGGAGTGTAATCAACCATTAATTGCGAATTACTATAAAAGGAAATCGTGCGTGCCCCTTAGTTTGGAGGCTCAGCACAAGTGTTAAATGTTGTTGAGAAGAAAGAAAGTTGCAAGTGTCCACTAACATTGGTAGGGACTTCGTAGGTTTTTGTAGGTAACATAAAAAATAATAGGATTCAAGTATTTTAGGGTCAAGCATCTGTATCATAATCAAGTATCAACGCAGGCACAATCGACTTTATCGCAGATCAAACAGTGTTATTCAACATATGAGATACTATCAGGTGCGACAACGTTATGTAAAATGAGTACATGATAAACATGTTCATAGAGAGGGATTGTCCTGATATCTAAACATTATCAAGTGCGAAAGACTAACATATAGCAGGAATGAGTTGTAGGGTGAGCATTAAGATCCGTGTTTGTAAAGAAGGGAAGTTAAGCTACATTGCAGTTTTTACCACCGATAGAAGGATCAAGGATTGTTGTGTCTTAGGAAGATCGGGCCCTTCATGGGCGATACAATTGGGGTTTGATCATAGTATAAATAATTAGCATAAGTTAGAGTTTCATCGCAACCATGTTTGGGAAACGAAGTGTTGTTCTTAAGCGAAGTGTTATTGTCAATGTAGGACGGGTGAAGTTTCATAGCTGTACCTGGGGTTGCTAGGGCTTAATCTGTGCTTGGGGTTTCCAGGGCTTAATCTGTGTCTGGGGTTGCCAAGGCTTAATCGGTGCCTAGGGTTGCAGGGGCTTAATCTGTGCTTGGGGTTTCCAAGGCTTAATTTGTGCCTAGGGTTGCCAGGGCTTAATCTGTGCCTAGGGTTGCCAAGGCTTTCTCTGTGCCTGGGGTTGTCAGGGCTTAGTTTATGCTTGGGGTTGTCAGGGCTTTGTCTATGCCTGGGGGGCCGGGGCTTATTGTTGAGATGCCCGGGGTGTCCAGGGCTTTGTGAAGATGTCTAGGGGTCGGGGCTTATTGCTGAGATGCCCGGGGTGTCCAGGGCTTTATAAAGATGCCTAGGGGGCCAGGGCTTATTGCTGAGATGCCCGAAGTGTCTAGGGCTTTGGAAAGATGCCTGGGGGGACAGGAGCTTATTGCTGAGATGCCCAGGGTGTCCAAGGCTTTATAAAGATGCCTAGGGGGTCGGGGATTATTGTTGAGATGCTCGAGGTGTCTAGGGCTTTGTAAAGATGCCTGGGTGGCCAGGGCTTATTGTTGAGATGCCCGTGGTGTCCAGGGCTTTATAAAGACGACTGGAGAGCTGAGGCATATTGCTGAGATGTCTGGGGTGTCTAGGGCTTTGTAAAGATGCCTGGGGGGCCGGGGCTTATTACTGAGATGCCTGGGTGTCCAGGGCTTTGTAAATATGCCTGGAGGGCCGACGGTTATTGCTGAGATGCCTAGGGTGTCCAGGGCTTTGTGAAGATGCCTGGGGGGCAGGGCTTATTGCTGAGATGCCTAGTGTGTCCAGGGCTTTGTAAAGATGCCTGGGGTTGCTAGGGCCTTCGCATGGAGCATGCGGCATCGTAGAACCAACCACGGAATGAAAGTGCCTAGAATTGCTAGGGCTTTGAAAGCATATATGTATATGTATATATGTACGTATATGTAATAAATATAACAAGCATGGTCAAGATTCATCACACAAATCAAAATATATCCATTAGTAACAATTATATCATACTATTCAGAATATATCAATGCATTATGACTTCATCACAAGACTCAAAGTACATTGCAAAATGTGTAATGAATGCGTGCAACTTATTTCAAAATTTATTAACCTAACTCAAAGTCATATTTTTACCATAAAAAGAAGAAAAACCATTTTTAAAGCCACACTTTTGAAATAAACAACTATAAAATTTTAGAGCTAAATGACAACATATTTGACATTTCTTAGAGAATGATGTTGAAAGCATGTTTTCGAAAATAACTATTTGAATGTGAAAACCTTGCTAAAATAGCGTTCTCCTTTTTTGAAAAAGAGGAAAAGAAAAAAAAATCCTAAAGTACTAAATTCATGTTTCGGTCAGTTGAGAAAGAATTAAATGCTAGGACCAAGTTTGAATCAAATTTAAAGCACAAAACTCAGCCACTTCTTTTAAGCTTGAATCAAATACCTTTTTTTCGCAAAGCTGTCTCTCTCTTTTTTTCGCAATCCTAACTATGGGACATGAACAACATTCCATTAAAAGCAAATTAGATAAATCCAAAAATAAAAAATCAGTGTTAACTTCAGCAATATAATAACACAGTCGATTCAAGAAAGTCCCATAACTGAAAATCATTCAAAGTTGAGGTAAATGGAAGAGTAAGAAGAACAGCATTCCTTACGTAAATAGTTGCTTTACTCGGATGGTTGCTGACATGATCAATAGGCTTCAACATTTCAAAATTTAGCAGAGGCAAAAAGAAAGGGGGTCTGGTATCTCTAATAACTCTCTCTTCTCTGCTAAGCAAGACATATCTCTGACTCTCTCTTCTTGAGCTACCATCAGTCAAGGGTTTGTTGGAATGTTGTCACCCGACGAATTTCCGAAGCAAGGGATGTGTGATAATCGAAAAGACAAGAAAAGGCGGGAGGGAGAAAGAAAGCCAAACCCCAAAAAAGATAACATTAGGGGTTTGCCGACTAATGGTAGGGAGAAGCAAAATCAAATTAAAAGATTTCAAAATCTAGAAAGAAAAATGTTTGAATCCCTACAAAACCAGAGAGACAAAGGTCTTTATGCAAGGCCTGTTAGGAAAGGACGGAGAGAGATGGGATAGAGAAGGAGGAGATGAGAAGAGGGAGGGAATTTTTTATCTCCGTATTTCCGCTTCTTGTCCGTACGAGATGCGAACTGAAGCTCTTCCGCCATTGAAGACTAAGCTGAAAGGCCTCTGTTCATAAATCTTCGGATTCTGGGCGGTGTGGCCGTGTGGGCTTACAATAAAAAAAGAGAATAGGTCTAAAACAAGTGTCGATGATTCTACCATACATGAGGTTATTAATCTCTTTGTTTACGAAAACAATAGGTCTGCAAAGGGTAATAAAAGAAAAAGAAGAGCAAGAAAGAATAAATTTCCTTTGCAGGCCCGGACTTGAAGAAAGGGCTCATGAGTCGTGGGCATCGAAGACACTATATGAGAGATCATAGCGAGACCTCTGCTGTTCTTTGGAGAAATCCGATTTACTCTGTAACCACCGATTGCAAGCCACGATGATACTAGGTGATCTGCCCAAATCCCGAAATTTCTGTCATTGACGATGTTATAATCGCAAGTCCATTATCCTCAGCATCCGACCGACATCAACTTATTGAGAGAAAAAAAAAGAAAAAAATCTTTCACGCTGAATCACATCGCACCGAGAGATCGGAGATAGGTATGATGTTAAGGGTAGGGAGGTTGGTCAGTCTCTATGGGGAGAGAGGAAGGTTGATCAGCTTTCTCCAACCTCCCTATCCTTAATGAGAGTGTTTATGACACATAGATGTCATTAGGCACATATCAGCAAAGTGTCAATAAAAGTAAGTTTCCTAAAACGGAAGAAGCGTATAGATTTGCAAACATCGATATGTATGGAGGCTATTAATGAGGCCTTTTTTGATGGGGCGCCTATGTGACGGTGTTTACTTAATAAATATAAATGGAACCAAACACATATTTTATCTTGTCGAATGCATAGTAGAATGTTGGAAGAGTTTTGGGAATTTTTGCAACGTTTTGCTCTCCCTCAACTAGGGTGGCAATAAGCCAAACTTTTCACGAGCTGTTCGAGCTCGACTCATGAAAAGCTTGGTTCGGCTCGATTTCAATCGAGCTCGAGCTTACTAGAGCTCGGCTCGTGAGGCTCACGAGCTGGCTCGAATATATACAATAAAATTATAGAAAATAATATATATCATAAAAATATTACAATTATTAATTATTATAATTCTTAATATTTTAAATATCAAATAAAAAATATTTTTATATATAATTTTTATTTTTATAAAATATTTTTTCTCAAAAATTGACCTCAAATGAAGCTGAGCTAGAGCTTATACTCAAGCCGAACTCAAGCTCAAGATTCTATCTCGACCGAACTCAAACTCGAACTCAAGTCTTATAGAACAGTCTCAAACTGAGCTTGAACCTCATAGTATTCGGCTCGGCTGGGCTTGAATCCATCCCAACCTTCAACTGATTAATTTATTTGTCATTATAGCGGAGGAATTTGTCACGGTCAAAATTTTATTTAACTCGATCTTTACGTTCCGAGAAGACTTGTAAGATCGAACTTGTTATTAAAAATCGCATTTTATTCTTTTTTCTTTGCTAAATTATATCAACTTTGGTGTTGTTTATAGTCTAATTAAAACCACGACCCAAATCGTGCCCATAAAATATTCAGTTTATTGCTTGCAAGAATTCGAGTAGATATGCAGAATTATTTAACCAGTGCTGGAAGTTTGTCATTGAGAGATGTTAATGGTTTTTTTTAGTGTAATAATGTAAGTCATCAGGGTTTTTTTCGTCATTATGTCACATTGAACACTATCCTTTCAACTCGTAATACTATTCAGAGAAAATATGGCCTAAATATTTTTCTTTGTAACACTTACAGTTGATTAACCCTGAAATTGGGCATCGGCTCTATCTTACAGTCTTCCTCGATCGAATTATAAAGACTAAAACCTGATACTTGGGTTGCACGGCCCACATAGAGCTTATTCATCGCTGAGCACATCAGATTGCACCATAGATAAAAGGCAATGACACATGCATATAATCATGTGCAAAGGCATCATCACACAAAACTATATAATCGAATAGGAGAATGACGGGTCAGCCCAGGGTCAAAAATTGTTGGGTAAAAGTACATTTGGGATAGTATTGTTAGTGTGAGTGGCCAGATGCCCTCAAATGGATAATGTTGATGTATGGATAAATCCTATGGCCGAGGGCTCAGCTTACACTAATGGATAAAAATGTTCCTACTGCTAAATAAAGCATAGGTCTTATTCTCCACTTGTGTTATTTATTGTTACATCTTGATTCGCTCTTATCGGATAAACATCCCCAATTCTATCCATAAATGGGGGAGACAAAGGGGGGAGCCTTTCAAGGAAGGCTGTCCCCTGGCATTAATTCGGTCAAATAAGTAAAGCCAATAAAAAAAAGAAGAAAAAAGGAAAAAAAAAATGAAAGAAGATCTAGAGCCCTCCCATCCCGTAGATTAGTATACAAAAGATCCTAGCCATCCATCTCTTTTGAAAACCAAGCCCAAAATCCTAGCCTCTCACACTTAAACCCTAACCAGAAGTCTCCAAATTCGGTCCCAACCCATCTAATTTAGTTCTAGCCAAACCAAACCAATCCAACTCCCTTCGATTTAAACAAAATGAAATAATAAAAAAAGAGGAGAAAAAACTATCCGAATAAAAAGACTTTTGGGGGGACTCTCTTGCTTCTTCCATGGTCTTCTCCCTTTCAAGAACCGAACCAGCAACGCTCTTCTCCTCTCTCTCACACTCTCTACATTCTCATTCTCTCCATTCCCCCTTCCCCCTAGCCACCGAACTCCTCCTTTCTCCATTAATGAAACCAAGCTCCAGTTCCACCACTCTCCATCTCCATCACTTACACCTTCCACTTCCTCTCAACCAAGAAAAAGGGAGAGAACAAAGAATTTCCATTCGGCCAAAGGAAGCAAGAAAGAAGAAGAAGAAGGAGAAGAAGAAAGAAGAAGAAGAAGGAGAAGAAGAAAGAAGAAAGAAAATCACATCTAGGTTAATTATTTTTTTTTTCTTGAATTTTTATGTTGGGAATCACAATTGTAAGGTATTTTCATAGGGGAGTAAATCACTTGTGGCTTTCCTATTCCCATTTGCTTGGTAGGAATGAGGGCAACCTTGGATAAAGGAGGGTGGCATGTAGTTGCCAACTCCTTTGCTCCTTTAAAGGTTTTCCCCACCCAAATTGAGAATGGGAAGGTTAAATCATTTGAGATAGGAATCCCCTATGACAATCACCCTCTTTGATCCATAAAATTACTATCATTCTTGTAGGCCTAATTCCTTCTACTTTTTTTTGTCTTCTTTTTCACTAAATCATGGGAATGGTACCACTTACCAATTGTGGGAGAAGGGTGCCTAATACCTTCCCTCTCTCTCCTATAAAGTACCTAGAATAGTCTCTTTTGGGATCACATGTGAGTCATGTCTTGTTACTTTCTTGAACATGGGAGGCCCATCACTTCTATGTTCTTTTCTTCGATGAGTAGCGGCTCTATACTGTTTCAGCCATGGGGTGAACCCCAAGTTCAATTTGGATGTTCACACTAACCTAGGGTTGGCCAGCTCCTCAATACACCCCCTCAAGCGAAAGTGGGCTGGAAGCACTTGAAGCTTGGACCTAAGCCATCCAAACCGTTGAAAAGAAAGAGGCTTAGTGAAGATATCAGCAAGTTGATCTTGTGTGGGCAGGAATTGCATGATCAGACACTTCTTAATGATAAGATCCCGAAGGAAATGAAAATCAACCTCAATATATTTAGTACGAGCATGGAAAATGGGATGAGCTGCAAGATATGTAGCCCCAATATTATCACAATAGAGAACTAGTGGAGATTAAAGTTTGACTCCCAAATCGGAAAGAAGAGAATTTAGCCACAAGAGTTCGGTAGTGGCATTTGCTAGAGCTCGGAACTCAGCTTCAGTACTAGAGCGGACAATAGTTGGTTGTTTCTTAGCACTCTACGAGATCAAATGAGAACCAAGAAAGATACCATAGCCACCAGTAGATTGTCTGTCGTTAGGGCAACCAATCCAGTCAGCATCGAAGTAAGCAGTCAATGTCTCCGATGTGTGAGCCAAGAAAAATAAACCAGTGCCAATGGAACCCTTCAAATACCATAGAATACGTTTAACTGCATTCTAGTGCTTAATAGTAGGGGCATGCAAAAACTAACAAACCTTATTAACTGCAAAAGCAACATTCGGCCTAGTAAGAGTGACGTACTAGAGTGCACCACTATGCTCCTATACTGAGTGGGATAAGGGAGTAACTCGCCATCAAACTGAGAGAGACGAGAAGAGGTGGCCAATGGACTGGAAACTGGTTTGGCTGCAGTAAAATTAGTTTTCAACAGGAGATCCAATATGTACTTGCATTGAGAGAGAAACAACCTTGAGGTATCACGGTGAGACTCAATGCCAAGAAAATAGTGTAATGACCCCAAATCATTTAGAGAAAAAGTCTGAGACAAACTGCTAATAAGCTGAGAAACATGTAGAGAAGAAGAGCCAGTAACAATGATATCATCAACATAAACATGAATATAGATAATGATCTGATCCTGACTGTAGATGAATAAGGAAGGATCACATTGAGAGCTACGAAAACCAAGATCATGTAGTTTATTACTTAATCATGAAAACCAGGCTCGGGGAGCCTATTTAAGACCGTAGAGAGCTTTATGAAGCTTGCAGACATGATCCAGATAGTTACTATCCTCAAACCTTTTCGGCTAGTGCATATGAATCATCTTAGTGATAAAACCATTAAGGAAGGCATTATGGGCGTCCAACTAATGGATATCCCATCCATAGAAAATTGCAAGTGACAAAACAATACGTACAGTTGCCGGTTTGACCACAGGGCTGAAGGTATCAGTGAGGTCAACTCCCAAAACTTGGGTAAAACCCTACACAACAAGATGAGCCTTGTAACGTTCAATCGAGCCATCAGGATGCCGTTTGATTTTGAAGACCCACTTGGACCCAACCACGTTCATATAGGAATCATAGGGAACCAATTCCCACGTGCCATTCTGAAGTAGTGCATGAAACTCGGAAGCCATAGCAGAACGCCAATAAGGAGATTTAGCAGCCTGTCCGTAGGAAGAGGGCTCTTCTTCATGAGTAGTAACATCATGGAGTAGAGCAAGAGGAAGAGGATGGCGAGTAGCTGTTAGAGCTTGAGCCGATCTGGATGCCATGGACCGAGTAGTCATAGTATGAGTGCGAATAGGGGGTCCCACAGTAGGGGTTGTGTCTAGCAACTCTTGAATAGGTCTAGTGCACCGAACTAGTAAAGGATCATCACTCATGGAAGCTTCTTGTTCTGGTACAGAGGAAGAAGTGGCAGATTCCTCATTAGTAATAGATATAGATGGCAGGGGATCAGGAGATACCTCAAGAACAAAACCAGTAGAGGTTAGACACGTGTCAGCATTATGGAAGCCCAAAGAGAGAAGAGTAACTCCAGTAGGAGCAGCAGGACTAGGAGATGGTGATGATTGGACCATTCCAGGGAAGGAATGTCCATCAAAAACAACATGGCGAGCAATGATCTCCTTGCCGGTAGTAGGGTTGTAACAATGATACCCTTTGTGATTGCTACTGTAGCCAATAAAGATAAAAGGAGTGAAGCGAAAATCTATCTTATGAAAATTATAAGGTCGAAGAAGAGGAAAACATTCACAGCCAAAAACATTCAACATAGAATAATCAGGAGGCTTGCTAAATAACTTCTCATAAAGATAGAGGTTACCAAGTCATGGAGTAGGCAGTCGATTGATAAGAAAGACTATAGTTTCAACAACATCGACCCAAAAGGACTAAGGGAGAGAAGAGGATGCCAATAGATATAAGGTGGACTCAATAATGTACCAGTGTTTGTGTTCAGCACTGCCATTCTATTCATGCGTATGTGGATAGCTAAGACGGTGAAAAATACCAGCATTGTCAAGATAACAAGAGAGAGAGCAAAATTCACCACCCCAATCACTCTGAAACATCTTGATCTTTATAGAGAAAAGATTCTCAACATGGTTCTTGAATTTAAGAAACATATTAAATACATCCGATTTTCTCTCAAGAGGAAATATCCAATGAAAATTTTGAATATGCATCCATAAAAAGAACATAATGCTAAAATCCTTTATTAGATAAAGTTGGGGTAGGTTCCCATACATCAGAAAATACCAACTCAAGTGGAGAAGAAAAAATCGTATTTGAAGACGGTAAACTTAAACAGTGGGCTTTGCCCATCTGACAAGCTTCACACACAAAAGGATAACTAAAAGAACTCGAATAAGGTAAACTAAACTTAGAGATAATATTTTTCACAACTCTTAAGGAGGCATGACCAAGTCGTTGATGCCATTTTGACAGGGAGGTTTTCTCTCCAACACAAGCTTCCAAGTTTTCTATCCTCTGTTGAATTGCTCCAGGAAAATGATAGAATCCATCTCTACTAGGTCCTCTGAGTAAAATTCTCCCTGTATGGTCCTTCAAGACAAAAAAATCCGAATGAAATTCAAAAATCAGATTATTATCCTTGGTAAATTTACTAACAAAAAGCAAATTTTTGGTAAGAGAAGGAACATGAAAAATATCATTCAGAGTAAACTGATTATCATTGCAAACTAATGAAGCTGACCCTGTATTGTTTATAGTCAAACATGTGCCATTACCAATCTTTACTTGATCTAAACCTTGGTATTCAAATCAAACTTGTAAGTTGTCAACATCTGGTGTCATATGATGGGTGGCAACAGTGTCCAGGTACCAAATTGGATAAAATCTAGATCTAGTTGTAGAGCCATTGTAAGGAACACCACTGTGAAAGGCTGCAGGATCTGCTGGATGCGAGCTGCTTTCAACTTGATATGACAAATCAAATCGTTTGTAACACTTCAGTGCACCATGGCCTAGTTTGTTACACAATTGACATCCACGGCCTGAGGAATGACCTCCATGCCCCTGCCTCTACCACGATTGTTGCCACCCCTGTTTTGATTGTAGGAATTTTGAGGGTTCTGAAAATTGTTAGTAGTATTTTTATTGTTTATGACAACATTCACATTAGGACTTTCACTAAAAAAATTGTGTTGCAAAATCCAGGATTCATGGCTCAAAAGTAAAACAAGGACATCACTATTATTGAGTTGATCTGCATCAACTCGATTTGTGATAGCTGTTATAAGAGATTCATACTCACTTCCCAAACCAGATAAGACATATAGAACCAAATCTTCCTTTACTACTAATTCTGAAACTGTAGAAAGATTACTTGCGATGGTTTTGGCTTTTTGGATGTAGTCACTGATGATGAGATTTCCTTTCTTCAGATTTTGAAGTTGGTGCCTTGGTTGTAGCACCCTGGATCAAGAGTGAGAAGAGAACGATCTCTTTAGAGCACTCCAAACCTCAACAGCAGTGGAGAGACCAACAACTTGCGCCAAAACTCCTTTAGTAAGAGAGGCAACGAGCCAACTAAGGACCAACTATTATAACTGCACCCATGAAGTAAAGTCTGGGTTCAGAATCATCATACTGTTGCCATTTAGATCTAGTATTTCTTCTGGAGGAGGCTTGGCCGATCCATCAACTAGTCCCATGAGTTTGTGAGCTCGAAGTACTGGAAGCAACTGAGCTTTCCAGAGAAGAAAATTATCTCCATTAAGTTTGATAGTAAGATAGTGTGAGATGTTGGGAATTGAACTAAGGCTCATTGGTATAGAAGCAGTTTAGAGAAGGTTGAGCTTGAGCTCATTGCTTCAGAAGCAACTGATGTATTGTAGGACATAGGCTCTGATACCAAGTTAAAGTTAAGAGAAGAATAAATTTCAAAGAATGGGTCGAATTCCATTATATTGAAAGGTTGTACATGACTGATTATTTATACACAATAATAAGGAATAAATTATAAACAATTACAATAATAGAAACAGAGAAATAAGGAAAAGTCTTTAGTTGAAAACTTGCAAAGAGGAGAGTTTCCTTTTTGCTCCGATTGATCTTTCTTTGGTAAGACGTTTCTGTATAGTAGCTGGTCCTTCTTTGGTAGGAAAACTAGAGCCTTCTTTGGTAGGAGATCCAGGGCTCTCTTTGGTAAGTGGGCTGGAACTCTCTTTAGCAGGAAGGTTGGAGTTGTCTTTAGCAGGAGTGGAAGAACTAGGGAGGGTTGGCCAGCTTGTCAATAGCTTGCCCTGACCAAGAAGATTAGGGCAGCCTTGTCTCAGAGGCCTAGCACTCCAATGTCATGAAGATGCTGGCAAGCCAAGAAATTTGAACAAGGTAGAAATTGGAATATGGTGGTGACTAAGAGAAAAATGGAAGTTAGAAAAATCTGGAACGAAATGAAAGAAAGAGGCAGTAGAATCATAAAAACAAGATCAGTTGAACGTCTTGTCTAGAAGGAGAAGAAAGGAAAGTCCTCTTACATGCCTGCTAGAAGAAGGTTCTCTTTCCAAATGGAGACCTCACTCATATCCAGAATAGGAAACTAATGAAGGACCAGGATATATACCTAGAAGATGAGGAGAATGAATGAATACAAAGAATATGATGATCTACTTGGTGAAATTGATGATAATAAAATGGAATTTGGCGATCCAAATGAAGCTCAGTACTCCCACAATTTAATAGTGAACAACTTCTAAAGAGAATGGGAGAAACAGAATGATAATGAGGGAGTGAATGCATGGGATCCTCCACCATTCGATGTTCAGTCATATTTTCTAATATAAGAAAATCGCTATGAAACTAGTTTTATTTACATTCAGAAAGGTGTTTCGGGCCCAAATGTTTTCCATCAACAGAGGTCGTGGAGTTGGAAAACTCAGAGACTTATCAACTCCATATTTAATTTGACAAATCTACATAAAAAAATCAACTCATTAAACCACAGACTAGGAAACCTGCTGTCTGAATTGTATATGGTCTGTACATTATTCTCTTGTACAAGTTCTTCATCTGTACATTCAAGCACCACATCATGCATACTGTATCAACAAAAAGAAAAAAGTGGATAATTACATAATAGAACATCGGCTCAATAGAACATCTTTCAAAAATTCCACGGCTGTACTTTTCGCCACTTCTTGCGCCATGGCTGCAAATATTGAACTGTTTTCTAAAGTCTGACAAAGAAATAAAAATATATTATTATACTTATCAGTGTCAACAAAAATATTTGATTTCAAACGAAAAGTATGGGATGGAAGGGAAGGATAAAAGATATTATTAGTTATGAGTGTAAATATAAATATGAAAACAATAGGGCTGTATTTGATGTGGAAGAAAAGGTAGGAGAAGGAAGAGAAGGCTAGGGAGAAACCTCTACATACACACAAGTAAAGCCTAAGAGACACATTTGAACAGATAGATACATGGATATGAACCCAGAATTACTACTCACTCTCCCTACCCGCATCCTATCCACAGTACACTGCAGTCGCACAACATTTCATAATATAATCTGATGATGTGTGGCTGCAATTCAAGGCGGGTAGCCGGGTAGGGTGTGGGTGGAGAGTAGTGGGCAGTAAATCTGGTTGAGAGAGAGATGATTATTGATGGAGGGTGACTTGACCCGACCTCCTAATTAAGGGACACATGGATATGATTCGACGTAAGTGACAGCTCAGTATGACAGCCTGACCACAACTCAGCGTAATGAGCTCACTGAAACTCCAATAGAACAGTTCGCCACGAGACAGCTCGCTACAGAATGGCTTGCTGCAAGATAGCTCGCTATTAGAACTCGCTATGAGGGAGCTCGCTACAAAGGAACTCGCTATTGAGTAACCCGGATCCTTCGGGAAACTTCTTATCTGACAAGACCATGCTTGTCAGACTGCTCCCACGTCTCTTGTCCGGCGGCGCAGCACCTGCCAGTCCAGAGGACTACGCCAACGTCTCACATCAGGCGGCGTCATGCACGCCAGATCTGCATAACGTCTCTCAAGTGACAGGACCGTACCTTGCGACTGATACCTGCGCCAATCAAATCCAGCCTGATGAATAATGACTGTAGCAGAGAATCAGAGGCGGTTACACCCGATTTGGTAGCGCATTAATATATAAGGGCTCCGACCCCCAAGGTAAAAGGTAATTGAATTTTTGGTAATCGAGTAGTGCGCATCTTCACTCTTAGCTCGTCATTACTCTCTAAGCTTTTCACTGAGTTCTAACTTAAGCATCGGAGTGTTCCCGCCGGGCAAGCTCCCCAGGAATCCTTCACCTTCTCCTTTCAGGTGCTATCCGTTGCCAGATAGGAGCAAGGCCCCTGCCAGGTAGGAGTGACCAAATCGCACTACATCAACTATGTTTGAGAATAAAACCTATTCAAGGACTTCACGTAACAGCTATGCTTTTAGGTTTCAATGGTCCTTTGAGATGGTATCAGAGCCACTTTGACCAAGTGGTCTAATGTTCAATTCTCGTCACCCCATTATAATTAATTAAGCTTCAGCACAATGTATGGGTGGGCCTGTTCTGTCCATGCTTCAAGCCCAATGGGGTTTCATGTGAGGGGGCATGTTAGAGAATAAAACCTATTCAAGGACCTCACTTAATTGACAGCTTAAGTGGTTCGTTGAGAGACTATGTTTGTAATAAGGCAGCTCTCTTTCTGATCTCTCTCTCAAACCAGATTTCCTCTTCACTCAACCTACATCCTACCCGCCTTGTATTGCCTTCACACATAGCCATCTTGTATTTGTAAGATGTGCAGCTGCAGTGTACTGTGGGTGTGGGTAGGATGCCGATAGAGAAAGTGAGGTGGGAAATCTGGGTTCACTTGCTAGGCATTTAACCAAGTTTAAGAAAAACCATACCATGGAGTCTGATGCAACAGGGGATCTTAAGTCCTTTTCTTCCATTTGAATTTCCTTCACCACCTCGTCTTCCTCCTCCTCCTGTTGTATACTTTTCTGTTGATAATTAAATTTCAATAAAAGAAAAACTATATTACTACTAGAAAAATGGAAAGTGATCAAGTAAATGAGAGTTCTTATTTTATATTTTCTCATGAAGGGTTTAAAAAGCTACCTTTCCTTTCCCAGACAGACTTCTTGTTCGAAGCAAAGCATAGTTGTCCAAGAATACGTGTGGGTGATTCACTCTTCCGGTGTCATAGCAAGCAAGGCAGAGACTATGGGTCTTGCGTTCACCGAGACGTCCTTTGTGATCGAAACACTCTACGCAGGTGTAGTACATACCCTTGATAAAACGTCTACACACTTGACATATCTCCCTAGTCAAATCCATATAATACAACACCTTTGCATCCTGATAATCAAGATATCCATCGCCATCCCTGTCTAATTCCATGAAATCTTCGATTGCAGGCTTCAGTAAACCCACACTAGAAGGGAAGGCTTCAAACTCTTCATAACTCACTTTTCCATCATTGTTAGTATCCAAGGTTACGAACATACTTAGAACTCTCTGCTTTTCTTCATTTGAACAACTATTGTAATAAATGGCTGCAGCCTCACGGATCTCATCGATCTCATTTTTCGTCTCTTTCTCCTGTACATCAAATTATGGGTGTAGGTTATAAATAATCAATTTTTGAAATCTTTGAAAACTTGATGAACTAATGTGTTTCTGCTCCATCTATCAGTGGTTAGTACATAGGTGCAGTCCTGCAGTGCGAGTTCAGGTTGGTGCAGCAGGTTTGACAGACCACTTTTGCTTCAAGCTACCCATATTTTTCAATACTAAATCTTTTTAATAAAAATTTAAAATAAAAAGAATGAATGTTAATTGAACTTTCATTAGGTTTTCTAGGATTGAGCATAGTGCCCAAATGGTTCAGCCAAGACTGAGAGATCTGTGGCTCAAAATTAATTTCCCTTAACATGATTCTGTCAGTTCCAAGTTTTGCTTTGAGTAGTCTGGGCCTGCTTGGGCCTACAACAAGGCTTAATGTATGACTTCGGACTGGATTTAGGCTGATCTTGGGCCTAGTACGTTCTGGTCTACGCACATGTGTGTGTTTACGCTCAAACAGGGCTGAGCTTGATGCAGAAGGGTCCAGTGGATTTTGATGAATATCAAAAGTAATTTCTTTGAAATTTGAATTAATGGGAAGAGCCACGCAAAAGAATTTAACTTGTCAAAAAAAAAAAAAAACATACCAAAGAATTTGATCGAATAGTAGATGGTACTATGGCATTTTCCTCTTGGTCTGCATCTTTCTCTTCCTGCTATATTACCATGCAAAAATGTTTGTACATGAGTCAAAATTAAGAGGAAACAAGAAATATGAGTTTTCATACTCTTACCAAGCGGAAATACAGAAAACAAAATATTATTATATGCCTGTCCTTCGATTACCAGGGGTTTGTGACATGAAAACAAAAGCAATTTATTTTGTAGAATTTAGTGGAATCAAAAACCCTTCCCCCCTCCCAATTTCATGGCTTGAAACTTCTTCCTTATCCCAACTCAGAACTCTCAGCCCCTCTTCATTTTAGTCTTTTCTGCTCTCTCATGAAGTCACCTCATCACTCCCTTCTCCCTCTCTCATTTTGACATCTTAACAAGCTTGGCCCATCCCTCTTTCCTCTATATTATCCCTTTAGATATCCCTTCCTAAAACTATACTTAAAATCCGAACCCAAAGTCTAATCTAATCTAGTGGCACCACTATCCCCACTTTCTCCTAAATTATGTATTTCCTATTTATCTCCTAAATTATATATAATTCCTAATTATCTTCTAAACTATCTCTAATTTATTAGAGAGTTTCTCTCCTAAATTAACTCTAATTTAGTAGAGAGTTTCTCTCCTAAATTATTTCTAATTCCTATTTATCGTATCCCCCACATTTCATCCATATCAAACAAAAGAATGTTTGAATTAAAAAATTTAAGAATTATTTAGATATTATAATGAAATTCAGTAAATTTAAAATTTTATTAAAAACACAAAAAATGTCATAGATATAATAATATTCATATTATTAATAATTTTATACTTTTCTGAAATTCATAAAAAAATTATGTACTAACAACATAATGTATAATTTTATGAATTATTAAATTTAAATATTATTCAAATAATAAAATTAAAAATTAAAAATTAAAAACATTACTTAAAAATTTCAATAACTAAATATTAGAAATATAAAAATATTATATCACAAAATATTTAATATTATGTAATAAATTTAAAATAAATAAAATTTAAATAATGAAAATTTTTAAATATTTTACATTTTATTTCAATATTTAAATAACAAAATGCTTAACATAACTAAATTTTATATAGTTAAAATGAAAAAATTATGTAATAAACTTAAAAATTTTATTAAAAGTAGAAAATTGTTATAATAGATTTCATGATATTTGAATTAATAATAATTTTATATTTTACAAAATTAATTACGAAATTATGTAATAATAGTATAACTAAAATTTTAATGAACTATGAAATTCAATAAATAAGTAATATTGAAATAAATAAATAATGATATTATTTAAATAGATAAATAATATTGTAAATAATTAATTTTAAATATTTTAAATAATATAAATATTAAAAAAAATTAAATACTAAATGTTATTTAAAAACAAATAAAATAGATTAAATAATGAAATGATGTAATAACCTTAAAAATTTTATTAAAAACACAAAATAATGATAATAATGGTCGGTTCGGCTTGGTTTTTGCCAATTTACAAATTGCCAAACCGAAACTGACCCGACCTGATTACGTTGGGAAATTGTTGAATTAAAACCCACCATAAATACTAGAAAACCAGCCAACTCGAGTCGAGTTGGGGCGTATTGATCAGTTTCACCGATTTGATGAACAACTTAGATGAAATTAATTATTATTATTTTTGTATTGTAAAAAATTATTAAAAGTAGTATATAAAATATAACTAATTATTAATTATTTAAAAGGTTAAAATATAAAAGAACTGTTTACTCTTATATGTTTTTATTGTTTAGCTTTCGCTTAACAAAGCTCGTGCATCGCACTGGTCCCTACCAGGTGCAACTTGAGTGGGTTGGGTGAAATTGACAGTCAATCCAATCCTAAGTCTCAAACCTCAAGCTCAAGCTTGGCCCAATTCAAGGATAAGCTTGAGCTTGCCAACCTAGGCCCAACTCAACCTTAACTAACTATCTCGAGCTTAGGGATTGCAATTTCTACCCTATTCGGTGAGTATCCACCCCTACCCACTTTGATGGGACGTGTTTTTTTGTTTGAAGGATGGGTTTTGGGGTGAGTCGGGTTTTGGGATTCTACAGCCCGTACGTTATGGGTAGGGTATGGTATTAGGCTACACCCAACCCCCTCAACCTGTATTTTGTTGGAAAGCTTATAAGCTTTATGTACTAGGTGTTGAATTTAATAATATTTTGAATTAGATGTAAACGATAATTGATAGTTAATGTGTTCTTTTACATCTTAATCAAATAATTGAAAATTATGTTGTTTATTTATGTTATTTTACTTATTTAGTGCTTTTATATAACAAGAAATAATAGGAAATTAGATGTGGGTTTTAAAACCAACGTACCCCTACTCTTGAATATGGGGTGGGTTTTGCATTTTCATGTGCGGGGAGGGTTTGGATGCAATATATATATATATATATATATATATATATATATATATATATATATATATATATAATTGGGCAAACTTAAAACCTCAACCCAAGCCCAATTTGAGTTTATTTTAGGCTTGAGTTTTTTTTTGGCACAAGCCCATCTTAAGGTTCAAAAACTCCAACCCAACGTATGCAAACGCTTTGATTGAACCGGGTTGGGCTTGAATTGGGTACACCCAACTTGCACTCCTAGCTCTATTTCCTAAAGTTGTTTTAACAAAGCACGGGTCCCTGCTAGTACTAAATAACTATAAGAAAATTTCCGTTGAGATTGTTGAATTAATCTTACCTATAAAATGAAAATCAATTCAATTGTTTTAAACCACAGATTGAGAATAAAGAACTATGTTCAAGGATTTTAAAACTGGACCAGACACGGAACCATTCTGGGGACTGGTTCCTGGGTCGAACAGCAGCCTGACCATCTGGTTCAAACGGATGGCCTGTTCTGACTTAAAAAATAAATAAATAAATAAAACAATAAAATAAAAATGACCAAAAAACATTGTTTGGGTCAATGGGTTGATGGTTTGACCGCCCGGATCATTGGGTCCCTGACCAAATCAACGGTTTTTGGTCAAAATTAGTTTTAAGGTGAAATAGAACCGGTTACCTGACCGGTTCCCAGGTCAACCGGTCCGACCGTCCGGTTCCGTCCTGCTTTCAAATCCATGATTATGTCACCAATGATATTAAATTTTGAAGCAAAAGACAAATGCAGGAACACCTAGAGATTAAACTAACAAAAGAAATACCACAAAAATCACCTTCCAAAGAAAATACAAATATTTTCAAGTAATTAAAAGTACCATACCGAATTATCTGTCTGGGTGGATTCAACTGTTGCAATATCCTCGGTAAATACCTCGTTCTCTTCCTGTAGTGTAGCTATCTGTTGATAGAGTCCCACTCGATCTCTATAACTATTTCTTTAATCACGAACCAAATCTAATTTAGTTCCAAGAAGAAAGTCTCCATCTTACCTTGTTTTCATTTGTGGGTGCACTGAGTATCATCTGAAGAAAAGTGTAGTTATCCAAGAAGAAGTGTGGGTGGTCCAGTCTCCCAGTGGGATAGCAGGAGAAGCAGAGATTATATGTTTTACGATCGCCAAAACTTCCCTTCTGACCGAAACATTCAATGCAGGAATAGTACATACCATTTATAAAATGTTTGCAAACTTGACATCGAGCTCTCGTCTTATCAATGTAGTAATAGACAATTGCATCCTGGAGATCGAGATATCCATCGCCGTCCCGGTCTAAGTAAACGAGTTCATCAGTGACCCCAGTAGCAGAGTAGAAGGCATCGAACTCTTTAAAGCTTACTTTGCCTTTACTGTCTGCATCTAGGTCTCGAAAGGTCTTCTCCACTTCCTGGATTTCGCCTTTTGGACAATTCTCATAATATGCAGCAGCAGCGACTCTGATTTCATCCATCTCTTTCTTCCTCCTTTCGTCCTGTGTATAAATTATTTAATATTCATTAGATAGACGTAAAAACTAATTGTTCTATGAATGTTTTTAATAAAACTGATTTGAAGCATAAATTGCTTTTTTCTACAAACAGTTCAAGCCATAGAGGCGGATATAGTACCACCAAATACAAGAGTAAACAGAAAACTTTGGCTTTTGAGCTATAGTTTGCGTGGCATAGTTCATAGTCCCAAGAACAAAAATAAACTTAACCAATTGATCAAAAAATAATAAGTGTGATTGGAGTTTATCTAGACAGTCTAAACAAGACTATAGTATCTAGAAATCAGAAAACAAAACAAATCTAGATCCTTCACTTTTAGCAAAACCAATGGCAGTCCAGATTGTACCCAATTCTGCTTCCACCGCATTCCTAGAATCAGAAAGCAAAACAACAGATCTCCATCCTTAATCTAAGAAAAACCAATAGCAGTCCAGATTGTACCCTATTCTGCTTTTGTTGAGTCTTTCGCAGCACTCAAAATACCACCTGCATCCCGAAGAAATTTGTTATTCATAAAGACACGAAAACCGTATGTTCCAACTTCTCCAATGTTATCTTGTGTTACCCCTGCACCACTTAAATTCCTTAGCCAGCACCTGTAATTGGCCAAATCCCTTAGCCTTCGACAAGTTGTTCTCAGCTTCCTCAGCTATGATTGAAATCCAATTTCGATTAACACATGACCCAGGGAGGTCTTGTGTTTGATTCCCAATGGAAGCAAGGTTTTACATGACCCAGTTGGTGAGTGATGTGGGGTTACCTTGGCCCAGCCCACATACTAACGCCTGTTAGCGTCAGCAATAGTTAGGAGCCCTGCTGCCTCCGTACGGGGGTATCAAGGTGCGACAGCTTGTAACCCGAGCGGGGATATCAAGGTGGAGTAATTTGCGAGGGTCAGGTGGAGTAATTTGCCAGCACGCTCGTGTTCCAAGTTTGGGCTTCATGGTTCTTAAAGCGCGAGGCTCCCGCATCCGTTGGATCTGGGTCGATAGGAACCATTGCTTTGGGCATCGTTTCATCTTCCGAGGGTCTGTGCTAGGGGGCTCCTGCATCCGTTGGATCTGCATCAATTTGAACCGTTGCTTTGGGCATCGTTTCATCTTCCGAGGACTTGCGCTAGGTGGCGTGTCACAATTGGATGGTAGGAGCGGATTAGTTTCAGCCATCAGATTTAGAGAAATCCAAGCCATTCATTTTTCTTTAAATAGGGGCCCTGGCTCTCGAGTGAACGCAACTCCCCAACTCTCAATTCTCCAGAACTTTTTTACTTCTCCCCTTCTTCGGGACATTTCACCCTCTTTTAGGTAATCTTAACATTAACATGTCGTTTTCAAACTTTAGTCCCACAAGCCGAGAACTCCCGAGCCGACGCCCTCTCCAAATTGGCGAGCACCTCGGATGTGGCCCTCGGCTGCATTGTGCACGTGGAAAGATTAGCTCGACCCCCCATAGTGGACATCCAAATCCTACCCGTAGAGGTCAAACCGTCTTAGATGGATCCTATCATCGACTTCCTACTGACGGGAAAGCTGCCCGATGATAGGAACGAAGCCCAAAAACTTTGACGACAGGCAACGCACTACACTTTGCTAGAAGGAAAATTGTATAGGAGGTCCTTCACCTTGCCTTACCTCCATTGCCTCGGCAAGGAGGAGGGTGAGTATGTGCTCCGAGAAATTCACGAAGGCATCTGCGGCAATCGCCTCGGCGGCCAGACCCTAGCCCAGAAAACATTAAGGCAAGGATACTTCTGGCTGACACTTCACAAAGATGCGGCCGAGCTGGTGCGGAAATGTGATCAGTGTCAGAGACATGCCAACCTTTGCCATCAACTAGCCACCACCCTTTCGGCCCTCAGCAGCCCTTGGCCCTTTGCCAAATGGGAGATGGACCTTCTCGGGTCCTTCCCTCAGGCAATGGGAAGTATGAAGTACCTCGTCGTTGTTGTGGATTACTTCACTAAATGGGTGGAGGCCGAACCCCTAGCCACTATCACTATGCGGGCAATTCAGAACTTCTTTTGGAAGAACATTATTTGCCACTTCGACCTCCCCCACATGCTGGTCAAGGACAATGGAAAACAGTTCGATGGCACTAAGTTCCGAGAATGGTGCACCTTCCTCGGCATCAAGCAACAATACACCTCGGTGGGCTACCCCCAGACGAACGACCTGGCCGAGGTCACGAGCAGAACCATCCTGGATGAACTAAAGACCAGGTTGGATAGAGCTAAAGGCCTGTGAGTCGATGAACTACACAGTGTCGTTTGGGCATACCGAACCACACCTCGGACAACGACGGGAGAAACCCCTTTCGGCCTGACCTACAACACGGAAGCAGTGATACCAGTGAGATTGGCCAACCAACGCATCGAATCCAAGGGTATACCGAAGCCGAGAATGACGAAGCGCTAAAAGCAAATTTAAACCTACTGTAAGAAACCCGAGAACAAGCACAAATTAGGATGACTGCCTATCAACAGTGAGTGGCCCACTACTACAATTCCAGAGTGAAAGAAAGGCACTATAGAGAATGAGACCTTGTCCTTAGGAAGGTCATGGTTTCCGAACCTAGAGTAGGAAAATTGGGCCCCAATTGGGAAGGCCCCTACCGGATTAAGCAAGCTCTCAGCCCTGGTACATTTCGGCTGGAAAACTTAGATGGGAGACCCGTCCTTTGGACGTGGAACTTGGAGAACCTCCGGATGTACTACAGATGAATGTAATTTTTTGATGAAAGTAATGAATGAATGAATGAAGCAAAGTTCCTCTTCACCTCACCTCGTCACCTTGTCACCTCGGAGCGTGGTGATCCCTCGTCTATCTGCACTTAGCGTAAAGAAAATAATGAGACAGAGCCCTCGGCTTCGCCGGTGGGATGCCTCAGTCACCCTCGAGAAAACA
>NW_010729262.1:73928-88910 GCF_000365185.1 Nelumbo nucifera
TCCACCCAAGTACCTCGGCCCTAGACCTCGGTCAGGGTGCCAGGTCTCTTCGGCCTGGCCTGGGATAGCACGGGATCTAGAAGCCAGGCGAGCCCCGCCTCGGACGTATGACTCCACTTTGGTTCCAATATCCCAACAACCCGAGACAAGCGTGCAAATAAACAAATACTATGACTGGATCGTGTGTGCCTTGTGTATCGTGGTTTCAACCTTTCAGAGGGGCAAGGACCTCTCACAAAAAAAATGAGAAAATGGAAAAGACAACATGCACGAAACACAGCATACACAAAAAATGGCTTCATTCACTATTCATTGTTGGTCTTATATAGCCTTTACAAAATTTTGTATTGCCTTAAAAAAAACAAAAAAAGCAGCAAAATAGATGGCAAGTATTACAACAATAGAACAAAAAAGAAGGGGGGGTGAAGTCTACGCCTGCGCCTCGTCATTGGCAGGAGAGGGAACGACGTCTTCCTCTAGTTGGGCCTCGACAGGAGCGTTAGGGATCACTTGCAGTCCCTCGACATCAAAATTTGGCAACACCAGTAGGAGTGCCTTCTTGGTATCTTCAATACCGTCAAGGTAGGACGATGAAGCATACTCCGCCAACGCATCCTGGAAGTCGGAAGACTTCTTGTACACCTCCACTGCCTCGACCGCTGCCTTCTTTGACTCCTCTACTGAAGCTAGGGCTTCGGCAGCTTTCGCTTCCGCCTCGACAGCTCTCTTTTCAGCCTCGGCAACTCGTCTCTTCGCTTTCGTGACGATGCTCTTCAGCCGCACCCACTCAATTTACTCTTTGGAGAGCCCTTGCCACGCCTCCTTCAGTTGAGCCTCAAACAAACCCGTAGCAATTGTTCGTCTAAAAGCGCCTTTCAGAATTTCTGGTGCTTCTCCTCAGTGGCGGCGATTGCCTTCTAGAGCTTCTCCCTTTCCCTTTAGAGCTTCTCCTCAGCGGCTTTCTTCTCTTTCTCAGCCTTGATGGCGTGACCCATGGCCAGCCTTGTTCGGTTCCCCAAACCGAGGAAGTGTAGACAGGCCTTCCACAAAACCGATCAGTGAAAATAAAAAATAAAAATATATACATAATGAAATATTGAAGAATGTCTTAAATTGGCCAAATGGTATAGGCCCTCGTCGTAAATGGACTTGGGGTCGCTTTGTAGAAGGCGGTAGAGATCCCTCGGCAGGATGGATCCGCTAACCAGCTCCTGGCTGACTCCCTTGTCACGGATGGAGTTCCCCTCTCGGAGCTGCCATTGGGGGCGAAAAGTCTTACCAGCCCCTTTGGTCCTCTCGAAGACACATTGTATTGATGAGGGCTGCCAAAGGCCTGGATGGGCGCTCTCTAGGTGTGGACCTTTGCACCACCTCCTCGGCCTACCTATCCGTGTTGGCAAGCTTCCGCGAGGGCTCCTCCCTCGGCATGTCAGCAGCGGGCCTCTTCTTTCCCATCTCAGGCCCCTCTGTGGGCCTCTTTGGCGCCTCTTCGGCGCTCTTCTCCGGTGGCAGGCTTCTTCTACGCCTCTCCCCCGGTGGTGGCCTTCTTCGGTGCCTCAATCATCCTCTTCGGTGCCACCATCGACTGCTTCCCCTTGGTGGGTACCTACGAATCTCCCCCCTTCACCAGGGCAGGGGGCAACTTCATCGTCGGGCCTCTTCGGCATTTGTTCTCCGGCCTTCTTCCTGGCCTACTTCGCCCGGGCCTTTGCAAACAAGTGTTCCTTGGCATCCATTAGCACTTCTGTGAAACAACAAATGAAAGTAGTTAGCACATTAGCAAAAAAGAAAAGAACGTGGAAGACACACTGACCACAAAACCTCTCCTATCGAGGGGGGGCTGGGCTAATCCCAGCGAAGACTATGGGGACCTCCTTCTCCACCAATAGCTTCGCTTGGAATGTCCCCATCACAAGCTGGTGAGCTACTACTACAGCCTTTTCATCTTGGAGTGGTGGGGAACATCTCTTGACGATGACGCAGTCCTCCCCCCAGTTGGACCTGAAGCGCCAGCCCTCAGGGCAGGAGAGGTAGAAGAACTTATCCTTCCACCCGTGAACGGACGAGGGGTTGTGCACTGGCTTCCCTCTCCTTGGGTGGCAGTAATAAATGTTGGCCTCGGAAGCATGCTTCCTCAGCACGAACATGGCGCAGAATAGTCTTAACGTTAACTCCACGCCCCTGAGCCGAGACCACACCATCATTGCCACGATGGTCCTAAGGGCATTGGGTACGAGCTGGCTGATAGTGATACTATACCACTCTAGCAGTTCAGATATTAAGGTTGGGAGGGGAAACCTAAGGCCAGACTCTAAAAAATGCTGGTAGATACAGATTTCTCCCCCCTCGGGAGCCAACAGCCTATCGCCCATGTCGGGGTCCCTCAGGCTATAAGATCGGGGCATGTGGAACCCCTTCACCAAGGATTTGACTTGGCACACGTCTAAGGAGCTGTCAAACTCCGAACGTGGGACACTAGTGTCAGACACCCTTTGGGCAACACTCCCTCCTAGTGGTCCGGCGACGAGTTCCACAGCATCGTCCTTGGGGAGAGGAGATCCCTCGGGCTCCCTCGGCGACACCGAGGCGGTGCTTTCATGGGGAGAGTCCTTTCCCCGGTAACTGCCCTTGGCACCCTCCGAGGTTAACCTCTCCCTCAAAATGGCCACCTCCCATCGAAGGGAGGCTATAGCAAAAGAACCTAGAGAAGACAAGGGAGAGGGGGTTGCAGGAGAGCTCCCTCCCAAGATGTTCGGGAGTTCATGGCACTCGGGACCAGAATCTGAAAACGACATGTTAAGATTACCTAAAAGAGGGTGAAATGTCCCGAAAAAGGGGAGAAGTAAAAAAGTTATGGGGAATTAAGAGTTGGGGAGCTGTGTTCACTCGAGAGCAAGGGAATCTAGGTTCAAATGGAGAAGAAAGTCACTGCTAGGGCCCCTATTTAAAGGAAAATGAACGGCCTAGATTTCTCTAAATCTGATGGCTGAAACTAATCCGCTCCTACCATCCAATTGTGACGCGCCACCTGGCACAGACCCTCGGAAGACGAAACGATGCCCAAAGCAACGGTTCAGATCAATGCAGATCTAACGGATGTGGGAGCCCCCTAGCGCAGGCCCTCGGAAGACGAAACGAACCCAAAGCAACGGTTCAGATCAACGCAGATCCAACGAATGAGGGAGCCCCCCGCTTCTGCGAACCAGTCTCACCCCACCTCCTAGCGCATGCCCTCGGAAGGAGAAATGACACCGAGTGGACCATGAAGATCGTCCGCTACAACCCGCCGAGCGAACCAAAAGTCCCGCTCATCATGGACCACTGGGCGGACCATTCAACCCGGCAAACACAGGACTCCTGGGATGACCGTCCCTTGCACGATAGCCCCGCTAACGTGACTTGCCCGTGCATGATACAGAACACCCCCACCAAGCCGAGGCATCCATATTGCTCGCGCTTCCAAATCGAAGAGGGATGACACAAATAGCGAAAACGATGCCACTGCAGGATTTCCCTCGGTTGACGAATCCAAAGGCATAACGACCACTACTCGCATCGACCGAATCTGAAGCCTTACTTCAATTACTACCCTCATTACGGGCAGAAGCCGAGGCCTCACCTCGGCCTCGGGAGTGGGGGGGGGCAAGTGATGTGGGTTAGCTTGGCCTAACCCACATAGGGCTGGGAGGCCCAACCCACTAACGCCTGTTAGCGTCAGCAACAATGAGGGAGCCCTACTGCCTCCGTACGGAGCCAATCACATAGCTGTTTGGTGCACCCGCCGGGGACTGCAGTCTAACCTCGTACGGATTTCATCTGGGGCATTCATCTTCACCTACCACCAACACGCTCAAGTATAAATAAGAGGTAACTACCCCTTAAAAGGGGCTGGAACAAAGTAACTCCAACATCACTCACTCATTTACTTCCTACACCCACATTGTCTACCTAGCATTAATTCAGGGAGATCTGGTGCATCCAAGGACTCTCTCTAGGAGCACTTTTGCACTCTCCCCTTCTTCACACCTTGTACTAATTTGAGCATCGGAACCTCTGCCTCGGGTATCCACCCCGAGGTCTCTGGCACTCCCTGTCTGGTAGTATCTCAGGTCACCAGGGACTTCGCCTCGACTTGCAGTCTTCAGCTACCATAGTCCTCGGAAGAAATAATTCACCTCAATTTTCTGTCCTCGGCTTCGATCAACCTCTTCCGAAACCCCGAGGTCTTCGACTAACGTTCAAAATCTGAAATAAATTTACTTTATTGCCCTCGACCAACTCACACGGCAACAATAAGTTTTCTCAGTGACTGATTGTGTTGAAGACTTGGAGACTTCGGATGAAATCCTACTAAAAGGGCATGGAATACCCCTTGTTCTGTAGCTCCATTAGGATGGCAATTGGTCGTCTCATCTTCTGTTGGAAGTTGTGTTAAGAGAAGAGTATTCTGATATATGGATTGACACAATTACACAAATACGAAAACGATTAATTAATCATATTAAGTTTTTAAACATGAATGCGACCTGTTTATTACACAAGTAACACAACACGATCCATATAACTCGTTTCGTTTATTGAAACAGGCCCTTTTTGTTTGACATGACATAATACGGTCTTAATAACTCATATTCGTCATATAATCAACCAAGTAAATAAATAATTAAACAAATAATGATCCATTCACAAGATCTAGAAATCTTGGTAAACTAAACATCAGTGTTTGCAACCTAGATATAATAAAAAGTCATTGACCAACTATACGTGGAATTGATCTCTTTTCTATGAAAACCATATCCTAGATAAATAAAAACTCAAACATTTGACCGACAAACATTTCCCATAACCAAAGATGACCAATAAGGGATAACAAATAAAAGTGCCCTAACAACAAGACTACAGCAAATAAAATGCATCAATATTGGAATTGTGAATGAATTAATGGAGTGCCGACCACATATGGGTTAATGTTGTTCTTTTTTAAGCCCGGCTAATCAACAATGGATTGAAAGCATTGGTTATAATCTAGGAGAGTATTACCAAAAGGGCTGCAACTTGAGACAAGTTAGCCTGAATCCAAGCCAAAAATAAATTAAGTTTGGGTTCGTAAGTATGGACATAACTAAACTTCTGGTTGATTATGGCTTAGGCCTTGGCCAACTCGACGCAACCGAAACCCAACTGAGCTTCATGTTTGTATATATGTATAAATATTTTGGGCTTGCTTGGTTTACAGGAATAGGGGTCTGTAATCGGAATGCGAATGTCTTATTCTAATTTCGACTATTTGGTTGGATGGAATTGGAATCCCATTCCCATTTATGGTAGAATGCCATCCCCGCATATAAGAAATGGTCATTCCCTCTCTTGGGAATAAAATTCCATTCCAGTTAATTCTAATTTTCATCCCAATTCTTGTCTTAACCATATAAACTATGGGGATAGACCATTCAAATTCTGATTCTAAGGATTTTAGTTTGGATTTCGACTACGAATCAAATGGAGCCTATATACACATTTATTTATGTACGTGTGTACTATATTTATTTGTAAATGGTCATTCCCTCTCCTTTGGGAATGAAATTCCATTCCAGTTAATTCTAACCCATCCCAATTCTTGTCTTAACCATATAAACTATGGGGATAGACCATTCAAATTCTGATTCTAAGGATTTTAGTTCATTTCCGACTACGAATGAAATGGAGCCTATATACACATTTATTTATGTACGTGTGTACTATATTTATTTGTGTATGCAGTATGTCTGACTATGCATCCACAAATGTATGTATATATATATGTATCCATGTCTACATGCACATATGTATGTGAACAATTATAAGTTTATAGTCAAAATATCAAAAGCATGACCATGTCCTTTACATGTAATAATGCTAAAACTGAACTGGTCTCCACCACAAATCCAAGATCCAGGAAGTAGGAACATTTGGCCAGAAGGAAGTAGATAAGTTAAGCCAACCCAAACCCAACTACAAAACTTTGGGTTGGGGCTTTCGTAGCTCAAGTTGGATTAGGATTGACATTAACGGACCTATGACTTGCACCCTTAATTGCTAGTAGGGTATCATAGGCTAGGCTTAGCACCTATATTAAGGGTGAATTTGAGAAAGTTGAGGTGAATATTTGGCTATTTAAGCTTAATTTGATAGAAAATACATGAGGTTCAAATATGGGCTCAAGCTCAATTCAAGCTAGAAACATGAGCTCAAATTCAGTTCAATTCATGCTAGACATGAATAACTCGCTTGTCACGAGTTATTCTACCTATGATAATAGCCATTAGTCCAGGAGAAAGAGAAGTAACAAAGCACAAGAAGAGCTAATTTGTTATTTGTTGTGCTAAGAAATATGGTCAACCAGTATTTGACAGTACAATGGTGAGAATGAATTGTCCCTTGAAGACGAGAAGATGGAAAAGTAGGGTTTCCATCCTTCACTTCTTTGGTTCTTCTCATGCTCACCATTCTTAAATGTAAACTTTTAGGATTATATCGCAGTTTCTACAACCCAAGGTTTGTTCTGAATCAGTGAATCCCATGAGTGAATCACTTCATCCTATATATTTTCCATACCAACTATACATAGGAAAAGGGAAAAGAAAACCGAAATTAAGAACCCATTATAAGAAATTTACCTCCTCATTTCTTGCAGCCTGCATTCTATTCCAAAGCATCTCATAGTTATCCCAGAAGGTGGAGTGTTCATGGACAAATTTCCCAGAGTGATAACAAGCAGGACAGACATAATAGTTATCACCGCTCTTGGAGATCCACTTGTTCATGCATTCAGCACAGCTGTAGCACAAGCCCTTTATAAACAGTCCACAGACCTTACAAGAAACCCTTTTGTCAATCATGTACTGAAGCACATTGAAATCCCATTGATCAAGATATCCATCACCATCTTTGTCTAGCTCAGCAAGAGATTTAAATTTCTGACCCGTATATCCTTCCTCAGAGAGAAAAGCTTTCAATTCTTCATAACTGATTTTGCCATCACTGTTGGAATCGAGGTCTCTGAAAGTCTTCATCCTTGCTTCCTTCCTCTCGTCTGAACAGTTCTTGTAGTCTGTCATAGCAGGGCCACGGATTTCCTCCTCCTCTCTCCTCTTCTCCTTCTCCTGTATGGGAAATTGTTACAGGGTAGAAAAGAGAGAAGTTTTGTTTAATGGTAACAATATCTTGTGAATTTACCTTGTATTCTTTTAAAGCCAAATTTCTCTTCTCCAGAAGAACATAGTTATCGAAGAATGAAGAGTGTGGGTGGACGAATTTCCGAGTGCGATAGCAGTTGACACAGAGATCATAGCGACAGTGCTTGCCACTGGAATCCCACCTGTCGAAGCATTCTACGCAAGAGTAAAACATGCCGTCTATATAAAGATTGCAGTGCTCGCAACAACCCTTCGAATCTCTTCTGTATATACTTTTAATGAAAGTCTTGAAATCCATATAATAATTATCCAACAATTTGATTCCCCGTCCTGAATTGGCAAATGGAGAGGCATTAAAATCTTTAGAGCTAACTCTTCCGTCGTTGTCAAAATCAAGTTGCATGAATCCTTTCTCTAATAGCTCCTTTTCCTCATTTGAACATGCATCATAATATGCCAAGGCAGCTTCTAAGGCTTCGTGTGACTCTCTGCTTTTTTTTCTATCCTGGGTTTCAAAGATTGAAGTAAAACCAACAAAGAATTGTCGAGAAATGATAAGAAATTATTCCTTATTTTCTATCAAATTGTTGCAGGGTAAAGACAATATTAGCTACCAAAATTACAAAGTTTTTCCAGAGCAATCACTTCCCCATGAAGATCTAGTTTCATTATATGACAGGTAGGAGAGATAAAAACTGGATATATAAAAAATATTACTAAAATAATTCAAAACAAATAAGAGGGTGCTTTCCAATATTAATTGATTTTTTCTTTTTTTCTTTTGTTTTTCTAGTTCCAAAAACAAGACAAAACCAACTGGTTTGTAAATAAAATTAGTTTTTAAAACAAAAACATAGAAAACATATTCTTGGTTATATGTGTGTATTTTTCATTTTCAAAACTGAAATAAAAAATTATATATGTTCTTGAACTTATACACTATTATCAAATTTGGTATTAAAATTGGTTAAAAAATATATGTTCTATTAAATAAAAAAACTGGTTATTTAATATCATGTTCTATAAATCATATAATTTATGCACTATTATTAAATTTTATTTAATTTGTTATTTTGATGGTTTAAAAAACATATATTGTTTTTCAAAGAAAAGCCGACTTAATTGTTTTGCATTAAAAAAGATACAAAGAGAGTTGGAAAAAACAACTCCAGATTCCACTTCCTTCTCCATTCTTCTTAATTTTCTTCTTATTTCGTCGTTCTCGACGAACGTAAAGCTGCAGGTGCCCCCTCTTCTTTGGAGAGAAAAGAAAGAGAAAAAGATGGATAGATGGGGTCTGGTGTAATCAATAATATTTACCTTGAGTTTCTTTGCCATCTGATTCCTCTTCTGCAACTGCAGGTAGTTATCCAAGAAGAAAGAGTGATGGTGGCTGAATTGCTTACTTTTATAACATGTGACGCAAAGATTGTACGAACGATTGTCGTCGTTGGAGTTCCTCAAATCGATGCATTCGACACAGGAGTAAGACATGCCCTTTGTTACCATGTTTCTGTCTCCACACTCGTCACAACTGAACGTCCCGTAGAACGTGTAAGCCAGGGTGATGAAATCGTAGAGATTCAGATACCCATCTCCATCTCGGTCTACTCCGGCGAAAATTTCTTCCTTTCGCTGGCTTCTGGATTCAGAGAACAAATCTGCTAACTCTTTGCAGCTGGCTTTGCCATCTTTGTAAGAAGCTAAGGATTTGAAGGCCTCAACTACCAGATTCTTTTCCTCGCTCGAATAGTCACTGTAGGCCGCTAAAGCAGCAGCTCGGACTTCCTCCATCTATCTCGGTTTCAGTGTACAATCATCAATATGGGAGAGAAGTTGTAAAACTTTAAGGACTTGAGAGTTGTTAGGTCAACTTAAAATAAAATTAAATCAATATATATAAGAAACTAAGAGGTATTGACTCAATCAAGTGTTGGTTGCATCATCAGCATCGTCATCCAAGCCTTAATGAACTAATGCCTTGTTTTAGTGATTTTTTTTCATCTCATAATGCAATCTGGTTAATGAAAAGATCCCTTATTTAGGTGAGTTTGAAGCTTAAAAAATGAAGTAAATTAATTATTAGTGGGTTCTTTTATTGTTTTGTTGAACAGAAAACTTGATTCGAACAAACAAACAGAAAACTACGAATACTGCAAATCACAACAAAACAGAGCCACTAAACTATTGGGACTTATATAAGAATTCTGCAATTGATTATTACAAATGGATACTCATTGACCTGGCCTTACTAAATTAAATTAATGAGTTATCCTGGATCAGACCTAACCATTTCAGTTAATATAATTTACGATGGGAAAGATGGATTAAGTCGGGATTCCTGGGACCATTGATCGGAAACCGGAGGATGGTGACCCTAAGGCTATGTTTGGTTTGAAGGAAAAGGTAAGAAAAGAAAGGAAAAGGTAGAGAAATCCATACAATGTTTATAAAGGTTTTCTTTCCTTTCCCTACTTTTTCCTTCAAACCAAACATAGCCTTAATTGCTATGGCCCCTTATTTATGAACACATCTTTTTCATCCTTTTTTCAATGACCAAAATACCTAGTCTGGTCACAGGGTCACAGGTCATCGCTGATTGATTAAATACTTATATATTCAAGATAATTTTGGATTTCAACTTGCTTGTTTTAAGGGCATCTATTTGTCACTTTGATATGCATCTCCTACCTGATGCAAAAATTACACTGTTTATAGCATTCACAGTCATAGATGATACAAATTTTGCATCTTAAAACTTGATGAAAATTTTGCACCACCTATTAAGTTGTTAAGGCCACGTGCTAATTTGTTAGATTCTTAGAAAGTAGTTGCCTCTAGGCTCTCATATGAACCTTTCCCCTGAATCTTGCCACTTGCAAAATTGAGTAACACAGACGATTAGACTGTCTCTTGTATCTATAAATACCTCTCTCTATGAATAAAATATACAAAATTCTTTTGCCACCAAAATTAGATATGGTATCAGAGTGTTCAGTTTAATCCACCGCTGCTTCTTGTTCCTCTCTGCGACGACGACCTTGTGTTTCTTCAAATCGCGCGCAAGAAGATGGTTATTGGAGATAACGTCAGTGGAAACACACAGACATCCGTAATGCAGATTACTCTAATTCTACGTCTCCATACTATCTCCGCATCTCAAACAATCCTGGCTCATGCTGGTCACCACTCCTCTGAATGGTGACAATTATCCGACTAGAGGAGAGCAATGACAAATGCTCTTTGGGAAAAAATAAATAACATTAGTTATGTTGATGACATAATCGTGAAACTAGACCAGACAAAGCAAACAGAGCTCTTTGCCCGGAAGAAATGCAATTCAATGGTCATATCATGGATTTACAATGCCTTGGCCAGAGAATTGCATGACAACATTGCCTACATGGACGATGCTTGTGCAATCTGGTTAGATCTGGAGGAGAGACTTTCGTAGGGAAATGCATCGCACGTCTTCCACTTGAAACAGGATTTAGCATTGCTCAGACAAGATAACCTCTTTGTTTCAATGTATTATACAAAAATAAAGGCGATCTAGGATGAACTCTCAACTTACATTCAGATGTTGATCTATACCTACTGCACTTGCGATGTAATGAAAGCTCTGGTATCAAAACGCGAGAAGATCTCGTCTACCAATTTCTCATGGGTCTTAGTGACTGATTCAGTACCATTCACTCCAATATTCTTGGAATGGAGCCTCTCCCATATATAAGCAAGGTGTATGCCATAATTACACAAGAGGACAAACATTAGTTAGTTGCTAGCCAACGAACTAATCAGGTCTTCACATAACTGATCAGGCCAAGGGTGGTTCCAAGAACACCAAAGATTGATCAAAACTCCATTGTGATCATTGCAAAAAGACAAGCCATGGTAAGGATTGCTGCTATAAACTCATTGGTTACCCTCTAGGCTGGGATGCAAAAGGGAAATCTAGCATACAGAGAAACAATTCTCAAGAAAAGAATAACACTAGTACTTCGAAGTCAAGCTCACAAGCTTCAGTTGCCTCTGACACATCTTCGATAGCTAGCCTCATAATGGAATAGTACCATCAACTTCTGAATCTTCTCAAATCTAATAATCCAATGATTTCCTTAAATTTTGTCAATACGGCCTCTTGTTTACTTTGGTTGTTAGAGTTAGGACCTTGGTTACTAGACAATGGTGCTTCAGACAATATGACACCTTCTACCAAGAATCTAGACACTCACACGCTTCCTTCACCCAACAAACCAACTCACTTGTCAAATGGCTTTACAATGCCAATACAATCACAAGTTGATTTGGCACTATCCCCCGGGTTTGTCCCTATGAGATGTTCTATTTGTGATGGACTTCAAATGCAAATTGTTATCCATTAGAAAAACAACTTCACATCTTAACTATGTTGCCTTGTTCTTTTCGAGTTTCTGTGTGACACAGGACTTGAGCTCTAAGAAGGTGATTAGGTTCAGTCTAATGCGTGGTGGTTTGTATCATCTTCTACCTACTCCACCATCCATGGCTTTTCACACAGTACATAAAGTTAACTCGAAATTGTGGCATTCGAGACTTGGACATGCTTCTTATCATAATCTTGCATTGATTCCTGATTTACATATTCTTTACCTAATAATTCTTGCGGTGGCATTTGCATGAAAGCAAGATAGGCTCGACTTTGTATTCACATTAGTAAGACAAATGCAACTAAATGCTTTGACTAGATACATATACATATATAGGGTGGATATCATACTCTTTTACTTTCAGGGGCTCAATATTTCCTTATTGTTGTAGACTCATGAGCTACATGGTTTTTTTTTATGCAATGCAAATCTGATGCTCATTGTTCTTACTTATGTTCTTTGTTTGTTGGACTCAATTTAACACACAAGTTAAGTGCATCTAATCTGACAATGGATTGGAATTTCCATCTAGGCCTATGTAGACATACTTTGCTGAGAATGGTATAATCCATCAATGCTCTTGTTTCGAAACTCACAACAAAACGGAGTGGTGGAAAAAATCATCATCATCTTCTTGAGATGGCTAAAGCTCTATATTCCAAGCAGGTTTACCGGTTCAGTTTTGGGGGGAATGTGTTCTTACGTCAACATATTTGATCAACTACATACCCACTCCTAAACTTTCTAGTAAAATCACATATGAAATGTTGTTTCAAAGGCCACCTTCCTATCACATTTGGATGTCTTTGTTATGCTACAACACAAAAATGTGGTAGGGATAAATTTAGCCCACATTCATAGCGATGTATTACCATCGGATACCCTCATGGCCAGAAGGGTTACCGTGTTTTCACTATTGTCACCAAAGAAATATTAATATCTCAAGATGTGGTATTTTTTGAAGATCTTTTTCCACTCAAGTATGTTGATCACTCTCTTGATGTTGATGCTTCCTCTACAGTTGTGATTCCACGTCTAGTCATAGGTGATGTTATCTCTCCATTAGAAACAACCAATAGCAATGATATCCAATTCTAGACCCACTAGAATACATTGTGCACCCACCAAACTGGATCATTTTATTTGCCCCACAATTAAACATGGCCTACATGGTACCAACTCTGTATGTTATACAAGTCATCCAATTTGCAACTATCTTACCAGTTCTAATTTGGTGTCCACTCCACCTATCCTACCTCCTAAACCCACCATTTACCAGCAAACCAATCAACATGCATGTTGGCACAATGCCCTAGTAGTTGAACTTACGACCCTTGAAGCTTCACCAAAACATGGTCTCTAGCAGATCTTCCTCCTAGCAAAAAGCCCATTGATTGTAAATGGTCTACAAGATTAAAACCAATCCTCACAATAGTATAGAGTGCTATAAAGCGTGTCTTGTATCCAAGGGCTACATTCAAACTAAGGGTGTGGACTACATTGAAACTTTTACACCCGTTGCTATACATTGCTTATTGGCCTTAGTAGTAGCACGAGATTAGCATTTGCATCAAATGGATGTAAACAATGCTTTCCTTTAGGGAATTCTCCACAAAGAAGTTTATGTATGGCCTCCTTTAGGCCTCCTTCCTATAGTTGACAACTGTGTTTGTAAGCTGAACAAGTTAATCTATAGGCTCAAGCAAACATTTCGGAATTGGTTTGAGACTTTAGCCCATGCACTTAAGTAATGAGGGTTTTCTCAATCTTCCATAGATCATACTCTCTTCACACTTCACAAATCTAGCAGCATTCTTATTGTGTTACTTTTATGTGGATTATTTAATCATAGCTATAGGAACGATCTGGTTAGTACAATTCACTTAAACAATACCTCAGTCATTGTTTTTCCATTAAGGACTTGGGCCCTCTCTGATATTTTTTGGGCATTGATATTTTTGGATCTCCTTCTTTTATCTTCCTAAGCAAGTGAAAGTACACACTCAACATTCTCAAAGAGACAGGCATGCTCGACTGTCGTCCAAGTTCTTTTCCTATGGAGCAGTAACACCATATTGACCCAAATTCTAGCCCATCCATACTATATACAAGTTAGTAAAGAACTTAATTGGGCGCCTAATATATATATCCATCACCAGACCAGAAATCACCTTTCCAGTGCACATTCTCAACCAATTCATGAGTGATCCACTACAACAACACTTGGATGTTGCTATGTATGTTCTATGGTATCTCAAGTCATCACTTGATAATGGGGTGTTTCTTTCTTCTAAATCCGATCTTCTCATACGAGGATATTGTAACTCAAATTGGGCAAGTTGCCCATGCACAAGATGTTCAACAATTGGTCACATTACTGCTTTGGGTTACTCCCCTTTGTCATGGAAATCCAAGAAACAAATGATTGTCTCTTGCTCTTCTATTGAACCCGGATACAGATCAATGGGTACAATAAGAAGTGAGTTATTATGGCCTAAGCATTTCTTTTTTTGATAATCTTGGATTTCAACATCCATAGCCCATGCAACTCTTTTGTGACAACTGGGTTGCACTTCAAATTGTCGCCAACCCAGTTTTTCACGAAGGGACGAAGCACATAAAGATTGATTGTCACTTTGTCCTCTCTCATCTTCAGGCTCATACCATTACCATGAATCACATAGCCTCCAAGTGGCAATCAGCCAATTTGTTCACCAAATCCTTGGGGCATGATCAATTTGTTTTTCTCTTATCCAATTTGTGCATTTAACCTCCTCCCTCCAATTTGAGGAGGAGTATTAAGTTGTTAAGGCTAAATGCTAATTTGTAAGGTTACTTTGTCTCCATGTTGTCGTATAAACCTTGCCCCTGAATCTTGAATCTTGCCACTTGCTCAATTGAGCACCACATTTGGTTAAACTTGTTAGACAATGTATGCCCTTAGCTCCAATCAGAAAGATGTACCTTATGAAATTTAATGTAAATGAATAAAGTACATATTTGATTCATGTTATTATGGTGTGTTTCTGTGTAATACCCTTAAACTGAACACACAAGAGACTCGTGTTAATTTAGAATCTTCATAGCCGTTGGATAAATTTGGGAAGATTTATCCTGCCAAGGCTGATACTAATGTGCCGCCAAGTTGGTTGGGGTGGCTTGTCTCAGCTGCCAGGGTGAGACCTGAGGTACATGTAGTGTGTGTTAGACAGTCTTGTATGCCCTTAGCTTCATTCCGATTTGATGTACTTTTGTTATTTAGTGGAAATGAATAAAGTGCATGTTTGATTCATGTTGTTTGGTTTAATTCTGTGTAAGACCCTAAAACTAGACACTTACAGAGACTCGTGTTAGTTTTAAATATTCACAGCCGTTGGATAAGTCTGGGGAGATTTATC
>NW_010729262.1:105522-126162 GCF_000365185.1 Nelumbo nucifera
AGCCGAGGGAGAGGTCCTCTCTTGTCGGGCAGTGTTTGATCATTATGGGCTGAGAGGTTAAGTGTAAGACCATTGAGGGTAGTGCCTAATGGGCTAATCTTGCATCTGCCCACAGTCCTTGGGTTTTTATAAGGTGGCTTGGCCCAGGGACCACTTAGTGTAAGTGTTGGGCCCATTAAGAGCCCATGGTGATGGGCTCAGGGGTTCACTACCCATAACAGTGAATTCGGCCAGACCTTGTAATAGAGGCTAGGCTGAACCCATGTGGCTGATGTGTAGATCAATGTTTGGGTCCTACGCCATACAAGGAAACCCAATTGGGCAGCAGTTTGGAAGGTTAGTGAGCACATGGACTTAATGGGCCTAAAGCCCAATTCGAATGGGTCTAATTTGATTAGTTAAAGAAGGGGGTGGATCTGAGATTTGGATCGACAAATAAGATAGGGAGTTATCCCAATCCACTCAGAGATTCCAGATCCAAATACAGATTTGGATTTGGAAACTCCTAATAAGATTAGGAGGGCTGATTTAATCTACAGATAAGATAAGGGCTTATCCTTATCTCTTAAAGAGAAGTCCAGATCCAAATACAGATTTTGATTAGGAAACTCCTAATGAGATTAGGAGCTCTMTTTAAGGCTATAAAAGGAGGAGGAGGGCGAACCTCCATTCATCTCATCACAACAGATCTCAGATCACCGAAAGAGAGAAGACAGCTATAGTAAGACTGCGCCATTTTCTGCTCTTGCGCCCTCCTCCTGCTGCCGCCATTGCCAATTCGATCTCCACTGTAGGAGCAATCAAGAAGTGTTCTTGATATCAGTTTTTGGAGAAAAACTGATCTGAAGTCGTGCTCACATTCCCTCCATCGGATTCTTGCTGAAGGATTTGGTTCTTGTGAAGAACCTGCTGATTCTGCTCCACCCTACGCTGTGACATCTTCAGTGAGAGCAGTCTTTGGAGTTTTCCTTGGGTGTGAACACCTTCATTGGGAGATATTGTTTCTTCGTATCAGGTACCTCCCTCTCCTCCCTTTTGGTTTCAGATCTGGTTCGGTTCTTGGTTCAAGATTGATCCTTGAAAATGCAGATTTTCTAAAATAGGAAATGTGATTCCTAGATGGGAGAGAGAAATTTTTGAAATTTTGCCCTACCTTCCTGTAGGGTTCGGCCATCCATATGATGGATCTCTCATCCCTTCAAAACTATCTCTTGTATCTATAAATACCTCTCTGTATCAATAAAATATATAGAATTCTTTTACCAACAATGTTTGATACCACCTTCCTTAAGGTGGGGATTGGTGGGACTTTGATGCATTACCACTTGCACTCTAATGTATTTAACCTATTTTCGCTCCCCCATTTAAACTCCCATTGGATACCGATGCAAACAGAATGAGGCTTAAGAAAAATACTTGGCTGGTACCCTTGAGCAGTGAAGTAAAAGCAATGGAGGTAATAACTTGGAAAGCAATAAAGTAATCATTGATCATATGGATTTTAGTGATTTTTTGCGATGTATTAAACCCTAAATTCATGTAACGTTGTCTTTTTCATCATCCATGTAAAACCAAAAGATAGTTTGTACTTTTCAATGGCAATTGGGTCATCATGTTCATTCTGAGCTGGTCTAACAATACCACAAACTAATACCGAGTGGATTCACATGAGCGCCCCATAGCACATCCCAATCATGTATTAGAAACATCTCCCAATGACAAATACAGGAAATGTTCCCCATGCACAATGAGATGTGTATGTGGAGCGTGCTATGTGGGGCGCCAATCTAAACTCATACTAAGCTCAAAAGCTTGGGTTTAGATTGGGTTGGACTAGAAACATTCCAATAATAAGATCAACACAGGAGAGGTTAGTGAGAAAATTAATAGGACGATAGAGGATTCTCTCCTCACTAACATGGATAGGATTTGGAGTAACAACTTTAGTTTTATCAATAGGTCAAGATTTGGTTTGCTATGGTTGGCCTAATTTGAGCTCCACCGGAATCAATCGGCAACTACGTTAGGCAGAGAAGCATTAGGGGCCGGATTGGAAGAAGTGGGAAACTTTAACAGTACTTAAATGGCCCCTCATGTTGTTATGAAGAATATGTATATATAAAGGAACAACTAGATCTTCGATAATAAGGTTAGATGTATTTGAATTAATTTGAAAAAACCATTAAATGCATTTCATCTTGTAAATAAAAGACCAAAGGTTAAGAAGTTGAGTAAGTTGCAAGTAAAAGAATGTGTCTATTAATAGTATTAAGAGTCTAGTTATTACGGCAATAATGTCTATGAAAAGGGGTTGAGTGGGTGGAAGAGAGTAGAGAAAAAATGAAAAGAAAGAAAAGAATAGAAAGGCCCAAAAGGAGGAGACGTGTAAGGTTTCAAGAAGAAAAAAATTAGCCCAAAGAGAAATAAAAGTGTAAGTAAAGAGGTTTTGCTAATTTCTTAAGTGAGCTACAAGGAGCTCTTACAAAGCCATATTTGGATCATACCTCCAAGAAAAATATACCTCCCCTCTTATGTTTCAATATTTGAATGATATTTTCAGCCCAAATTTGCTTACATTTTTTATCTCTATTTCTTTAAAGATCTTGGATAGTGCAGCCTTGTACCTTCAAGATCTCTAATAAATCTAGAAGCTACCACCACCAACTTGCGTAATTCTTGGGCCTTGGCTACTAAGAGCTTTACAACATCAATTGGGCTAACATGGAAAGGAACCTCTTTGAGATTTTGCACTCTTCTCTTGTTATACAATATGTGCCCTTAAATCCAATCAGATTGATGTACAGATACATTTATTGTAAATGAATAAAAGTATGCTATTGTTTCATGTTGATATTGGTATGTTTTTTTGTGAAATTACCCCTTAAACTGGATACTTATGAGACTCGTATTAGTTTAGAATGTTCTCAACCGTTTGATAGACTTGGGGAGTTTATCCTACCAAGGCTGATACTAATATGCTGCCAAAAAAGTTAGGGCAGTTTATCTCAGCTGTTAGAGTTAGACCCAAAACACATGTAGTGTATGTTTGGATGAAACACTGAACTTGGACCATTTTCTAGTTATGACCTGTACCTTGGAGATTGATGAGAAAAATTGGAAAGTTACACATAACCCCTAGACTTGATTATGGTACTACACTCGGTGTTGGATTAGGCTATCTTTGATATGCCAATCAGTGAAATCCGTTAAGGGTCAAACTTGATTATGTTGGGACAGTTTGAGAATTCATCTGACTGGGTGATCATAGTGATAGGATTGGCCTCTTTGTCGAACAAAGTGAATGGTAGGGCTTTTACTCTTTCTGATGGAAACCTAAACTGTCGGTAGTGGATTTCAGTTGTGTTTGAGATTTAGTTTTGCAAAAGTAAATGATAGGGCTTTCATATTAATGTTTTATAAAAAATGTTTGCAAAAGGTTTTAATTCCTAAGATCCATCCAAGTAGAGAGTGTGACACTAGACTTTGCAGCCAGGGGAAAGGTTCTTCCCTGTCAGGTAGTGTTTGATCATTATGGGCCGAGAGGTTAAGTATAAGAAACCATTACAAGGCTAATTACCTGATGGACTTTATTTTACTTAAGTCCATTATCCTTGGATCTTCATAGGATGGCTGAATTCAATGATCATTTAAGTGTAAATGTTGGGCCCATATTGAGCCCATAGTGATGTGCTTAAGGGTTCATTGTAGTTAGTAGTGAATTCGGCCAAACCTTTTCGCAGAGGTTGGGTTGAACCCATGTGGACTTATGTAAGGTCATTGTGGGGTCCCATGCCATACAAATCTGGCCTAAGTTGGCCATGCAACACCCTTGGGTCGTGAGCCTTATAGATGATGGGCCTAAGGTCCATAATTAATATGATTAATTAAATTGTCACATGAGTGAATCTCGATTGGGATCTGGGTATGGAGCACCTAATCTTATAAGAAGATAAGGTATATCTCTAATTAGAGTCTAGATCTGATTTAGATCTGGATTATCTCCTAATTAGATTAGGAGATAGCTCCATAAGAGATTATAAAAAAGGAGGGGGTGGACCAATCCAAGACAGCTTCATATTTTTGTAGTTTTTTATTCTCTCTGCACCCTTTTGTCTCCTAGTTTTTGCCCAGTTCGACATCAGCTATCTGGGACTGATATAGATCAATTTTTCCTTTGATTTTTGTAAGAAAAAATCAAGGGATATCAGACTCACCTTCCCCATTTTGATCCAAGTAGTTGGGTTGCAGTTTTGTTGAAAACTGTGTTCAGACTCACCTATACACTACGCCATCTTCAATGGAAGCTGGTTTTAGGACTGATTTGGGCATAAATTTCCACCTTGAAATCTTCATTGTGGTATCCTTATTAGGTATACATCTCCCTCTGTTTGGTTTTAAGTCTGGTCTGGTTCAGTGCAAAATCAATCTTGAAAAATGCAGTTTTTCAAAACATAGGGAATTTGATTCCCAAAACGATTAGGAAATTTTTGAAATTTTGCCCATCCATCTAGCATGGTTCAGCTATCCATATGATGGATCCTAACCCTTCCAATAACCCCATTTTGTCTCCTTTCCTTTAGGCTATGTTTGAAAATGGTGTAAATGCAAAACTTCATCGATGGATAAAAACGGTCAAATATATGTATCAGGGTAAAAAGCGAACCGGCGAAGTGCATGTTTTACACTCTTGTGCGATTGGAAAAATGGTGTAAAATCATCAATATACAAGTATATCTCGCAAGCATCCATAGAGACATTGGCTCTACACTGAACAAGTCCATAGACGATGTTGAGGTTGTTGCCATAGCTAGTGTTGAAGAAGCCATTTTAGGAGCCATTGGAGACGAGGGAAGGGAGGAGGTTGAGTAGATTTTTTTGGAATTTGTTGTCAAAGGTATAAGCCACCGAGTCAGAACAGAAAGTTAAGTTTTTGATGGAAACTTCAGCTCAAGTGTGCAACGTTGCAAGGAGAGTTGTCGATGACACACAAATTTCGTAATTTGTACTTCACAGAAATGGTAAGAAGCTGTACAATGTTGCTAGGAGAGGTTTCATAATAGTGCAAGTCTTACAGGTAAAATGGATCCATATGTTTTGATAAAATTTAGGAATGAAGAGAGAAAGAGCTTCATTGCAAGGAGAGATTTCATAACAGAGCACAGGTCGAGTAAGTTCTACTTGCAAGATCTTAAAATTGATTTTTTTTGGATGCCTGGTGGGGGGATCAGTAATAGATAGGTGATGGGATCGATGGGACAATGAGATGCTTTGATCGTCTATGCATTCTCACAGAGAAGGAGAAGGTGGCTGAACCTCAGACCTGGCACAATGAGAACAAATAGAGAGAGAGAAAGAGATAGAGAGGGTGGGAGAGGGAGTGAAATATAGAAGAAGAGGGTCATATGAGGATTGAAACCATCACAAAAACATGAGGGTTCTGACAAAGATTGAAACCACTATGTTGAGGGAGCAGTTTTTCAAAGGAGAAGAAAGGCATTATACCGATGGAGAGATCGAGAGTTTTTTTACATCGATTTTTTTTATGTAATTTTCACATTGATTCTCAATGTAAAAATATGTTTAAAAGCTCGTTTACATCGATTATCGTTCTTATTTTATATTCCATCCAAATGCATACAAAAGTGAAGTAGAGTGTAAAACTACACTGAACCGGGTTTTACATTGCTTCCAAATGCAGCCTTATGGCTCTTTCGAGTCAAGCAAATGTAGAATTTATTCTGCACTTCGATGATAGCTCAATACAAAGCCCTAGTAGAGTAGGTATTGACCTAGGAAATTAGTTAGAAGAGATGGGGTTTGAACTGGACTTTCAATGACCCAATCAAAGCAATGGACACAGCTAAGGTGGAGGTCAAAGTTGATCTTACGGATATAAGATCAAATTGGTCGCCACGTAGCCTATGGGAGTGTGGGCTTTGAAAGGGATTCCTTTTCTTGGTGAAAAATAAGTTTCATCAAAGGATAATCCTATAGAAACAAAGTCCAAAGCCAATGAGGCATAGATGCCTTATTATAAGTAGACCTGTTCATGGGCAGGGCTAGGATGGGCTTGGGCCAAGCTTTGCCTCTTTATCAACAAAAAATGTACAGGCCTGAGCCTAATCTCGGTCTGACCATTAGGCCTAGATCTTGAGTGCGAGCCTGACCCTTATATAAAGCCCAAAGCCCAAGCCCGATGTTAGATAGTCATGCCCTTAGCTCCAATTAAATTGATGTACCTTTTGACATTTATTGTAAATGAATAAAGTACATAATTGATTCATGTCATTGTGATGTGTTTCTGTGTAATACCCATAAACAAGACACTTATGAGACTCGTGTTAGTTTAGAATCTTCACAGTCATTGGATAGATCTAGGGAGATTTATCTTGCCAAGGCTGATACTCATGTGCTACCAAGTTGGTTAGGGTGGCTTGTCTCAGCTACCAAGGTGAGACCTGAGGTACATGTAGTGTGGGTTTTCTTGAAACCCTAAACCGGACCAAAATTCCAATATTGCCCTAGATCTTGGAGATAGATGGGCAAAACTGGAATGTTACACCTGACCCCTAGACTCGATTATGGTACTGAACTAGGTATCAGATCGGTCTGTCTTTGATATGCCAATCAGTGAGATCCTTAGAGGGGTCAAAACCTGGGTATGTTGCGACAGTTTGAGAATTCATCTAAGTGGGTGATCATAGTGACAGGATCAGCCCCTTTGTCGGACAAAGTGAATGATTGGGGATGCACTCTCTCTGATGGAAAACTAAACTGCCGACAGTTGACTTCAACCATTGAAATTTGTTTTTGCAGAATATATTTATAGATATATATATATATATTATGGTTTCAAAATGTTTTGCAAAAGGTTTTTATTCCCGGGATCCATGTGAGTAGAGAGTGCAGCACTGTTCCTTGTTGCCATGGGAAAGGTCCTCTCTTGTCGGGTAGTGTTTGATCATTATGGGCTGAGAGGTTAAGTGTAAGACCATTGAGGATAATACCTGATGGATTAATCTTGCATCTGCCCACAGTCCTTGGGTTTTCATAAGGTGGCTAGACCCAAAGACCATTTAGTGTAAATGTTGGGCCCATTAAGAGTCCATAGTGATGGACTCAGGGGTTCACTGTCTTCTATAGTGAATTCAGCCAGGCCTTGTAACAAAGGCTAGGCTAAACCCATGTGGCTGATGTGTAGATCAATGTTTGGGTCCCACGCCATACAAAGAGAGCCAACTGGGCAGTAGGTTAAGAGGTTAAATGAGCACATAAACTTAATGGGTCTAAAGCCCAATTTCGAACTGGGTTAATTAGATTAATTAAATAAGGGTGGATCTGGGTTTGGATCAGAAGATAAGGATAAGAGGATAAGTCTTATCCACTTAAAGAGTCCAGATCCAAATAAAGATTTGGATCAGGAAACTCCTAATTTGATTAGGATTAAGATGATCTTGAACTACAGATAAGATAAGGGATTATCCTTATCACTTAAAGAGTCCAAATCCAAATAAAAATTTGGATCAGGAAACTCCTAATCAGATTAGGAGGTTGTCTCTTTAAAGCTATAAATAAGAAAACAGGGCAGACATGAAAAATACACCAAATACAAGATAGCAATCTACACAGTTCTTCCCTATTCTTGCCGCCCCTACCCAGTTTGATCTCCACTTGTGGGAGTGATCAAGAATTATTCTTGATATTGCTTCCTGGTAGAAGAAGCAACTTGAAGTCGTGCTAACCAGCCCTCTACTCCATTCTTGTTGAAGAGCTGTCCTATTGATCCTCTTCACCACACACTATGTCATCTTTAGTGGAAGTGGGTTTTGGTTATCTCCTTTGGCATGAAAACCTTCATTGGGAGTTACTGCTACTTCATATCAGGTATATCCCTCTTCTCCCTTTTGGTTTTAAATTTGGTCCGGTTTGGTTCAAGATTAATCCTTGAAAATGCAGTTTTCTAAAATAGGGAATGCGATTCCTACATGGGAAAGAGAGAAATATTTGAAATTTCGCCCAACCTTCTTGTAGGGTTCGACCATCCATTTGATGGATCTCTCATCCCTTCAGTGGTATTAGAGCCAGGTTCAAATCTTGAACCAAATTAAACCAGATTTGGATCTGTGCAAATGGGTAGAAAGCGTTCTACCCGATTTGCGTAGTTAACGTTTTTTCTGGGAAATCGGTTCCCAGTTTTGGGTGAATCATCTGAAATTAAATCTTTATTAATCTGATTTAGATTTAGAATTGTTCTATATATTTTTCTTGATTTTTGGGCTATCCGTATGGTGGAGATCGAATTCTTTTATTGGCGCAAGAAATCTGTGCACCTGCTGATTTATTCTTTTCATTCTTGGTCTGTAATTAATTTTATTATTTTTTTAGATGGAATGTATAGGAATTCGAATCTGATGTAATATTAATACAAAAATTAGGTTTTCTATTTTTATTTCATTCGAAAACGAAGCTGAAAGCGCAAAGGAGAGAATTTCGCAGATTCGGGTTCAGTGATCTGCGGTTTATAGTTTTGGAAACTGCATACTGCGAACTGATCTTTGTCTTGCAGGGTTGCAGCCTTGCGAACAGCCCCCTTTTTGTTTGATTATTGATTCTTGAATATCATCTATCAGTTGTTTAATTTCAGATCATCTTCTTGAATTAGATCTTGAATTAAATATCAAACCCTAGACCCATTCAAACCAGATTGGACCAAACTGGTTGGACCAAACCTGTGGTTCGATGGGGGCTGTTCTCATCCCTAAAATTTTCTACATGGGCCGAGGGATTGATGGTTAATTGCAAGATGCAATTCAGCCCACATCTATAAAACTCAATTTTAATCTGTTAAAACTGCTTTAGCCCAATTCAGCATAAATGTTATATGGGCCTAACTGTTTTTTTTAGTTCAGCCCATATACCTAGATAATATTAATTGGTAATATTATGGAATTAAATGGGCTTTATTTAAGGGTTTTATAGTTATTTAATTGATTGGATCAATTATGAATTCCACGCATGTGATTTATGTAATGTGATGTGCTGCATTGATGGGCCATGAGTGCTTGGCCCATGTTAATTCGATAGTGGCTCTTTCGAACACCATGGCTGAATGCACATCATTGCCATGGTGCCCTTAAGACCATTGGATGATCTCACTTTCTCAGTGGGGCCCACATCAATTTCTCCCCAAGAGGAACATCCTGGAACCCTAGCCGTTTTTGGGCCCACTTTGAATCTGGCTTTATAAAAACCAGTGAGAGCCACTTTGGTTTGACCTAAATCAGATCTAGGGAGTTTAAACTCCCTCCATTAAATATAAGTGCATGTGATAGGGAATTTCATACGATGAATTCTCTAAAGGCCTTTCATCATTAGTATGAAGGTTGACTGTATTGGTGGGTGGACATACACCATAAAATTGGGCTATCCATATGCTAATGCAGTTGGCTGGATTGCTTCATGAGATGATAAGGGCATCATAGACCAATGTGGGAGGGGCCTATTCTAAAATGGAAGACTCTCTCACGGTACCTTAGTGTTCACGAAAATGATGGGTGAGAACTTATTGGATAGAAAGGTTTAACCTAAAATGGCTATGAACCTTGTCTGACAGAGGCCAAAGGGAAAGCTTAAAAGATGAGTGGATGAGATCCTTCACAGAAGGTGGTGGGGTTTTGCAACTGAAATAGTTTGCTCCATGCACCCCATGTGGTTTCCCACATTTTCAGAGACAACTATCTCCATCACTAAGATTGGAGGGAATCTCAGAGATGCCCAAAATGGAAACGGAACATAGATTTAAAGCCCTTTCTATGTGATGACATGAATCAATTAGGTTGTGGACTTATAAATCCGCCTTTCCTTTACCAGAAATGGCAAACGGAAACTTCACCAAATTGTTGGATGATAACAAACTCAAGGGCCCTAATTATGCTGACTGGTTCCGAAACCTTATGTTGGCTCTCACGTCCGAGAAATTGGACAAAATTTCTAAGAACCCAGCTCCAGATCATCCAGGTGACAGGGTTTCTGAGGCCCGAAGAAGAGAGTATCAAGAATGGGAAGAGAAAAACTCTTTTGCCCGGCGTTATATTATAGCTTCTTTATACAATCCGATACATAGTTTGAAGACTATGTTTGAAGAACATAACCATTCTACTCGACAAAAGGTCTTAAAATTTTTTATGACCGCACAGATGACTGAGAACCAATAGGTTCATGACCATTGTCTAAAGATGATGGATTATATCAATGAACTGGAGGCTTTCGAGCCAGGGCTAGATCATGACACCAAAATTGATGATGTCCTCAATTCCTTACCTCCGTCCTTCAATCAGTTTTTCATGAATTACAACATGAATAAGCTAAATGTTAGCCTTCAGGAACTCAGCAATATGTTGTAGAGGGCTAAAGAACTGATTAAGAAAGATAAGTTGATAGCCATGGTTGTTGAAGGTGGCAAATCAAGCAAGAAAACGCAGAAGCCTAAAAGGAAGGCTTAGAAGAAGGGTAGCAAAACTAAAATGTAGAAGAAAGATAAGGCATTAGATTCCTATCACTTCTGCAAACAGATCGGCCATTGGAAGAGGAATTGTCCTCAATAGCTGGAGATTGAGAAGCAAGGTAATTTCGAATCTTTTATCATAGAGACCAATTTGTTGGTCACTTCTGCTTCCTGGTGTATTGACTCTGGGGCTTCAACTCATGCGTGTAACTCACTGCAGGGTATAAGATAAGAATAAGACTGAGTGACAGAGAAGTGATGCTCTACTTGGGGACTTTTACAACAGTTGCAGCTACAACCATAGGAACTGTAGAACTAGTTTTCAGAGAAGGAACAATTGTACTTAAAGATTGTCTTTTCATACCTAATTTAAGAAGAAATTTTATTTTTGTCTCAAAATTATGCATGGATGGTTATTCTATCTTATTTAGTAATGTGATTACTATTAAACGGAATAACAAATTCCTCGCATACGAAGAACTTGAGAACAGTTTCTATGTTCTCCATCCTTCTCTGGAAACATACACTACCGAAACTACATCGGAAATAATCCCACGTGCCTGTGGCATTACCGACTTGGCCACATTAATATAGATCATATCACAAGGTTGGTAAAGGATGGTCCTTTGGATTTTCTAACTATAGAAGATCTTCCAACTTGTGAACTTTGCCTTCAGGGCAAGATGACAAAGAGACCATTTACGGGAAAGCCAGAAAGATCTACAGGCACACTTGACTTGATACATACTGATTTATGTGGTACCTGAATGTTAGGACATGTAACCAACACATTTATTTTATAACCTTTACCGATGATTACTCACGGTATGGTTACATGTACCTAATGAAACATAAGTCTGAATTTTTTGAAAAGTTCAAAGAGTTCAGACAAAAAGTCAAGAAATAGTTAGGGAGAGAAATTAAGACCCTTCAATCAGATCGAGGCGGGGGCGAGTATCTCTCTGATGAATTCAGGGACTACTTAAAGGAAAATGAGATTGTATCACAACTAGCTCCTCTTGCTACACCTGATAATATGCGTAATTTCCATATTATTTGTATTTTTCTTATTTAATTAGTAAGTTAATTAATGGATTTTATTGTGTTTTATTTAGAAAATCACAATTTCGGAAGAAAGCTGAAAGGAAGCTTGCAGAATAGCAACAGCACGTTAGGAGAAGACCAATACGATTTCAGCATGCAAGAAGTGGACCCCATCAATCCTAGTAGGATTCGGCTGAGTTGGAGGTGTGAGTCACCAAGAGTTTTAATAGAGTCTATTTCTTGCTGTACTTCTAAAAGAAAGAAAGTCAAAGTCCATCTTAGTTAAGAATTTCTATTTATAGATAAGGATAAGATTAGATTTGAATTACGCATTATCCCATTAGGAAATTGGACTTTCTATTTTTGAGAAAGAACTCCTAAGAGGTGTTGGAAACAGCCCCTCCCCCTAAGGCTATATAAAGGGAGGGGGGGTAGACTAGAAATCAAAATCACTCAATCAAGCAAGGAAGAAGTGAAGGAAGGAAGTAGAAGACGTCATCCTCATCTGGAAGTTGCGATCTCTCCATGAAGTGCGGTTAACTTCTATTTTCTGGTTGAAGGTTAAGGAATCTTTGGTTCTACAAAAATTGTGAGATCTAATTGATTTTAATTCAATTCATTGTTTATGAGTATTTATATATTTTTTGTGATTTCTTGTTTCAGATTATTTTATTGATTGAGCAACACGATCCATTGTTCAATCGATACAATAACCTATTGCCGATTAGATCATCAAATTCGTACATTTTGTTAGATTTAATCTTTGTGGCAAATAACATAAACGGATTATGGACAAGTTTTCGGTTCATGTTATGAAAATAAATAATCTGGTTTAAACGAACTGAGCTTGTGTGTTCGCTGACCAGAATTGGGTCTCTCAATTTCTTAATGCTATTAATAAATTAAACCCTAAGAGCTTGTTTAGGGTTGTCTATTAATAAGAGAAGCAATCAAAGAGCTTATTTTGGTTGCCAAAAATACAAGTAGAGATTGGCTATTAGAGCTTGTTAGTAGCTATAACCAATTTACTCATAAGCACTTGAATTCATCCTTGCATCGATGATCAATTGTAAGAATCAAGGTTGAACTTATCCCTTCAACCAGATGCTGCCTTCTATCGAATTTACCTTTATTTTATTTTATTTTATTTTATTTTCCTTATCTTTATAACAACCCTCTACTTCATTTTCTTGGAAATAAATCAACCCAATCCCTAAGGAGACGACCTTGCTCATCACTATATACAAAAGTATTTAATTCGATCAGGATTTATATTTTTGGTTGGATTCGACACCCACCAAATTTTGGCGCCGTCGCCGGGGATTGGTGTCCTAAATAAGATTTATTTCCTTTTGCTTGGTTTATGCCTTGTTCTTCTCGTGTAGGTGAACTCCAATACGATCCCAAGATCGAAAACACAGTTTGTCGGTTAAGGAAAGAAGCCAAGCAACGTCGTAACCAATCGGCATCGCTCCCATCTCCTGGAATGAAGTCGGCAACAAACCTCGTCAAGTCATCTAAAAACTCTGAAGAAGAAATCATGGCCAACATCGACGAAAGAACTCTTAGAGAGCTAGCTGCACCAGATCTGAATCAACAACCACTCTACATTGAATATGCAGATCTAACGGTACCTTTTGAACTAAAATATGGTCTTATCCACTTACTTCCTACTTTCCGTGGACTTTCAGGTGAAGATCCCCACAAACACTTAAAAGAATTTCATGTAGTCTGCTTGAGCATGAAACCTCAAGGTGTTACCGAAGAGCATATCAAGTTGTGTGCCTTTCCTTTCTCACTAACTGACAAAGCTAAGGATTGGCTTTACTACTTACCCTCCGGTTCTATCACTACATGGAATGAGATGAAGAAGTTGTTTCTTGAGAAGTTCTTCCCTGCATCACGAGTTGCTAATATCATGAAGGAAATTTGTGGGATAAGACAATTCAGTGGGTAAACTCTCTATGAGTATTGGGAGAGATTCAAACAACTATGTGCAAGTTATCCTCAACATCAGATTCCAGATCAACTCCTTTCCAATATTTTTATGAAGGATTATTGCCTATGGACAAGAGTATGTTAGATGCTGCAAGTGGAGGTGTGTTGGTGAATAAAACTCCTACTCAAGTGTGGGAACTAATTGCAAACATGGCTGCCAATACACAACAGTTCGGCAATAGACAAGAGTCCATCCTGAGGAGAGTCAATGAGGTAAGTACTTCCTCCATTGATCAACGATTAGATACTCTCACCTCTCTTGTGGAAAATCGGTAGTAGGTCATGTACAACAAGTAAAGACGTGGCATTTGTTCCACTACAGGTCATCCAACCGACATGTGTCCTACACTTCAAGATGAACCCTATGAATTAGCCAATGTTGTTGGAGGATTCCTACAAAGGAGATACAATCCTTATTCAAATACTTACAATGTAGGATGGAGGGATCATCCTAATCATAGCTATGGAGCCAAGCCCTTCGGTTTCCAACAATATCAAGCTAGACAACCGGCTCCACAACATTCATCTTCCAAACCAGGTATGTCATTAGATGAAATCGTTAAAGCACTTGCAACTAACACCCAACAATTTCAATAGGAGACAAGGACAAGCATCCAAAACCTGGAGAATCAAGTGAGCCAATTGGTAACTGCTGTGAGTCGATTGGAATCTCAAGGATCAGGAAAACTACCCTCATAGACCATAGTCAACCCTAAGCAGAATGCTAGTGCAATCACTTTAAAAAGCGGAAAGGAGCTGAATAGGCCTAGCAAGGAAGTGCCTAAGAATACAATTGAAGAAGAAATAGAAAAGGAAGCACCACCACCCCAAACTCAAGATCCAAGCGATGAACAAACCTAAGCCATAGTGACAACTCCACCTTTTCCAAGATGATTTGCAAAATCCAAGGAGGAGCAAGAGATGGAGATTCTTGAGACATTTCACAAGGTTGAGGTAAATATTCCCCTCCTTGATGCAATCAAGCAAGTACCTCGCTATGCTAAATTCCTCAAGGAGTTATGCACTACTAAGAAAAAGCTAAAAGGTAATGAGAAAGTTCATATAGGGGAGAATGTTTCAATAATCCTCCAAAAAAAATTACCTACTAAATGCAAGGATCCAAGTATGTTTTCTATCCCTTGTAAGATAGGAAACGTTAAGATTGAAAGAACAATGTTAGATCTAGGAGTTTCGATAAATGTCATGCCCTGTTCTATTTACACAACTTTGAACCTTGGGCCATTGAAAGAAACGGGTGTGATTCTACAACTTGCTGATCGATCCACTACATATCCAAAGGGGGTTTTGGAAGATGTGTTTGTCCAGGTCAATGATCTGGTCTTTCCTGCTGATTTTTATGTGATTGATATGGAAGAAGATAATTCTTCCAATTCAACTCCAATTTTTCTGGGAAGGCCATTTCTTAAGACATCCAAAACTAAAATCGATGTACATAAGGGAACACTTACCATGGAATTTGATGGTAAGATATTCAAATTTAATATCTATGATGCTATGAGATATCCTAGTGATGTACATTCTATTTTTTCTATAGATATTATTGATTCTTTAGTGCAGCAAACTTTTGAGTTGGAAGATGAAGAAGTGATCGAAAAGGATTACAAAAAGTGGAAAAGGAGTTTGTGCTAAATCCCGAATTGCAAAATCCTCCCCACCCACCTTTCACTGCATCAAAAGCTCACTAGTTAGGGAAGTCTCCCTTATCTCTGTATTACTAGTATTTTGTTCTAGCAAGCTTTCTTTTGATACATTGAGGACAATGTATGGATTAAGTGTGGGGGGAGTATAGGATTTGATTCAGGATTTTAGATAAATAGTATTTTATTTCAGTTCAAAAAAAAAAAAAACTCAACTCTCTTGAAATCAATTGAAATAATATTCTGGGAAATTTCTTGTAAACCTAGTAATGAAGTGTGATTAGGGAATACACAACTTATCTGAAGCCATTCCCTCTTAAGCTAGTCCTAAATTCAGGTTTAAGTTAATAGGGTAAATATTTTTACCATACAATTGAGGTAACCTAGTAGGATGGAGCATAAAATACACCTACTAATCCAGCAATTCAAACGTAGTACTATTCAAACAATTCTAACAGTAGGATGGAGCAAAAAATGCACCTACTGCCCAAGTAATCCTAAATGTGAGATGGAGCATAAAATGCACTCACTTATACTAAGAAGAGAAAAAAAAAGAGAGTGAAGATAAAAAGGTTTTCCCTAGTTTACTAACTGGTTTGTAGTAGCAAAAATTGGATTGGTTGATGGATGAGTCATGTATGACTTGGTCGTGTTGAGTTTAAAGTTTGGTAGGATGGTTTGTTTATTTTTGCTTAAATTTTGTCTTGCCCGATGACAGGCAAAGTCTAAGTGTGGGGGGTTTGATAGTATGTGTAATTTCCATATTATTTGTATTTTTTCTTATTTAATTAGTAAGTTAATTAATGGATTTTATTGTGTTTTATTTAGAAAATCACAATTTGGGAAGAAAGCTGAAACTTGCAGCATAGCCCCAGCACGTTAGGAGAAGACCAATACGATTTCAGCATGCAAGAAGTGGGCCCCATCAATCCTAGTAGGATTCGGTTGAGTTGGAGGCGTGAGTCACCAAGAGTTTTAATAGAGTCTATTTCTTGCTGTACTTCTAAAAAGATAGAAAGTCAAAGTCCATCTTAGTTAAGAATTTCTATTTAGAGATAAGGATAAGATTAGATATGAGTCACCAAGGGTGGCTTGTCTTAGCTGCCAGGGTGAGACCTGAGGTACATGCAATGTGGGTTTTTTTTGAAACCCTGAACAACCAAATTCTAGTATTTCCCTGAACCTTGGAAATAGATGGGCAAAACTGGAATGTTACACCTGACCCCTTGACTCGATTATGGTACTGCACTAGGTGTCAGATTTGGCTGTCTTGGATATGCCAATCAATGAGATCCTTAGAAAGGGTCAAAACCTGGGTATGTTGGGACAGTCTGAGAATTCACCTGAGTGGGTGATCATAGTGACAGGATCAGCCCCTTTGTCGGACAAAGTGAATGATCGGGGAATGCACTCTTTCTGATGGAAACCTAAACTGCTGGCAATTGATTTCAAACATTGAGATTTGTTTTTGCAAAATATATTTATATAGAGATATACATATATATATATATATATTATGGTTTCAAAATGTTTGCAAAAGGTTTTAATTCCCAAGATCCATGTGACTTGAGAGTGCAACATTGTTCCTTGCAGCCGAGGGAGAGGTCCTCTCTTGTCGGGCAGTGTTTGATCATTATGAGCTGAGAGGATAAGTGTAAGACCATTGAGGGTAATACCTGATGGGTTAATCTTGCATCTGCCCACAGTCCATGGGTTTTCATAAGGTGGCTGGACCCAAGGACCATTTAGTGTAAATATTGGGCCCATTAAGAGCCCATGGTGATGGATTTAGGGGTTCACTATCTCCTACAGTGAATTCGCTAGGCCTTGTAACAAAGGCTGGGTTGAACCCATGTGGCTGATGTGTAGATCAATGTTTGGGCCCCACGCCATACAAAGAGAATCAACTGGGCAGTAGGTTATGAAGTTAAGTGAGCACATAAGCTTAATATGCCTAAAACCCAATTCGAATTGGGCTTAAGTTAGTTAATTAAAAGGAGGCAAGATAGGATTTATAATCTGATTAGGATTAGCTAAAGAATAAAATAAGTCTTATCCATTCAAGAGTCCAGATCCAAATATCAGATTTGGATTAAGGAACTCTCTCCTAATTAAATTAGGAGGCTGATCCTGAGAAGGCTATAAATAAAGGGGGCGAATTCCTCAGTTACACAACACAACAACCTGTAGAATTCTCTCTTATTCTTGCCATCCCTACCCAATTCGATCTTCTCTTGAGGAATTAATCAAGAAAGGTTCTTGATATTGTTTCTTGGCTGAAGAAACAATCTAAAGTCGTACTCACCAGCATTTGTTCGACTCTTGCTGAAGAGCCATCCTACTGATCTTGCTTCATCACACACTGTGCCATTTTCAGTGGAAGCGGGTTTTGGTTTCCTCCTTGGGTGTGAACACCTTCATTGGGATTACTACTACTTCATATCAAGTATATCCCTCTCCTCCCTTTTGGTTTCAGATCTGGTCCGGTTTTGGATTCAAGAACAGTCCTTGAAAATGCACTTTTCTAAAATAGGGAATGTGATTCCTAAATGGGAGAGAAAGAAACTTTTGAAATTTCGCCCAACCTTCCTGTAGGATTCGGCCATCCATATGATGGGTTTCTCATCCCTTCAGCACCATCATGGACTTTCGGACCACCCTGGTGAAGAGCAAGGAGGTCATCTTTCTTGAAGAGGTTACGAGGCTTCGTGAGTTACGTCCTAGTGAGCTCAGATTAAAGTTTATGCATTGCCTCATGGTGGTATATTCCTGACCTTCCCGTTGTATTCATTTTGACCTCCATTCTAAACTTATTTCCTTTTATCTCTTTTATAGGCAAACACTTTGGCGCATTCTTTGTTGGGTCAAGTTGAGGGTGGTTTGGCGAGGGCCTAGGCTACCAAGGAGGATGTGGCAGAATACAGGCCCCGAATTGAGCTGGTTATCCATCTCATCGGTGACCTAAAGGATGAGCTCATGGTGGAGCTAGATAGCAATGCGGACCTAACGAGGGAGGTCAAGAATCTAAGTGAGGAGCTTGGGTGCAAGGACCAAAAGTTACAAGAGAAGGAGGTTGAGCTTACTAAGCAACAATCCAAGTTTCTTGACAATGTCCATTACTGTCGAGGTTGAAGAGTTTAAGACTTCACCCGACTTCTTCAAGGAAAGGGAAGAGTTTGGGTCTAGCACCTTTCGTCAGGGATTCAAGCTGTGCTGGATGGTAGTGGCCTCAATGTGCCCTTGAGTTCGACCTCAGCAAGTTAAAATCCTCCACGTGCACCAACGAGATGATGGGTTAGGTCAATCAAGAGCCTGACTCTGAGGAGGAAGAGGACGAGGTCGATGTGGTCAGAGATGGTGCTAATGGAAAAACTAATGCTAGTGTGGAAGGTGCCAGTGTGGAAGGTGTGGGGACAGATAAGCCCCAGAAAATAGGCTAGGTGTTGAAACCCCCATGTATATATATTGTATGTCGAGCCTCCAAGCTTGGCTTCCTTAAAAATTATTTTTGAGTAGCAATGTACTCTTTCCATTTTCTATCTAATGGAATCAACTTTTTGCATATACTGTGCCCCTCTTTCTCGCCTTGTATTTTCAGTTACTAGAAAATAGGCTAAGTGTTGAAAGAACATCAGATGTTTTCGAGGTGGCAAGGTGCACGAGTTGCCTAGGTACCAAAGTGACTAGACTCGTAATTTCAGCTAAGTCAAAAGGATGTCGAGTTATCGAATTATTGACCTATTCCGAGGTCGATGTAAGGGGCCATAAAGCTAAAAGCGTTTGGCTTCCCTTTGTGTACAACTTAGCCAAAGTGCTCATAGCTTAGATTGGCTAGACCAGGTCGCTAGGGTGGGCGGTCTCATTTTTACACATGGTGAAATTTTGTATTCTTAGCAGACACAACTTGAATCTTCTAAACTCTTCATAAATAATACCTCCTTAAATTGATGATGTTCCACGCACAGGGTACCTGCCCTCCCCTAACATTTTGAACTCATATGTACCCTCACCCATCACCTTGAGAACTCTATAGGGGCCTTCCCAGTTCGGACCTAGCTTTCCCATGCTAGGCTTAGGTACCATAATCTTGATGAGTACTAGGTCGCCAAATCGCAATTGGGGTCTCTTTACTCAAGCGTTATAATACCAAGCTACTCTTAGTTGGTATGTTTTAATCTGAATCTTGGCTGTCACAGACTTTTTCCACCAGGTCGAGGTTAGTCCACAACTCGTCCTCATTAGTCTCCTCATCATACGTCTTGGACTGCAAGGTCGCAACCTAAATCTTGGTTGGAATGACAGCCTTCGTCCTGTATGTTAGGTTAAAAGGAGTCTTCTCGGTCGCCGTCTTGATAGTAATTCAATAGGCCCAAAGGACACTATGCGGCTCATCCACCCGCAAACCCTTAGCCCAGTAGAGCTGAGATTTGAGTCCGCGGAATATCGCCCTATTTGTCACTTTGACTTGACCATTTGCTTGGGGATGGGCCACTGAGGTGAAGTTTTGTTGGATTCCCATCTCAGTACACGAGTTTTAGAACTTAATGTCTTCAAATTGCTTCCCATTGTCTGAAATTGAAGGGATAGGATATCCATCACATGGATGCCCAAATCTTGCAGAAAGGACTAGGCGAATTTCAAAAAATTTCTCTCATCTTTGTAGGGAATCGAATTCCCTATTTTAGAAAAACATATTTTTCAAGGATCAATCTTGAACCATTAACCAAACCAGATCTGAACCAAAAGGAGTAGGAGGGACGATGTACCAGATACAGAGAAACAATATCTCCCAATGGAGGTGTTCACGCCCAAGGAAGGATCCAAAGACTGCTCCCACTGAAGATGGCGCAATGTAGGATGGAGCATAATCAACAATGTTCTTCAAAAGAACATAACCCTTCGCAAGAATCAACAAGATGGCTTGTGAGTACAACTCCAATCAATCTTTTCCCAAATAATTGATATGAAGATCAGATCTTGATTTCTCCCAAGAACTGGAGATCGAAGTGGAGATAATGGCGGCGGCAGGAAGGAGGCGGCAAGAGAGATTTCACAGGTTGCAGAATTCTCTCTTCTTGTGATTTCAGCTCTAAAGACAAGAGTTTCTTTTTGGTTGCAAATAAATCTAAAGGCTGCCGCCCCCTCCTCCTTTTATAGATATAAAGGGATCAGCTCCCAATCCTATTAGGAGCTGCTGATCCAAATTATATTTGGATTAGAAGTCCCTTTAAGTGATAAGGGAGAACCCCTATCTTATCTACAGATCAGATCAGCCATCTCCTATTCTAATTAGGAGGCTTCTAGATCTAAATCTTATTTAGATCTTGGACTCTCTAAGTGGATAGGGTCTGGGCCCAATCCTATGAGTTGTTCTACCTTAGAATTCGCCCCTTTTAATTGACTGATCAAATCAGCCCAGTTCGAAATGGGCTTTAG
>NW_010729262.1:132360-148727 GCF_000365185.1 Nelumbo nucifera
TATTACACAGAAACATACCAAGGGAACATGAATCAAATATGCACTTTTATTCATTTACAATAAACTCATAAAGTACATCATTCTGATTGAAGCTAAGGTTATACAAAACTGTCTAACAGAAATCAGTACCTTGGGAAGTCTGAATCTGCAGACGATGCTCTTCTAGAAAAGGTTCTGCACATTCCAAGCTGTGATGGATACCAATGGCTCAGCTTTCACTCACTTCACAAAGTAGTCAACCACGACAACCAAGAACATCCTCTGCCCAGTCGTATGTAGAAAGGGACCAAGGACATCCATTCCCTACTGTGCAAATGGCCATGGGCTAGTAAGATACCTCAGGTCGGCAGCAGACTAGTGTGGTATGTTGGCATGCCACTGGCACTTGTCACCCTTCCGAACTAATTCCATTGTGTTTGTCTTCATCGTAGGCCAATAATAGCCTTGTTGTAGAGCCTTCTGGGCGAGCACCCTACCCCCCAAGTGTCCTCCGTAAAGACCTTCATGGATCTCGCGTAGCACCTGGCTCACTTTAGTTAGGCGCAAGTAGCATAGGTAAGGGAGCATGAATAATTTGCGATACAGTTGCTCGCCTATGATTACATAGTGAACTGATTGTCCCTCCACCCTCCGAGCTGTATTACACTCTATAGGTAGGGTCCCATGGCGTAGATAGTCAATGAGCAGATCCATCCAACTCGACTCTGTAGCCAAAATAGGAGTGACCTCTTCTCCAACCCATTCTATGCTAGGTCATGGCAGGTCTTCAATGTAGACCATTCTCTTTGTAGTGTCTGTCACACTAACCAGCTTTGAGAGCGCATCGGCTTCAATTTTATTGGACGTCGACACTTATTGGATGTACCAAGAGTGGAAGTTAGGCAGGATCTCCCTAATGTTGGCCAGGTAGGCCAACGTGGCGGGCTCCCAGGCCTCATACTGCCCATTCACTTGATTCACCACTAGCTGCGAGTCGTTGCACAAAATGAGATGTTTCACGGCAACCTTCTTCGCCAGTGATAGCTTGGTTATCAGCACCTCGTACTCAACTTCATTGTTTGATGCTCAGAACGCAAAATGGAGAGCATACTCCTGCTTCACCTCGCTAGGTCTATAGTGTATCAATTCAACTCCGCTCCTACGTTGGTTAGACGAGCCATCTACATGGAGGATCGAGGGCTCCTTGTCCCAAGTCAGGTCGGGTGCCACATTGATTGATGCCTCCAAGGTGGTCACAAGCTCAGCAACTTTAGGGGTTGGCGTGTTGAACATGCACTCGGCAACAAAGTCAGCCAAAATCTGCGCCTTGACTGCTAGGTGCAGCTTGAACCGGATGTTGTATTCACTGAGCTCAATTGCCCATTTTGTAAACCTACCTGAGACCTTGGGCTTCTAGAGGACTTGCTTTAGGGGTTGATAGATTAAGACCACGACGGTATGGGCCTGAAAGTAAGGACGCAACATTCGGGCTACTAGTACCAGTGAAAAGGCCAGCTTCTCGATGTTTGGGTACCTGGTCTCCGTGAAGTGCAAGACTTTACTCATATAGAAGACCATGGTTTTCAAACCGTCATTGACTTGGACAGCCAAACTTGTTCGGCCCAAGAACCGTCCAAGCAACCGGTTCCATTTTACCCCAAACCCGGTCCCTAGCCAAAAATCGTTGAATCGGTCAACGAATCATCGACCCGTTCAATGGTTTTTGGCCATTTTTAGATTTTAATTATTTTTGTTTATTTTTTTAATTTATTTTGTCATAATGGGTCGTCCATTCAAACTGAATGGTTGAACCATCGACCCAGAAACCGATGGCCAAAACAATTCTGGTTTCGAGTCGTTTTTTAAAACATTGTAGTAGATAGGTCGCTACACTCTGTCTACCTCTTGGATTAGGACCAAGCTGACTACCTCGTCACTCATAGAGAGGTAGAGTTTGAGCTCGTACCCGGGTTCCGACATGGTTAACAAAGGTGACGAACTGAGGTACTTCTTGAGCTCGTCATATGCGAGCTGGCACTCTTCAGTCCACTCGAATTCTTGGTTCTTTATTATGGCCTTGAAGAACGGAAAGCGCCGGTAGGTCGCTCTAGCGTTTTTTAAACCAAAGGGCATAACTTTATAATAATAGAAGCCCATCTCAGTTACAAAAGCAGTCTTTTCTTCATCAGCTGGATCCATATGGATTTGGTTGTAGTCGGAGTATGCATCCATGAAGCTCAATAGCTCGAACCCCGAGGTCGTGTCTACCAGGCAGTCAATTCTAGGGAGTGGGAAATTGTCCTTTCGGTAGGCTCAGTTAAGGTCAGTGTAGTCAACGCACATGTGCCACTTGCCATTGGCTTTCTTCACGAGCACTGGGTTGGTAATTTAGCTCGAGTATTGGACCTCTATAACAAAGTTTACTACGAGGAGCTCCTGACCTTCTTGTCTACTATCCTCCACCGCTCCTGGGCAAGGTTCCTCTTCCTCTGTTGGACTGGTCTGACTAAAGGGTCAACACTTAGTCTATGAGTTAATTATGACAGAGGAATCTATATCAGGCATTTCTATTGTTGACCAAGCAAAAACATCTATATTTTTAGTTAAAAAAGTTACCAGGCCAAAGCGCAATGGTTCCATTAACTATACAATCAGTTTAGGTCTTAATCGGTTTTGAACAAAAAGAACCAGTCCTAACCCAATCATTAATCAGGGAACATAACCACAGAACCATAACCCAATCCATTTATAGCTCTAGATATGTTAGTGATTCCCTTCGAATTAAGAATACTCTAATCAGCAACTGCCTTGAAAGTGCATATCCCGGTAACTAAACAAAATAAGATCCGAGGTGTTAGAATGAGGTTGATCACACCAAGAGATGCCTCATGATTTTGTGCTTAAAACCAGGAACAAGGAAGCAATAAGTCCTATTCCTTATGTTTCTATTTTTCACATCTTTGCTACGACAAAGCATGCCGATTTCAAAAAGAAATTGCCTAGTTTTGAGACAGCACGAAGATAGGTTGCATCCTCATAGTGAAAAAAATGCTCAAAGAAATAGTTTTAGCAGACGATTTCTTTGCATTGGTATATACAGCATTTTCTTGGGTTCTCCTAACTTTGTAGCCACGGGTCGTCCCATATACTGATTTTTCTTCCATCCCCCACCTCGGAACCCCCATACTCCAACCAAGTATTGCAAAGAGATGAGGAAAGCTCCAATAATTTCTAACATGGCAACATTAAACTTTTATGCTCCGTTCGTTAAGTCACTTACCTGGTAAGTGCATTTACTCATGTTTTTTTATTTCTCATGTAAATAAGGCAATGACCATTTTACCCATAAAAATTTCATTATTAAAAAGAGAATTTTTGTCTCATCCAAGTATTGGCAACTTTCCCCTAAATGAAAAAGTTAATTTACCCACCTACAAGATGGATATCACTTAAGTGATATCCAGGAAAATAAACTTTCATTGGTCCCCACATAAATCTGAAAAATGAATATGGGTTTCTTGGTCAATGGGAATTAAAATCCCATTGACCAACCTTACCCCCTCTCAAAATCCAAAAAAAAAAAGAACGCCTCCTTAAGTTTTTGAACCCACAACTCCTCTGAATTCTGTGTTGCAGAGACTAATCCAACGGTTCCGATGTGTTCACAAGATGTAAATTACCAAGTTTTCTCTAGAAATTTCCATCTTTAGCCTGTTCATATTTCTATTGGAAATTTAGCACAAAATCATAAAATAATCTCTACTGCTATATCCCTTTCCCCTTCCAAGAAGCAATTATTTCTTCTTTTTCTTTCTTCTTTCAGGGGAGTTGAAATCCCTGATGCAGCTCGTTGGAATATGATATAGTAACATTTGCTAGATGACTTGGTAACCAATGTTTCATGGAGTCTACAAATCAACACCAAATTTGAACTGCACAACTAGAATCTTCCAAACTTATCTCATTAACTTGGATAATAGACTGCAATTTAGTACATCCCGGAAACTGATACCAGTGTGCAGCAACAATGAGAAAAGCACATACCTCGTACACAATCTAAATACTCTCACGGCTACTTTTATCCTTCTGGGACTAAGAAGTTTAACATACCTGACAAAATTACAAGGATGTATACATGCATGCATGCATTGATAGTAACTTATAACTAATTTGGCAAAGCAGGAGTTATGCAGGCTTCCACGCGTTTAGAACCTCCTGAAACATCTCCACCACCAGTTCCCTGTCAGCATGGCGGAAAAAGCTACTTATTTCATCTCTGACATCATATATTTTTCCAAAATCAAACAAGTACGTCATGCATCCTTTCTTCAGCTTGTTCAATTGGTACAGCCAGGCCTCTTGCAACCTCTCAAGGACATTGCTCGAATTAATATCCTCCAAGAGGCTTTCTTCACAAGCTTCTTTTAGGTCTGTAATGTCATACTTGTTTGCTGCCCCCAACAGCGCAAGCCGGTGCTTCCAGAAATCTTCTTGTTTTATGGTCCCATACAAGTAACTAAGTAGGGCTGTGCAGGACTCTAGTGACATGTCCTCTATATCAATTGTTGAGGACTCTTTCTCCTTGAGGTTGTGCAAGAACATGCTCTGGAACACAGGAGAACTTGCTGACAGAATTGCCTTGTGAGCTCTCAGAGTTCCATCAGCTGTATTGATGGTTATATCTGCATGGATAACTTCATCGAGCATACGGGAGAGGCATCTCAGGGTACTTTGGGTTGCAAGGTTCTGCATTGTTCCTTCACTAGGCCATATAGAATAGGCTTCCCCACCCTGAATTTCAATATGGTATGTTATAAATGGTTTTAAACATGAGAAAATGTGACAATAGTGCCTATCAGAATGTAAAACATGATTATCAAAAAAACACTAACATTTAAGGGACAAATCTTCAGGTCCAGAAATTCAACATCAATAATAAATCGGCCATGAATGGTAGAATCAACAGGCCACACAAAGTCTTCACTGGTCCGAAGCAGCCTCTCATGAACTGCAACACCAGGTAAATAGTGTGTCAGTGAGCACCCATAAATACTGGCAAGTATACAGAAGATCATCTTGAAGTTGATCAATTTCTAAGATGGAACATGCAGATTGCAGTAAGTTCAATTAGGACTATTGCTTAGTGTGATGATAAAATATTGAGCTGACAAGCATGAAAACACGGGTCTCACACTGAGAACAGCCATTTCATGCAAACAAAGAAAACAACCAGGGTTAGGTTCCTATCCAGTACACCCCTCCCAAAACCCTGGATAGCCAGAATCAACAGTATTAGGTAATGGTCCATTTTTTAATTCAATAAGCTTTGTTGCATGAATAAATGTATTTTTTCTCCTATAGAGTACCTAACAATTGACATAGAAATTGAGGGTTTATAAATGATAACACAGGTACCAATTTGGTGTCTTGGATTGCAACTCAACTACACTTAACTACATGGATTGCAACTCAATCCTATCCACCCCAAATTGACTTCCTTCTAAAATGGTTAGCTACAGAAAACCATACACATACAGTCTACAAGCATTTATAGTTACATAATTCCCCCTATGCCCCTTACTGTCTACCATGCTGACTGCAGTTTTAGTAGTTTTACAATTGTACCATAACATAATGAAGTTAAACAAAGCAACATTAAATCCTGGTAACAGTATGAACCCAAATCCCCTCTTCTCCATCTTCTGTCAAGCATTCCTCCCCAAGAACAATAGCACACATCAATGCCTCCATCTCAACAAACGCCAAAAACTCCTTTCATAACCTTGTCATCCAAGCTCCCCATTGATGTTGACTTGCCATTGTCATGAGTAATACTTCATTTGGTTAGTCATGTACTCATGTTCAAAGGCCCAAGCAAAATGAGAGGAATAGCTCAAAAGGATGCACCATGTAAGCTCATGATGAGTCCACTAGCAACAATTCAAATGACTTTCTTGATGACTTGGACAATGTTAATGCCAAAAATGCTTGAGACAAATATGTAATGAGATCATTGAAAGAAGAAGAGGAATATGGTTGGGGTGGTGAGTGGAAACCAACAGCTCTTTCTCTAGTTGGGGACTTGGGGAGAAAGAGGGGGAAGACAAGATGGGCAGAGGCAGGATGTGGGAGGGCAAACAATGGGTTCCCATGGTCCAAACCAACCAACCCATCTAAACATGTTGCAAATGGGTTGTCAACCCATATACAATCAACCAAATAAATGGGTGGTAAGGATACAAGTGGCTGGGTTGGATGGGTTCCATGGACTGGGTATTGCCACTGTGTTTTATAGAAAATAACTCTTCATCAAGTTGGATAAAATTCAAGGTTAACTGAAGAATGGAAGAAAACCTGTTGAAACAAAATGTAGAGCTTGCCCTATGAGAAGATTGAGGAGATTTCCATGTTTCCAAATTCATAGAGAATATTCTTTGTTGACCCCATAGACAGGTTTAAGACTGAGAACCTTATTTCCAGCAACTGCCATAAATTCAAAAAATACATCACCAAACTCCATACAAATGCTCCACCACCAATGGTCAAAAACAGCATAAGATCTTATGGATGATCATGTTATGCTTCACAGCATTAAAAAGCACAACTTATTATAACGTTCCATTTTTCTGTTTCTGAGTCCTAGCAAAGAATGAAATAAAAAGGGAAAATACAAAAGAAAATTAACATTTGGCTCCTTCACGGCCTTGATAAAAAAAGAAGGAAGAAAAAAGCATAAGGGAAACAGAACAAAGCCAAATTTGGAATTTAAGAAACGGAATAAGAAATAACGTATCATCTACCGTACAACAACTGATACTTGACTAGCATTAACACTGAAATTTCACAATAAGAAGCACTGGAGTTATCATTTTTTTTTTTTATTTATGAAGCCGCACTGAAGCAATCAATTAGATCAATTCAATTGTCGCATTTGAAATCAATTAAATTATGCAAATTGGACTAGTTCATGAACACATTTCTGATTTGTCTGATCCTGCATCTAGTTCACTACATCATGTGAAAAGCATCAAACAGATAATTGAAGTTTAGTTATACCGTTCTTTGATAATTGAGTAGATTCTTGAAACGGAAATAGAACAGGAATTAATAAACGAACGCTCAAATACAAAATAATAACGAAATTAGAATTTGCAGCGAAAAAAAACGAAATTAGAATAAATACTTGGCGAGATATAAGGGCGACGACTAGCGCCAACATTGGATACTCGGAGAACAAATCTAGCTATGGGAGGTTGTTCTTTAGCGACCCGACAAGGCTCTGGAAAGAGACGAATGTAGAGATAGCGATTCTTCTCTATCGACAAGTGCCTGTATTTCAATGGAAAGAGGAACGAATCAGGTGAATATTTCGGAATTCAAGCACAATCGGGTGAATTCAGAAGAATCAAACTAGACTAAAGAAAAAGAAAGGGGGTTTCATGGAGAATTATACAAGGAAGAAGGGTATTACCAGTTCCAAATTCCGACCTTGAAAAGGTCAGACCGTCTGTAAGAACATGGACCAAAGTTCTCTATCTTCCACTGAGCAAGTCTCGAGATCGTCTCTACTTTCGAATCGCTGCTCATCTCTCTCTCTCTCTCTCTCTCTCTGAGTCTGCAACTCTCAATTAGCAGTTGAGGTCCACCTCAAGACTATGGAGACCTGAGAGAGTGAGACCGGAAGTCGGTGTCCTTCCAGTGTCGAACGATCTTAAGTCCGGATAAAATATTTAGATAAGAATTTCAATTATGATAATGCCCATATTTATTTCCAAAATAACGAAAATATTAGGCAATTGATCTTGTAATTATACTTTTGTAAAGGCTTAAGAATGACATTGCATTATGTTGTTTTCGGGTCTTATAGCCGAGAAAAAGAGGTAAATATGCAGGGAATCTTGGGTTGGTTTTACACGTGGCAAGATACAAGAAATAATCTAATGATCAATTGTTGGGTTTAGGCTTTGTTTGGTTTACTCTTTATCAAATCAAACAAATCAGTTATAAACGGATCGGATCAGCTCGAGTCGGATTTCCCTACATATTATGAACTAGCGGTGACGTGTGGGCTGCTGATTAAAAATGTACTTTTATGGAAAAATGAAGTAAAAAATATTCAGTAAAATTTTTATATATTTTTAGTTTTTAGATATAAAATAGAAGAAAAATAATTTTCTTTTCTTTTTTAGTTATTTAACTTCACATTTATTCCTTTTCATATAAGTTATATTTTGTGAGAAATACATAAATCAACTGCTTAGCATGAAACCAACCAATGATGGCTCTGTTGGTAGGTTATCTAGTTGTAGTGGGACTTGGATCAAATTCAACTACCACTAAGGTTGGGGTTAAGGGTTTAGCAAATGGGCTATCCCCCTTTGTCTAGCCCTATAAACCAAAAAAAAAATATGCTTATCACTAATCAAGTTAAAAAAAAAAATTAAAGGGGTTTTTACAGTTCAATCCACCCCTAGAAATCTAGAGCTCCACTCTAGGGGTGGACTGAATCCTGACCGTGGATTGATGCCAAATCCATGGGCAGGATGCGGTTTATAGGAGGGGGGTACTAGAAGACTAGGAGGGGGCTGCAAGTCAGATTTGTGAGGGGGATTGCAGCCCAAAAATCCCAAATTTAAAATTAATTTGAGAAAGATAACTAAAGGCTCACATTAAATTAATAAAAAAAAGAAAGAAAATCCTAATAACAGAGAAATGGTTTCTTTAGACTTATAGAAGAAGAATGGTTCACCCCATGTATTGGGTGGGGAATTTTGGATTTTGACATTAATTTGGGTCAGCTTAGCTAGGGATGCAAACAGATTGGATTGGATTCGAATCAGTTTATATTTGAATCCGATCCAACATTGACATGTCGGGTCTAATCCGATCCAATGATCCTATCGGATCTGATAGGATTCCATCTGAATTTGAACCCTATCGAATTTTCAGATCTAATTTGATCTAACTTGTTTTCTTTAAAAACTAATAAATTATTAAAATAAAAAATAAAATATACCAATTTAAATAAAGAAAAAACAAAAATATAAGTATTTTTTAATTATTTTAAACATATATATACATGTTGTTTATAAAAAAATAAATAATATAACAAATTTATAAAAATACAATATAAATAATATGTTTATAAATAAATAAATAATATATATGTATTATATATATTTATATTTATAAATATATAACACATCGGATTTGATCTTTTCGGATCCGACAAGGGGTGATCCAAAGAGTTGGCCCTTAACCTAAGCCAATCTCCATCTAATTTACTTTCCTACTTTATTAGAGAGCCAAAGGGATTAAGTAAGAAAGATTTAAGAAGAAAAGAATGATTTAATGAGGAGGGGAAATATTACAAACATTAACTATTAACAGGGGCAGAGCTAGGATTTTCTTTTGAGGGGGGCCAAAATATAATAAACATTGATAGGGGGCAAAATTTAATAATATAAGTAGGGGGACCAAAATATAGGTAAAGTTAAAATGGGTAGTGTAGGGATTTTCAAGGCATAGGGGGGGCCACGGCCCCCCTTTGCCACTCCTGACTCCCCCTGACTATTAAGGTGGATGGGTGAGAGAGAGGGAGAGAGAGATTTAAGAATGATCTTATTAATTAGAGAATAAATATGAATTTTATGATAAACAATGAAGACCCATGAGAGTTTTAATTAATTTTGACTTGTTATATTTTTAAGATAAGACCCAAAAAGCTCCTTAGATCTTTTGGCCATTTAATCTATCAGAAGATCTTACTAAAAATACTTGACAAAGGATACCTAAGATTATGCAAGAAAGGAGATCCATCAACTCTTACGCAACATAGTAATTCATGCAAGTTCAAGTTTTGCTAGTATTCATAATGTTAACAACAAAAGATTGGAGAAGATGAATTCATTAATAAACTACGAGTTGCATTTGATTTGAGTGATGAACCTGTTTCTTATACGTGAGAGTTTACATTTAAAAGAATCTCTTGTTTCTTAAGTTTCTTAAGGGTGTGTTTGATTTGAAGGAAAAGGTAAGGAAAAGAAAGAAAACCTATACGTTTGTACAGGTCTCTTTCCTTTCACTATCTTTTCCTTCAAATCAAACACAGCCTAAAATTTCTTCAAACTCTTAAAAGAATATTAAGATACTTTAAAAGATTGTATTGGTAAATAAAATTGCTATTTCAACCTGAAATATTTTGGGTTAAACAATATAAATTGATGAGAGATATATATTATCACATCAATCATGAGAGTCACTTCAACTATCACACTTATTATCAATGTCGTTTATTGACATTTATGTAAACAAACTTCCCACACATGCATTTTTAAGATATGGTGCTTTTTCGATATAAACAACCTCAGTTTGCTATATTGATCAAAGAAATACGTTTCAGAAGCCCAACCCATTCTTTATGATGGAACAAACTTCTTTTGAAATTTCACATAGAATTCATATTTCGGGATTTCATATAAACTTCAGATTTGTGTATATGCGAATGAGTTCGGGCTTTTGTTTTTCCAATGGTACCTGTCCAGAACTTCCTCTGTCTAGGCCTGTTCATGGGCCGGGTAGCCTGATAGGCTAGCTTGGCCCAGCCTGATCTAAATCGGGTTTGAACAGGAGGATTTCAGGCCTGTGGGCTCAGGTTTGGACCTAAAATATTGGGCCTGACTTTTTTTCAAACCGGGCTCGAGCTTTCTTAAAAAAGATCGGCCCAAGGCTGAACCCAAGTCCAATTTGATAGTGTACTATATAATAAAAATATATTTTAATTAATAAAAAAACATATATAATATATTTTTTCTCTTTTTTCAAGTAATAATGGGACTTTCCATTATTTTTTAGGTTTTGAGATCTTTAAATATAAATAGAATAAATTTTAATTGACTTAAAAAGAAAAAATTCATTTTTTCATATTTCTGGCTGGGCTCGGTCTCAGGCCCAGGTTTCGGTCTTTATAATCAGGCCGGGCTTGGATTCAAGACCAAGGCCCGATGATCAGGCTGGGCTCAAGCTCGGGCTTGAGCATATTCTGTTAATGTAGAGACAGCCCAGCCCGAACCTGGCCTGGCCCGGCCTGTGAATAGGTCTACCTCTGTCATATGGGACCCATACCCTCCAAGACCCAGGGTGATGCCTCTAATATGATCTAGGCTTGGGTATGCATGAACCTGGCGCATTGCTACCCCTCCTAAAATGACCATCCCACTATTCAGCTGAGAAACCGGATAGTGGCATGTTCATTCTTGATAGGTTGCCTAGCCCATTGTGCATGACTTTGTATCTAGAAAACTTGTTCATAACCAAGTAACTCAAAGGGCCTTCTTGGCCTGGCTTGTTATTTCTCAGGCTTGGATATGTTGTTAGGCCCATGAGCTTGGGTTCTTGCCTAAAACACTAAGCCCATTTTTTTTTGGGCTGGGCTCAGACTTTTTTAAATAAGTCCGGTCTGAACCCAAGCCTGATCTAATAATATTTTATATAATAAAAAAGATGCTATACCTTTTTCCTTTGTTCCTCTTCTCTTTTCTCAAGCCATAGTGAAATCGTTTGGTATTTTTGGTCTTTGAGGGAGTTTAATGTAAATAAATCAATTTTATTTTCAAGAAAAAAAAATAAAAATATCATTTTGACCAATTTTTAGGTCAAGTTTTGGACTCAGGTGCAAGCTTTGAAATTTATAAAGGCCGGATTCGGGGTTATCAAGATCTAGGCCTGATGATCGGGCCAAGCTTAGGCTTAGGCCCGAACATGTTCTGTTAATAAAGAAGCAAAGCCCCGCCTGGCTCGATCCTTAACAGTTAACAGGTCTAATCTCTAGCCCATCCGGACATTTCAACAACATCCCAATGTGAGCTGGGGCCAAGGCTTACACGAACCGGGCTGGGCTGCTCAGCTCTATCAATCACCCACTCCACTTCTATGTGGAGCGAAGCTTCAATGCAGCTGCCGAGGTACCTGGTTCTGGTTGGCACAGACAACATCAATACTAATTGGCCGTAGGGATTAGGGGAGCCGAACCATTCAGCCTTTCCAGTCCACTGGGCAATACCATAATAGGTGTCAGTCGTCTCAGCTTCGTCACCACAGGGGGCACAATCTGGATGCACTCGGAGTCTGGGATCAGTTCTTCCATTGGATGATTCTATCCGTCTAATAGAATTAATAATGCCCATCTTTTCAACAATGTTTTCAAATTCCCATGATCCCATCTGCTATTGACCTCAGTCAACAGCTGATTGCTTTTCAGGGGTTTTATTGTTACATTCACTCGGTGAACGGAATGGTTGGACCATTCTACCTCAACAGTTATCCGGTTAGACATCTGGTTTGGTTATTAAGATATTGGTTTTCATTGGTTGAAATTTTGGTAAAGTTATATTAAATAGGTAGGATTAATAATCCTCAAAAGTATCTTATGGTTCCATGGTCTAGTGGTCAGGACATTGGACTCTGAATCCAGTAACCCGAGTTCAAATCTCGGTGGAACCTTCTTTTACCTCACTGTTGTTGGTGGCGAATTTTATAAGACCTCTGGAATTTTTTTTCTTTTAAAGATTGGGCCAAAGCCCAGAAGAAAACAAGAAAGAAAACGACAAGGCACACAAAGCACCAAATCAAGGGGGCCCGGGCCCGGAGGCTGCAACGGCCCACCAAGCCCACAGACGAGCAAACCAAACATCATGGCACCGACGATTCAGGGTCCATATCTCCGACCGGAGGTCGGCAAATGGGTGACGCTGATGTCGAGGCTTAAGGGGAAGCTCTTCAATAACACATTTGGCACTGGAGTCCAGGTAACTAGGGGTGCAACTTGGGCAAATTTGGGTTGGACTTTTGTCAATAGGCCCAAGCCTAAAGCAATGTAAAAGACTAATTCGGGCCAACCCAAATTACGATTCTGGCATGGGGGTAGAAGAGTACCAACTGCTAGGGTCTCTACTTCAAGAGCTGAGCGACAAGTAATCTGCTGAGTCTTCCAACTTAACACCCTGCAGGAAGTGCAAATGAGTGTGCAATTTGCTTTGGGTTTTATTTTACTTTACTTCAGTTCAGGTTTTATTTTATTTCATATACAATACAAATGAACACAATAAGGTAAAGGCCAAAATAAAAATAAACCAAAATTTGCACTCCCATAGTGCAACTGTGCAAGTGAAATTGCACTACAACCTTAAACTCAACACATAGCTTGACGAAGCTTAAGAATCCAAGCACTAGGCCGAGAGGAAAAATCAAGGCTAATATATGATCCAATAGAATATTTGAGAATATAGGTCAATAGTAGAGAGTGACATTTTTTACTACTAATATTTTTTGGTACATTTTTACTACTATAAATCTTACTAAAATCAAATGCATTAGTAAACCAAGCGCAACCTCTTGACAATTGGGCAGCTCGGGTAACTCGGCAATAGCTCGCCATAGGCAGTTCGGCAGAGCCTGCCATAGCTTGCCACAGGTAGCTCGGCATAGCTCACCACAGGCAGCTCGGTAGAGCTCGCCACAAGCAGCTCGGCATAGCTCAGGGAGCTCGGCATAACTCCCCCCCAGACAGCTCGCCATAGGCAGCTCGCCACTTGTAGGGTAGCTCGGTACAGAAGAGCAGTTCGGCATATCGCAGGAAGATCTCCTACCTGACAACCGTACCTAATAGATCCGGAGACTTGCGCCCGCGTCTCTTGTCAGGCGGCGCTGTGCCTGCTAGCCCTGAGAGTTGTCCCTTGCCTGGCAGAGTCGTACTCTGCAACAGTTGCCTACACCCGCCACTTCAGCTCTAGTAGTAACGACTGTGGCAAAGAGATAGAGGCGGTTATGCCTGACTTGACAGAGGTTGTTACGCCTGATTTGACAGGACACCACTATATAAGGACTCCGACCCCCAAAGACAATAGAGATGAAAAAATGGAGGTAATCCTTGCTCCCTAGCTCTCTCATTTCTCCAATATCATCTTCAACCTCTCTACAATCAGAGTGCTAACTTAAGCATCGGAGAGTCCCCGCCGGGTAAATACCCCAGGGTCCTCTGATTCAGTTCTCGCAGGTTCCTCAGCTCCCGCCGCCTACAAAGAGGAGCAAAAGATGGAGTTCTCGCAAGTCCCGAAACTCCCGCCGCCTACAAAGGAGGGAAGATCACCTCATGCAAAGGGCAAACGGGTTGCGCTACACCAGGGATTTCCACCATCCTTTGAGTTGCAGGCCGTCTAGGATTTGGTCAAATGACGAGTCCACCAAGGCAGTTCGCCACCAGGGAGCTCGGCATAGCTCTCCCCCAGGCAGTTTGCCATCAGAGAGCTCGGCATAGCTCTCCCCCAGGCAATTCTCCATCAGGGAGCTCGGCATAGCTCTTCCCCAGGCATCGCCACCAGGGAGTTCCACCATTCTCTCTTGAGAGCAAGTCAAATGACGAGGTACTTAGCAAAAAATAAAAAAAAATTGTTACATGACCAGAACCAATTACATCAATTGGTGTCGTCTATGGGAACACGCTACAAAAAGCTAAGTTCTCATCCTACAAAAGCTAAATTTTCATCTTACAAAAGCTAAGTCCTCTTCTCTTGAAAGGCTAAGTCCTCACTTTTTAGAAATTGAAGCTCTCACTTTATAGTTTACATTTCTTATGAACTCAAACACTATGCAGGGAGCTAACAGACTAAGTAACTTTACTTTCAATTCGGATAAAGCCTCATCAGTCCTCTTCGCAAGGTCCCCCTACAAAGATGAGCTCTTCGTGACTTCCGCGGGAATTGGCGGCCAACAGACTACATAGGCGCCCTTACTGGTCAAGCCTTCCAAGGCTCCTGTGTGAGCTGATGACCTAAAGTTAGTAGTGTTGCCCCCAAAAGTCAAGCTCCTAGTAGCTTCTTGTAGGAGTGGRTGACCGGCATTACGAAGTTGATGCAGCGCAATCATAACTCTAAGGCACCCACCTGGTCAGCTCGGCACCTCACAAGTAGCTCGGCACCCGATCAGCCCTGATGCAATGCAATCATAGCTCTAAGGCACCCACCGGGTCAGCTCGACACCTTACAGGTAGCTCGGCACTTGGTCAGCTCAGCACCTCACAGGTAGCTCGGAACCCGGTCAGCCCAACACCTCACTGGTAGCTCGGCACCTCACAGGTAGCTTGGCACCCGGTCATCCCGACACCTCATTGGTAGCTCGGAACCTCACTGGTAGCTTGGCACATCACTGGTAGTTCGGCACCTAGTCAGCTCGGCACCTCGCAGGAAGCTCGGCACCTGGTCAGTTCGGCACCTCACAGGTAGCTCGGCACCTGGTCAGCCCGACACCTCACAGGTAGCTTGACACCTAGTCAGCTCGGCACCTCACAGGCAAAGCCTACGGGACACATTACTGCTTAAGACCTAGTCGCCTCTTCAGCATGGGCAAAGCCAAAGAAGAGTAGACTACGAGTCGCTCCCAAAGCCTATGGGCCACATTACTACTTAAGACCCAGTCACCTCTTCGGCATGGGAAAAGTCAAGAAGAGTGGACTACGAGTCTCTACAGGCCACATTATTGCTAAAAACCCAATCGCTTCCTCAGTATGGGCAAAATCAGCAAAAGTGAACTATAAGTTGCCCCTAGAGCCTAAGGGCTACACTACTGAACTGGCGGAGACCTCCTCACCTTACGGGCAGCTCGCCACTTGCAGGCAGCTCGCCACATACAGGCAGCTCCCAAAGCCTAAGGAATTGGATCAGCACTTACTAACTCATTGACTTACGGGCCAAAAGAAGAAATCCACTCCCTTCGCTGAGTTACTCTAAGCTCGGGAGTGGGGGGGCAAATGATGAGGGCGGATTTGGCCCTCCAATGAAATTGTGACACCTGGCACCTCATGCAAACTAAGTGCAACCTCTTGACAACTGGGCAGCTCAGGCAACTCGGCATAACTCACCACAGGCAATTCGGCAGAACCTGCCATAACTCGCCACAGGCAGCTCGGCATAGCTCACCACAAGCAGCTCGAGTCATGTCCACATGCCGATCTGCTCATGTCGAATTGTCATTCATGTTGAATCACACACACGTATCGCTCGTTTATGAGGTCGGGCCAAATCACCCTTAATCAATTATAAAGGAAAATGACTTCTAACAATCTTATTTGTGTATTGAGGACCTAAAATTTTAAGTAGAATGGTTGTAACTAAAGCATTAATTCACCATTCAGTGAGCTCTCTTGGACCACTCTTGCCCATTTTAGTAGGTGTCCTCCAAAGTAAATGGTTCCAAAAATAAATCAAAGCCATCTAATTTTGAAAACGAGATTGTTTCACAAAACAGAAACATAGAAACATGTTATTGGTTGTTGACTGGATACCTCGAGCCAATGAGATTGTGACATGTGGCATGCTTTAGGGGCAATTTTATCT
>NW_010729262.1:158464-179268 GCF_000365185.1 Nelumbo nucifera
AGTTCTTGGTAGAGCTATCAATGTCTCGGCTCTATCCAATACATCTGAACTGACTGAAGCGATAACTTAATATTATATAAAGGTTTTCTGGTTTTCTTGTAATCCTTGTTATATTTTATATCTGAAAGGGTACATTTCATATAAAGATAGTATTGATTAAAAACATTTATTTTATCATCGGACAAATTATTTATTATTTAGGGGGCGTTCTTTTTTTGGATTTTTAGAGGGGGGAAAGTTATTCAATAGGATTTTAGTTCCTATTGACCAAGAATCCCAGGTTCATTTTTTAGATTAATGTGGGGATCAGAGAAAGTTTATTTTCTTGGGTATCACTTACCCGGTGGGTGAATAACTTTACTAACACTTGAATGGGACAAAATTGCCTCATTTAATAATGGATTTTTATGACTAAAATGGTCATTACCTTATTTACATGAGAAATAAAAGAACATGGGTAAATGACTTACTAAAAAGCAAACGGGGCCTTAAATGTTATATTATTAAAATTGAAATTCCAAGTGGTTATTGTAATAGGTAATTATAGAAGCATGTCAAATATATTTGAGTCAAACCCAATTTTACCAATCAATAAATGATTTGGTTATGGGTCTATTTTATAGAACCTATTAATAAATAATATGGGACTGATCCATCCTGTCTTGAACAATATCCGATCCATTGACAGCTCTAATTCTTGATAGTCAAAATACATATAATAGGGAACATACAATTGGATCACTATAATCATATCTCCCTAGTAAGTGATGTTGCTTGCTCTTTGTGATTTTATATTATCATCACCTAATTTACTTGGAAAGATTATTTCAGGGAAGACTTATCCACACACAAGATGGTTCTTTCAAGAAGGCCAATCATTAAATAGGCCCCAATTATTCTAAATATTGATATAGGCCGATATGGATGGAACATATCAATCCGTATAGTTGGTATCCTGAACTTTGGGGGTAGTGATAGATAGGTACCCTGAATTTGGAATTGCAACACTTGAATATTCTGGACTCTAAAATATAGACACTTGGATTCATCCATTAGTATTCCATCAATTAAACATTACATAATCTTAAAAATACATTTTTCATGTATTTTTTATATAATTTTACAGAGTAAAATCATCACCAGAAAATGCCATCATCAGAAAATTTGAATCTATTATTTACTGTCCATGTGAGAATGTCATTGTGGGAAGACGTTTGATTACCTAAGAATGATCTTAGAAATACACGATGAGGTTAACTAACGGAATACTAACAAATGGACTCAAGTGCTACTTTTTAGAGTTCAGGGTGCTCAAATGTTACAATTGAAAGTTCAGGTACTTATTTGTCACTACCCCAAAGTATAGGGTACCTATATTTAATTTGCTCTTTTTTTTTCCAAACCTGTTTAGGGGATCAATATAACGCCTGTTTACCCCTAAAATAGGTCAAACTCCAAAACCAAACTTAAGGCTTAGTTTGGAAGGAGTACAAATGCATACCGTGCAAATACATACAAAATAATACAACAATGTTTTGCACTCTAGTACTCCTTCCAAACTTGAGCCTAAAGTATCTTATCGGTGAGTGACTGATACGTATTGGCGAGTGACTGATACTGGTTAGATGATTTTCGTTCATTTGATTTGGACTTGTATCTGTATAGAATCTATAGATCTATAAATAGAAACATGTTGCTATCGTCCAATAAAGTCAAGTAATTGCAATCTTTAGTCTACCACTATATTTTGGTCAAATTATTTAAGGAGCAAAACTATTTATGATATCCATACCCTGTACAACTTACTTGGGGTATCATTTGAGATTGAAGTAGAATAATGAGTATAGATGCAAATATAAAATTAAGGTTGTGTTTGGATGCAGTATAAATTCCATATGCATTTGTGTAAATGCATGGAGTTTAAAACGATTTTGTAAATCGTAGTTTAATTTTACTCATATTTGACTTTGTCTAATTTGTTTGTTAGAAGTAAAATGAAGTGACCTCCATTTTAAAAGAAAGAGAATGGAGGTAAGAGGAGGGTTATCCTGAAAGATAATATTAGTCACCACTTTATATGAGAAAAAAATGAGGCAGGAGGAAGGTGGTCAATGCAAAATTTGCAGCTCCGTGAGTGCAAAAGAGACAACTAGTACAAATTTTAAATTTTGTATCAAGTAGGAATACAAATCATAATTACAAATAAATGAATACAAAACTGAGACAGGTATAAATTTTGTATCTAGTCAAGATTTGTATTACAACCAATTGCAACCTAAGGATAAAATGTAATCATGTTTATAATTTAGGAAAGAATTAAAAGAAACTTATCCTCAAAACAAAGTATAAGTTTTAATTGGGAAAATAGATTGTTGCGATTGTACTAGGAAGGATCAATGAGATATATGAGTCATTTAACATTACCACCTAGGAATGCAACTTGGGTCATGTTATCGTGGATTAAAGAAGTTTTTGCGTGGTTTAGACCAAGTTGTATCTCCTTTGTTCATTGTATAAGTAATTGTGTTGCTAAAAAGGATAAATTACAAAGACCCCTATACTATGAGGTTAATGACAATTATTCCTTGAATTTTTATTTGTGACAAATACCTCTAAACTTTCACTTTGTGATAAATACCCTTTCCATTAGGCTCCGTTTGGTTTGTGGAAAGATTTGGGTGGGATGGTAAAAGATGGGATGGGATGGGAAAGTGTAAAAATTTAACTTTTCAGTATTTGATTTTACATGGAAAAATAGAAGGAAAATTATCCAAGACAATAGAGAGGTCTCGAAGGTTTAATCCGTAGAGGGAGGATGAAGACGAAACAAAGATCTCGGAGGTTCAATCTGCCCTCACTGCCAATGAATACCTACCATCATCATCAACGGTGTTACCAGTAGCAGCAGATCTGTTATCGGCAGCAGTAGATCTAGTAACAGCAGCAGCAGATCTGTTTTGTCTTCTATCTTCTGTTGCTGTTGGTTTCCAGTTGATGCCAATAAGGACAGCGGAAGCCCCATGTTTCTAGCTGGTGCCGATAGTTACAACAATGGCAGATCTGTTACCGGCAGCGGCAGATCTAGTAACAGCAGCGACAGATCTGTTTCGTCTTCTACCTTCTGCCGCTACTGGTTTCTAGTTGGTGCCGATAAGGACAGTGGCAGCCCCCATGTTTCTAGCTGGTGCCAATAGTAACAACAACGGCATATCTGTTACCACTGATGGTTTCTAGCTGGTGCCAATAAGGGCAGCCATTGGTTTCTAGCTATGATAACGCGTCTCGAGCCGAAGGTAGAAGACGAAACCAGCAGCGGTAGATCTATTACCAACAGCGGCGATTACCAGCATATGCATGAGGGAGGATGAAGATGATCTGTTACCAACAGATCTGTTACTAGTGGTAGTGGCGATTACCAGTAGCGACAATGAGGATGAAGATGATCTCGAGTTTTTCCACCGGGGTTGCACTTTGGGATGTAGCATCCCACTTTTTTCTCACCCCATCCCACTCTTTCCCTCAAAACAAATATGAGAAAAGGGAATATTTTTGGAATATTCACTTTTTCTCATCCCCATCCCACAAACCAAACGGAGCCTTAGAGTTCCTTAGTTAACTTCAAAAAAGATACTCATTCAACTGTTTAAAATTTTTAAATTCATAAACTATCTTTTTCTTATTTATTTGAACGGTTTTTAATTCGATTAGTTTTCTAAATATAATATTGAAGTCTTCTTTGTTGCTTTGATATATCTTTGTAGATTTTTGGCTAGATTCAATATTTAGACGAAATGGTAGAGGTTTTCTTTCTGATAAATAAAAATCTAAGGTTTCATTTGGTTTTTCTTGATTTATTGGAGAAAGGTGTGAAAATTTTTATACTTTAAAATGAAGAGAGACATACATGTTAGTGAAATGAAACAAGAATTTAAAGAAATTTGTTTTTCTATGTTAATGAAATGATTCTTGTTATTTTAGGTGGTTTCTTTTGAAAAAATGGAAGTATTTTGGGTCAATTATGGTTTAAGAGGAAAGGGCAAGAGAAAGAAAATAAGAAGTTTAGGTGGGTATTTTGGTTATTTAGCATATTCCATCATTTGACTTAATGACTAGGAGTATATATGGCAAGATAAAAGTTCAAAGGGTTTTTTGTCACAAATGAAAGTTCAGGGGATAATTATCATTGGCCCTGTAGTACAAGGGGTCTTTGTAATTTACCCAAAAAAATGCAACTTGTTTACCCAAAAAAATGCAACTTGGGTTGAGTAGGGTCAACAACTTGTTAAATTTTCAATGGATATCCAAGCCCAATATAGTTAAAATTCTTCATTGTAGGCAACCCAACTTGCAGCCCTATAACCACCACATTGACAGGGAAAAATATCAAAACAGTTCAAGCATGTTGTTTTTTTATAGAATATTTAGGCCCCAATTGGCATTTGAGTGGTTGTAGCACTTCAACTTAGTAAGTTTGAAATTGGGCATGGAATAAGAGATGGCTTGAATAAATTCATTAAATGTTTTGTAACAAAAATTCTAGTGCCTTAGTGCTTAAGCCATCCTGGTCCAGTTGGTATAACTCGATTTACATTATATAGTATGGCTTGGCTATTCATGTTGTTTTCTTATGAAACTTGAATAGATTAGAAAATGGTTTTAAAAAGGGTAAATTATAAAGAACTCCCTGTACAGAAAAGACGTCCCTATACTATGAGGTCAATGACAATTAGCCTTTAAGCTTTCACTTTATGACAAATACCTTCTTTATCAATTTTATCAGTTAACTTCATTTGAATATTGAACCTAGCCAAAATCTGCAAGGATTATTAAAGTAACTGAGAGGACTTCAATATTACTAATCAAATCATAAGTTATTTAAGTAAATATGAAAGAGTAGTTCGAGGATTTAAAAAATCTTAAACAACTGAATGATAATTATTTTTGAAGTTAATTGAAGGAACTCCAACAAGGGGGGGTATTTATCACAAAGTGAAAATTCAGGGGTCTTTGTTGCAAATAAAAATCCAAGGGGAGTAATTGCTGCTAACCCCATAGTACAAGGGGTATTTGTCGCAAATGACAATTCAGGGGTAGTTGTCATTGACCCCATAATATAGGGGGTATTTGCAATTTATCCTTTTAAAAATCCATCTAAAAAGATATTATAGTAACTGATGGATTGTTTAGTGCTAGCTTAGGGCTATTGTCAATGGGTCGAGCAGAATTGATAAGTGAGTCTGGGTCAACATTATGTCTTTTGATAATAAGTGGGTCTAGATATGGGTTTTGATTGTTCTAAACCAATTATATATACAGTTGTATATGGAATCATGTATATGTATATTAGCATATTCTTCTAGTTTGATAACTTTTTTCATGATATAATTCTATTACTATTATATTATGATCTCGAAAATCCAAATATGTCGATTTAACAAATAAGTAAGTTTTACCATCAACCTACATGTTCAAATTATAGTTATCAATTATAATCAAGTTTCATTGGATTAGATTCAAGTCATGATCAAGATTCGAATGGATTCAAATTGCATTTTGCACATATACAATGTATGGTTTTATTTGTTTATTTATTTTTACTTTTTTTCATTATGATGATTCAGGGTTAGGTAAGACAAGAGGGGTACTACATGTTAAATGGGTAGGATCCCTCCATGCCTCAAATTAATAAATGAGGATATTAATATGTGATCACAATAACAATCAAGAATTAATGAACATGCCTCAAATTAAAACCATAAATTCTGAATGGAATCAACTGTCTATGTACATAATATTATTTCCTTTGGGCTGAAACTACTACATGTCAATCTCACATTAGTGAAATAGTTTTCACCTTTGGAATTGGCCAACTACACACAAAGTAACTTTGAAGCATTTAGACCTTTGGGCATAAAATGCTTCTCAGTTTGACTATTTACATCAACCATCCCAATCCATCTACTTAGACAATTTTAATGACCCACCTAGGGGCTTGATCAATGTTTATCTCAATCAAATTCCAAAGCACAATGCCTTATTTTTAGTGATTACCTCATGCACTTTAAAGTTCAAACCACAAGAGTCTTCATGAATGTGCCACCTTGATAACTAGACAATCAATCTAACTCAAATGGCTTCAGTACTAGGGACTGTCCAGGTGATTCAATTACCCACATAAATCACAATATGCATACACATGAATGATAGATAATTCAATAAAACAATGAGGCAATCGATCATATATCATGTTAACAAATCAACAATTCATGAATAAACACACAATGGGCAAAAATAAGATAAACAATGTAACAACAAGCAATAATATGGAAAATGAATGTTAAATAATTGCCAAAGAATGATAAAGCCACTGACCGCTGCCGAAGACTATAGCTTGACTTGGGGCGGAGACAAGTTATTGGGTGGGGGTAGGGATGTCAATGGATCGGTTTTGGGTTGGACAGCGCGTCCAAATTAAAATTTATTTGGACAGATTGGACGGACCAATAAGATATTGAATTTGGACGGATTGGACCGACCAATATGACATATTGGTTGGACCTGGTCTGTTCATATTGAATTTATATTAGATTGAGCCAATATCTGGTCCATTGATAAAAGATAAGAGCATAGGTATCAATGGACCAGGTTTGAGTTGAAGCCAATCTAAATCAACAGGAATTTAAACAGATTGAACAGTCTTTGGACTGGTCCAAAATATTCATTGGACTGGATTGGACCAGGTCCATTTGTAATGGACTCACATTGGACTGGACCGAATTGGACCAAATCTAGTCAAATTGACATCCCTAGATGGGGGTCGTTGGCGTTGTCCCATCCCTATACCCACAACTACGTTGCACTAATACTTAGCCCCCTAAACTTTTAGAGAAAATGTTATTGGGTGGGGCAAAGTCACATTTATACTTGCTTTTCTCAATCCTGACTCAATTTTATTTCTTGATACCTCAATTCTAACTTTAACATAATACATTTTTTTTTCTTGTGTCAATTTAGTTTATTTGAATTGGAATTTCAGGTCGGGCTTGAATTGGAATGACTTATTTACTTAATATTGTAGGGTCATATTAGACAATGCCTCAATCTTAGCCTAGTTCAAAGTTAAATTAAATTTATATTTTTTAACCTTAAGGTTATATTTGGTTTGAAAGAAAATGTAGAGAAAGGTAGGAAAACCTTTACAACCCTTGTATTAATTTCCTTGTTTTCTCTTCCTTTCCCTTCAAACCAAACATAACCTAAGAGAAACTTCAAACCGAACTCTTTAGTTGGAATTTAGATGGAGAATACATTATAAGGTGTACTATAGAAAATTTTTCATTCTCCATCATCTCTTGGCCCCTCCAAGAAAAAAAAAAAATCCTAACTCCACCACTAGCTAGGACCTCCTCTATTAACAGAGAGAGATGTGAAAGGCATTAACATAATCGACTTTTTCATCTCATAAACTCGGATATAACAACACTTACATCATAGGTGGGTGTTAATTGAGGTTTTAAATAATTTAAAGACTTGAAGCTGAGCTTTTTTTATAATGTTTTAAGACCCAATCATAATGTCTATTAATAAATTCGATTAGAGTATTATGTTTTTACTAAATTATTATAGTTTCAAGCTAGATACAAATATTCTTCAATTAAGTTTGTTCATGAAACGAAATATCAAAGTCAATTTTTGCTCACTTTGGGAGTAGCTTGCTACGTATGACTCTCCTTGGCTCATTCGGTTTCCCATCTTCTTCTATTTTATCTATTGCTGGTTTTTATAGCTATAATATTTTAATCAACTTTAGTTTAATTTATTTATATCATTTAATATTTAATTACAATCTAAATTTGATTGAATCCGATATAAATTTGATGAATAAGGTCCGATTCAAATTCAAATATAAATAAATCAAAATTGGATCTACCTATATTTGATTCCATTCAATTCTAAAACAGTGTATAATGAAATTCAAAAATAGATTCATTGCATTATATTAAACCTTGTCCCAATTCAAATTCAACTAATATGGTCTAATTGACACGTTTTTATCTGACATAAGAATGTTTTCTCAACTAAAAACAAGGGCAAATTATTGATTCCCTCAAATTTATCACTGTTTGTAACGGACAGGTGAGAGAATATGACACAATGCAAGGGCTAGATGGGATTTTCACAAAATAAATTAAATAAATAAATAAATAGAAATTTATGAGGAGTGGTAGACCATAATTTAAAAAAAAAAAAAAAAAAAAAAACAAAGTCTGAATTAACTGATTTTACACATTTACAATCTATTGATAATGTTGGACCAGATTAACACTACGCAAAAGGGCAGGCTCTCTGCGTGGTGATTGGTGAATGCCAGTGAGCCCTCATGTGCATCTCTAGCTACCACTAACCTCCCTGAATGGGTGTAACATTCAAGCAGGAAATCCGTTGTGCAATTACTAAAATACCCTCCTGTGCAGATACATCACTGAAAATATTCTTGTGTATTTATTGAAGGGTAATAAATAATTCTTTTTTTTTTTTTTGTAATCAGGGTAATAATTAATTGGAGGTATACGTATAACATCTGGTTGGAACCAGTCCAACCTAACCCCCTCAGTAAATCAAAGTCAACTCCGAAGTATGTGACATAAACCTAAGCCCGATGTAATTAACTTAACTCCTAAAGTCTTTACAATATAATAATTTGATATTAAAATAAAAATTGATCAAATACAGTAAAGAAGATTTGTTAAAATGAATGTGTTTAAATTATGCTTTTAAAAATACAAAATTAAAAAAAAAATTATATATTATATATAAAATTAAGCATAATTATGTCATGCTTATAACTAATAATAATGTTATACAATAAAGAATGTTGTCTCTTTTTCAAATTTCAAACTTTTCTCTTTCACTTATTACCCTTGCGAGTTATTTTATTCTTTTGTGCCTCTCTTAGTCTCTTGTCTCTTCTCTTTTCTTGTTGCCCACTCTTCACCCATTTTTCAAATTGAGCTCCATTTCCTTTTCTCTAGTTTGCGTATTTGTATTGTTCATGCCATGTGGATTATATATTAAAGTAATAATTTTTGTATTTTTTTTTCAAATCTTTGAATAATTCTACATCTAATATACATTAGTAAAAATTCGTAATTGTACAGTAAATTTATTCTTTTTTTTTCAAGGAAGAGGGGATACGATTCCATGCTGAAAATATGGTTTTAAGACTTTGAGCCCTTGTTTAGGAGTGTTTTTTTAAGTGTTTATTGGGATAAGCACTTAGAAGATTTCAAAAGCATTCAAAAAAGCTGGAATAATGGGCATTTAATATAAAAAAAAAACATATAAAAAACAAGCGACTTTCACCCAAGAAAACCCGTTTAGAAAAAAGTGGAATTTGGGGTTTATTGTTTATTGCTTTTCAGAGAAGTGCTTTACAAAGAGAAAAAAACCCAATTAAAAAGCACTTCCAAACACTCAGAAACTACTTACTTAATAAGCACTAATTTGAAAAGCTTGTTTAAAAATAATAAACACTCCCAAACATGGCTTAAATCTATTACTAATAAGATAATAAGATGCATACAACGGACAAAACTCAATTACAAATAAACAAAGCAATTGCTGGTGCATCTATATATAGCAGTATAAATTGCTGATCTGTTTGTCTGATTGGGTTTCTTAGCTCAGTATACCCATCTTGATCATAGTAGGTCCAAAGTGGTTTGAGAGGCCCATACAAACGTGGTCATTCATCAGTCATCATCATCAACTAGGCTCCAACCATATGGGGTCAGTTACATGAATTCTGTTTGGCCATTCTATTCCTATATCCTTTTTCATTATATATAGTTTTTAAGCCAAATGGCCAAACTTCATTCAGTATTGCTTCAAATACAATCCAGAAACCAAAATGAAAACCAAGCATGAACGGTAAAATCATACTTACTAAACTATTAGACAATAAAACATGTAATCTAAGTATTGCCTAAGAATTCCATGTTCATTTTTCAGAGTTATGTGGGGATCAAGGAAAGTTTATTTTAGTGGATACCCATCTCTTAGGTGGATAAATAATTTTCCCACATAGGAGGAAAGTTTCTAACACTTGAATGGGACAAAAATGCCCCTTTTAATAATAGATTTTTATGGATAAAATGGTCATTACCTTATTTACCTAAGAAATAAAAGAACATGGGTAAATGTACTTACCCGAGTAAATGTTTCTCAGAAAAAATTTATCTAAATAATTGCATTTACCCAGATAAATAACTTACCGAAAAGTGAACGACACCCTAATATGAAATAAATTTCTATTGACATGAACAGCCCCAACCAATGTGTTTTGAAAGGGCGATTGGATCCTCTGCACACACTGTAAATCATGGGAGTCCAGTCATACATTGGGAACATTTCCCTACAAATTTAACAATTTGCATATACAAGAGATAATGTAGAGTTTCATTTTCATTGCACTGCAATTTCATTTTCATTAGTGCAATTTCATTAACCATTGTAGTGCAATTTCATTTTCATTAGTAAAAAAGCACGGGAGTAGAATTGAAATTTGCAAAATAGGAATGAAAACGGGGCAAAGCAGGGCTGGGTTTTAAATATTCCACCCTGGACCCCAAACATATATACCCCACTCTGTAACCGTCTCGTACCCATCCCCGTTCAGATTGCCATTCACTTTTGCTTTGATTTTATTTTGCACTTCCATACTTTTGCAAATGAAATTGCACTCCACAAAAGAACAGGCTTTAACCAAAATCTGTTCGTGGCCACCATAGTTGTTCAGGTGATGCAGATGGTTGTGGCCACCACAGTTGGATCAGTTATTTAAGAGCAATAAAAGCAGGTTTTTCATTGTGGTCGTTTCTTGTTGTCTGTGCAATGGTCTGTTGAGGGCATTGAAGTTGATTTCAAGTTTTGGAAATTGTTTCTTGTCAGGAAATTGATTTTGGAAGTTTTCCCAAAATCTGTTTAAACAGGTTTGGTCATATTTCTGAAGCCTGTCTTTCTTTCTTTCTAGGTTTTTAGGTTGGAACCATATATGAAGCCTGCTTTAGTCTATAATCTACTGCTTACAAGGGAAAAAGAGTTGCACCAAACCGGGGTAGCTCTTCTGCAAGTTGCACTGCAATTTTATTTGCACTAGTTTGCGATGTATAAAAGTGCAAATAAAAAAAATGCAAATTTTAGTTTAATTTTGTTTTAGATTTTATTTTAAGTCTTATTTTACTTTATTTTATTTTAAGTCTTATTTTACTTCATTTTCATTGCAACCAAATAAAGTAAGATAAAATTTGAAACAAAATTAAATCAAAACTTGCGCCCAAATCATTTGCACTACCATAGTTTTGCATCAGTGCAAACGAATTTGCACTGCAACAAAAACACAGCCTAAATATTGAAGTCTATTAGTGCTTGTACAAATGCATGGGAGTTGGGAGTACAAATGAAAATAATACAAATTATGGTTGAATTTTATTTTAGATTTTATTTTGTTCTTTGAATGAAAAGCACACGAGAATTTACACCCACATATTTAAAACACTATTTTGCATCAGTGCAAATAGATTTGCTATGCAACCAATTAGAGCCCTAGGTTCAAATCATCACTAAGGCTTTTTTATTTTGAAATAAAATAGATTTGTACAGGTTTCCCTATCTTTTCTTTCAAACCAAAGACAGACTTAAATGACTCAATGTCCTTCATTATTAGCCCAATAATCTGTCAACTTGTTTACTTACCTGAAAATATGAGAGAAAGTCAATTGTCAGGACATCCTCCACCACTTTGTTGCTATCTTCAATAAAAACATTTAGGCTGTGTTTGGTTGCAGTGTAATTTTATTTGTATTAGTACAAATGTATGGAAGTGCAAATGTAAAAAATGCAAATTCTTGTTTAATTTTGCTTTTAGATTTTACTTTATTTTACTTCATGCCTTAATTTACTTCATTTGTAATATAATCAAGCAAAATAAGTTACAATTTGAAACAAAAATAAGTCAGAATTTACATTCAAATCATTTGCATTATCATGATTTTGCATCAATACAAATATATTTGCATTGCAACCAAACACAGCCTTATGACATAGGGGGCGGGTGCTGTAGAATAGACCTATTTAGCCAGTAAATGGGATTAGTCACAGGGCACTGATCTGGCCAATTGGTATACAACGGAGAGCCTACCTCTGCAGTTTGAATCCATACCTTCTCGTTATGAGTGATGCCTTATGACCATCTCAACATGAAGTGGATGGACAATTAATGACCAAATTTTAATCTCCCTCTATAATAATTCTTTGAAACATCTTTTTCTTTGCAAACAAAACAGCTTCTCTTGCTGCCTAGGCAATAGGTTTAGCTCTCGAATTGATTATTTTTGCTTGATTATCTCTTGCAGCCAAACAAACTGCAGCGTGATTATTACCTTGTTTCTTTTGAAGCTCGATCTATTTGGGATGAATACAAATACAAATATATATAGTGCAAATGCAAGGTTTATAAATATCTTATACAAGGTTTGCACTGTATAAATATAATATGCAAGGTTTGCATTTTTTTTAGCAAGGTTTTGTATTTGTACCATAGTTTTTAAAACCGACCTGGAGACCAAATCGGTCAGGGGTCCGGTTATTGGGTCGAATGGTTCAAATGGTTAATCACCCGGGTCAATGATTTGCTGACCAAACTCAACGATTTTTTGAGAGATCCTAATTTTGGGGAGAAACGGAACTGATCACCTGACCGGTTCCTGGTTTTTCCAGTCCAGTTTTGAAAACCATGATTTGTACTCTTCCCAAACTGAGCTAAGTGCGCTAGTTTTATTTTTAACACATTTTTATTGGCTTGTTCCACCTTATTCATTTGGTTCCCCCTCCCTCCCCCCCTCTCTCTAAATTCCATTATTTCTTCTTAATTAAATCTCTCTAAACCTCTTTTAGGCTCCATTTGTTTTTTCGTAAGTTATTTATCCAAGTAAATTCACTTATCTGGGTAAGTCTTTTTATTTTCCATGTAAATAAGGAAAAGACCATTTTAGCAATAAAAGTCCATTAAAAGGGGCATTTTTGTCCTATTCAAGTATTGACAATTTTTCCCCTTAAATTTTCCCTTGTCCTCACATAAATCTGAAAAAAAGAACATAAGTTTCTTGATAAATGAGATTGTGAATCGCATTGGCCAACTTTCCCCTCTCTCAAAATCTAAAAAAATGAGCACTCCTTTAATTCTCTCCAAGGTATAAATTTGATAAATTAGATTAGATTGAGAGTCAACCTACCGTAAAAACTAACTTTGGCTTTGGCTTGAATCCAAATTGATGTCAAAACCCAAACCTAACCAAATTCATGTTGAGCTGCATGCATTGCTTGAATTTACGGGGTCGTTTTTGACAAGACACATCACTAGTGAATAAAAATGATAAAATTAAAGCCTGCCCATATCAAAATGAAGATTCAATGTGAAAATTCCTAAAAGAAATAATAAAACTAAAAATTCAAAAAAATAAAAATTCCACTTTAAAAGTTGGGTAATTAAATTGCAGGTACCCTATACTTTGAGATAGTCTCACTTCAGGGTCTGAATATTTAATGTATCATTTTAGTATCTAAACTTTCAGAAATACACATTTAAGTCTAATTCCATTAAATTAATGTTCGCATAAGGGATAGAATTAAAAAAATGCCCATATTCTAATCTTCTTTTTTTCATTATTTTTCTACCTCTGGACTTCGGATGCAAGAATATGAAAAAAAAGGAGGGTTAGAACATGAGATTTTTGTAAATTTGCCCCTTATTATAACATTAGTTTAATAGAGTTAGACTTAAATATAAATATTAACTTTGCTCACCGTGGTGGTCCTCGTTATAAATAAGAAAAAGGTTATCTGAATTTAATTTGCCACTTGCAGTGCATGAAAACAAATTTACCAGTCAACTTCAAAAAAAGAAAAAAATCTGTCCAAGTAAGCAGATGTCCATGATCGAAACACGTGTCAAAGTTCACAACTCAAAAAACCTTTTCGCGCGCGCGGTCACGGTGACGAAAGCTTACGTATTTTTTTCTAGGGAGAAAGAAAACCGTTAAGTGGCCAACAACGCTTCAGCCCTTTTTCTCGGTCTCAAATCCAGAAATTGATGAGAAGCCCGCGAGTCACAAGGAAGAAAGATGCATCTCTTCGCTATCCTCCTTCTTTTCTCGATTGCACTGGAAAGCGACCAGTCGACCACTTCCCTGTTCGGCTGTTCCCTCTTCTGTTCACTTTTCGTTCCTTAATTACAAGCCAGCATTTTCAGTTGGGCTTTCATTTAATTTCTTCAATTTCTGGCGCTCTCCCCCTACTTCTTAAATCTTTCAGTTGGGATTTCTCTTTCCCTTCCCTTTTAAGCCTGTTCATCTCCCTCTGATTTCTCTGCTTCATTCTCTCCTCTGTTTTGAGTGTTTCAGGGTCTGGGCTTTGAAGGGTCTCTGCTTTTTCTACCATGGGGTGGTTTTTTAAGACCCAACGTGTCATCTACAAGCCTGTAGAGGAAGTTGATCTTAGCCCAGATAGCGATGAGGTTTATCTCCGGGCAAATGTTAAAGGTTTTAATCCCATCGCCTTTTCCTTGCTGTGTTATCGTTTGTTTCCTGTGCATGACAAATAATTCTGCGTTGTTACCATCAGGCTGTGATGTTATTTAGTTGTTGTGAGAGTGAGTACTAATGTTCGCAGTGCAAATTGATTAAAATTTTATCTGCATCTGGGTAGCAATTAATGGTTGTCCATGGTAGATAGGATGTAAGCAGAACTCTGTATTAGGAAGTCAATATCTAATTGTTCTGATTTCTTTTGTTCTGTCTCTTCTAATTACTGTTTTGGGTATAAATTTTCACAATTGATGACTAGAAAGGATTTTGAAATTATATTCATAATCTAGTACTGCAGTTCAGTACAATTTTCATTCCAATTGAATAAAATCTATTCATCACAGGTCTTATCCCATTTCTGTGCTTCTGTCTTTAAATTTGCTAATGTCTGATATATGCTCTTGTTTTCAGTTAAAATCATATTTGCTAAGTAAATTTTGGATTAATTATGTAATTAGATATTGGTAGTTTGTTTATGTATTGGGCTTTGCATATCGGTGAATTTGCTTAAATGTAGTGGTAGATTACAAGCTACCACATGTTTGGTCTCAATACTTGTTATAACTCATCCCCCTCCCCTTTTCCTCTGAAGCTTATGCACTATCTAGTAAAAGAATGAATTCGAAAATAGAGTATTCCATTGATGACAGTAGAAATTGTACATCTATTGAATACAGCTCCTCGAATGGCTGGGTTTTTAATCAAGATTGCTGCATGGATTCTGGAGTCAAGGATTTTGGGAGCAATGCTAGTGTACATATTGAAGGGTGAAAATCTGATTCACAAGGTACCATTTTGTTATTAATTTTTGTTTATCTGTATTCCTTGTGAAACTTTAATTTTCATTCTTTTTTTTTTGTCTTTTTTGTAGTTCTGGTTGAATTATGGTACTTTATAGCTTCACAAAGTATTCTTTAATCCCATTAGTGTTTGGTCTTCTAGGATGAATTGCTGTAACAGATATTTCATGGTTGGTAATCTGTTCAATTTTTCTCTACATCTCTCTAAGTCAATGCATTTTATGAAATAAAAAAGATTATAATGAATCTATTGTCTATCCATGAAAAAAGATTGTTGGGATGTCTGCAGGGTATTCTAAATCCTGGATAGAATTTTATAGTTTCCATCTCATATTTTCCCACAATTGAAAAGTGAATACTCTCTCCTACTAGAATGGTAGTACTTTATTTAAGCTAATTTTCAATAAGACTAAATGATACCAGGAAATTTCAACACTTTGCTATTAGGAAGCAAGACATATACACCTTCCCAGATAATATCATCTTCCCATGTATCAGATTAACATAAGCATTTGCTTAGTGTTCTACATTATCAATCATTTTCTGTCTATTACATTTTTGCTGTATATTATATTGGCATAAGTAACAATAGTTGAACATGGAAGGTGAGCAGACCATTTTTTCTCAGACACTTAAATTTGGCCTATAAGGTCCTGCTTATCAATGTCTATAGCACAACCCTTAGTTACTAAATGTGCGTAGATCACAAATATGATATGGGAAATATGAATTCATGTTTTATACATTCTTATTTTAAAAGTTTGAAGTAAAATGTTTGAAATATTTTACTTGAAATTTGCCAAAATTTTTGGTTCCATGTCTTTGAAAATCTGAATTTTTGTATATTATATTTTTTTACGAATTAATTGCATATTCTCTACTGCATGTAGCAGTATTGCAGTAACTTCAGGCCTGAGATTGTCTACATTTCACTTGACAAATTTCATATGTAATTTGATGCAAACAGGAAAGTATATCTTTCTAATTTCTTGTTTAGCAGTATTTTTTTTTTTTTTTGGCATCTTATTTAGCAGTATTGCAGTGACAATCTTTCTACTTTCCCATTAGCAATATTACAGTGACTGCAAACCCAAGATTGTTAGTATCTCACTTGACAAAGTTCATCTCTAACTAAAAGTAAACTGAAAAGAATAGGTTTCTACTTTCTTAGTTGAATCCAGTAAAACAGATAAACATATGACCATTGACTTCAGCACTAAAAGTAAGGTTTCGTTTTTTTCTAATTATTTATAACTGGAAATAATAACCAAGAGCTCCTAGTTACTGGTTTGACTATGATACCAGAAAGACTCTTAACCAATCAAAAGGTGTCATAAAAGTGGTAACCAATCAGGTGGTATGTATCAAAATTCACGGGAGGGTTTTGATTGGTCAAAGCTCTTCCAGTATCATGTCTTTTCACTAGGGGTGCAACTTCGGCGGGCTCAACCTGAGCCTGGACCGCAATTTCGGCGGGCCCAACCCAGCCCACAATTTTACACAGGTTGCGCTTGGATTTTAGGGCCTTGGGCTGGGCCTGGGTCCAAAAGTTTGGGCTTTTTTATTTTTTTGGCCTGGGCCCGAGCCTAGCCCTTAGATAGCCCAAACCTGGCCCTACCTTATCCTAACCCGAGCCCAGCCTGCCTGCCTATGTACATACATATATGCATATACAAACACATATATGCATATTTTTTTTGATAAATCTTACATAAATGCACACATGCATATATATTAAATTTTAATGTGGGCTGATTGACCAGGCTCGAGCCCAACCCGAGTGCATCAAATATCAATTTGGGCCGGGCCTGGGTTGGACAGTTTGGGCTTGACCTCAGGCTTGTGCCTTAGGCCCAATTCTTAGGGTTGGGCCTGGGTGGAGCTTAAATCTGGCCCAGCCTTCCCAACTTGCACCCCTAGGCAGCATAGATTTTCCCACTTTTGAAGTTTATATATGTTACCTTTCCCATCCTAAAAATGGATCCTCCTTTCTGATTCTGGATTTTGTTTTTGTCAGTTTTGTGATTTTTTGTTCTACACTTCTGTTTTCTCCTTTTTCCTGAATTTCCATTTATTCATATACTTTCATTAATTTACTAATGAAATTTTTATCCATGATTTATATACTGCATCTCTTTGACAAACATAATTTGAAACCACTATTTCACATTCAGTCCATTGTTCTTGCATAAATATTTTACAATTTTGTCAAGTTCATAGAAGCACAAAATTTTTCATGGTCTACATGCAGAGTTCTTTCTCTATAGTTCCATTCTTTTTCTTTTGATCTCTTTCCATGTGTCTCATTGATTGTGGTTTCTTTTTTCTTCTTTCCTGATTTCCTTAAAATTCTAATTACATTAACACTCAAGTATGCTGCATAATACTCCATTTCTTGGAAGATAGAAAATTGTATTGTACTTCCCAATTCCCATGTCTAGCTGTATAGTTGCTTATCTTTGACTTCTAGTTTCATTCTTCACTTCCAAGTACAGTAGTTTCAAACTTTGGTTATTTAGGAAATTTTTTATTATCTTGTCTTCTCTATTTGTATCAATGTTTCAATTTATGGTTATACATGATTTTCTTCTAGCTAGTGAAGTATCAGAATATGTTTATTTATCAGTAGATATTTTTGGTCAATGAATGCAATTTACATCAGGATACAAGGACCATGCTTAGATTGTATCGATGGTTTATGATGCATGCACTCAGAAATGCTTTGTATCCTTGATAACTTGCCTAAGAGTATTTCCTTGGTATGTGGCACGGGGGGGCAGGTATTTAGGTGTCTAACACATCAACAAAAAAAAGGCATGGGGATGATCATAAATAACATTTAATTTACATAAATAATAATAAGTAATATAAAAGTATAATGAATCAAAAAGTTTTCTCCTTATTTTGTTCATGGCTGATAAGTGCCAAGGTTTTGAGTTGTTCCACAAGATCTGGGTTCAAGTATTGGTATTCATAGCAACAGAAAAAAAAAAGTTCTTGTAGCATTGCTGAGATGCTAAAAAGTGTCATGTCAAGTTTTAAGAGTTGGCAGGGGCTAGACTCTTACTGTTGACTAGGTGTTTTGTACTTGTGCCAAACACTCATCATATTTTAGGTCTAAAAGACCTATTGGTTTTCCTCTTTTCAGTAAATGAAATTTGGAATTATACTATTCTAACAACCTATCAAAACTTGTATTGAAGAAATTAAATTTCTTTTTGATTTTTTTTTTTTTTACAGCTCGTTTCATTTGCAGAGTTGAAGGAGCCACCTGTTTATGTCCCCTACCATCCTTGGAAAGGTTAACTTTCTTCATGGACTCATTTTTCCTTAAATTTTCTTACTGTCACAAAATTGTCACTGCAATTGCTGGATTTTAGATGTATATGTTCATCCAAATGTTTTCATCCATAGCTTGATCTTTCCATGAAATTTGTCACTAAAATCAATTTTAATGCACCAATTTAGTAGGTGCTACCACTGTTTCTCATCTCTGACTTGAAACAACCATGGCAGACCTTAAAGAGCAAGAAGCTAAATGCATACCATCTGAATTGCCACCATCTGAGAAAGCTCAGCATGCTGTGGATTGCTTGCCTTTATGTTCAGATGTTATAATAAATACTCAGCAGCCCACATTTAGACGTTGGACAATACAAGATTACTCAAGAGCCTATATTTCAGGAGAAACAACTCCCCTTGTGGTATATCATTTCTTACCATGTTCATCTTTGATTTGCCATTCAGTTGTAATGTGTCTATTCAAATTATTACTCAATGTTGCATTAATTATTTAATATGCCCAGTAGCATATTGTATACTTTCTAGGTACTTTAACCATATATTTGTACAGGTGGCAAAGAGCTTTTTAGATGCTTTGCATGCATCCTCCACTCCTCCCCTGAAAATGTCATTCTTTATCAGTTACAATGCTGAGGATATTCTAAGGCAAGCTACTGAGTCAACTCTTCGATATGAGAGAGGTACTTATCTGGTTCAAAGATATCGGTACATGATTTAGACCTCTTTGAAGGTCATATACATCATTTGGCTGATTATAGTCTTTCATAGGTTGATTGCCATATTAAGAACATTTAACTATTTATTATATGATTAGCAATAAACATTTTCAAAAGAAGAAATTTTTATGTGGAAGAGGCGGCTACAAAAATTGGTCTAGAGGACTGTCAGTCATACATTATTTAGTTATTTAATGGCTGTATGTAGACACGCTTGGATTTGGAACTTTATTTGGGCTTTCAGACTGTACATGATATAAGCTATAATTTGGTCTAATATTGTAAGCTAGAGAGGGGACCCAGTTGATCTACACCTTTAACCCACGGATAGATATTCCATGGGTCTTATCGATGTAGGATGGTAAAAGGAATCTGGGATTTTGTAATTTTAAAATCAATCAAAGAAATTGGGAAAATAGAAAAAAGGTAAATTATCCAGGAGTATTTTTTGTAATTTTGATGCATTTAACTGGGTTGAAAATTGAAAACATAACTAATTTAATAGGACTAGAGTTGAAAATTATGGTTTTCCTTGCATGAAATCTTGATAGTAACCTTAAAGACTTAAAGATTAATGTGAGGTATAATGTTGAAATCAAATGTAAACCCTAAATCAGTAATACAATAATGTCCTGATAGCAAGTGAAGCTCACTATCTTCCTGTGAAAGAATGGAAGGATCCATCTAATGGACGCCAAAAAAGGTTGCGGAATGGGTGGGCGAATTTCAAAAATTTTCCTACCTTCTTCCAACTGGGAATCGTATTCTCTAAAATAGAATACAACATTCAAGGATCCTACTTGAACCATAATCGAACCAGATCTGAACCAAAAAGAAAAGGGAGGAATTATACCTGATCCAGAGAAGCAGTATCTCCGAAAGTTGGTGTTCACGCCCAAAGAAGACACCAAGATCCGCTCCTGCTGAAGATGACACAATTGTATGTGGAACGGAAACAGCAGAGTGCGTCCTACACACTGGATCCTTCTCAAGAGTCCTTTGGAAACTCTTGAGCACCAAATCTTTTTCAGTCTTTTCTGCAAGACTGATGTCAAGAACTGATTTCTTGACTTCTTTCTTCTTCAAAGATCGAATCTTGTCAGAAAGAGAGGCGGCGGTTGGAGGAGATCTCCTGAGACGAAAATGGCTGAATTGCTTATCTTCTCTCTGGAGTGTGTATGAGATCCAATCTCAATTCGCATAAAGCTTTCTTGCTTTTAACCCTTGGTTCGAAATCTGATTGTTTTCTCTCTCTTAGGGTTTCTCCTCTTTTCTTCTTGATTAAGAAACCTCCTAATTAGGAGTTATCCCAATCCAAATCAGTATTTGGATAGGGGATGATC
>NW_010729262.1:188137-213822 GCF_000365185.1 Nelumbo nucifera
TGAACATTTAAAACTAACACGAGTCTCTATAAGTGTCCAGTTTTAAGGTCTTACACAGAATTATACCAAACAACATGAATCAAACATGCACTTTATTTATTTACACTAAATGTCAAAAGTACATCAAATCGGATTGAAGCTAAGGGCATACAAAATTGTCTAACATCCTGAACATTGGATTATCATTACAACAACCTGCAAGTTAGGGTTATCATGGAGTAATGACCACCAAGCTTGTATGAAGCCATAACCACATAGAAAGGCTCCAAGAAAACTCGGAGATCTTATGCTCAAAAAAGTTTGCTGCAAAATATTTCAAACCCTATTTTTATTCTCTTAGAAGAGAATATTGAATTTTAAAAAATTATATATCTTTAAATCTCTTAAAAAATGGTTTAAATAATTGGAAGACTGCTTAAATGGTTTGATTCAATTTGGATTGCATTATAGGTAAAAGAAGTAGATTAAGTAACCAGGGTGTGCATCGCAGGTGTTGTATCCTTAAATTGATAAAGGAGCCATAATAAAATGATTGCAATGAATCCATAAGCCCATAATTCCACAATAAAAGTATAGTAATTGTTAGGTTTGTGTCTTATATATATTTTCTTTAGGCTTGTGTGGAGTAGAGTAGAGAGAGTGGTAAGAGGAAATTCACTTTTGAGGAGTGGGTTGCGGGTGTTTCTTGTGTTCACTGGGATTGTTTCTTGGGTTATGAGAAACAAGAGAACATTGTTTTTTTTTTTTTTTTTTTTTAACAAAGTAACTAAGAGTTTTTATATATAAGACCAAAGTTCAAAGTATCAGGGTACATGAGATGATGTACATCAACAACATAAAGAAGTTCTGCACCAGTACCACACAGACAACAAACTTTCACTATACAAAAACTCTTTCTGAAGACCTGATTTTGCTAACTCATCAGTTGTTGAATTTAACTCCCTAAGGACCTAAGGATACAATTAATTTTTACAGTTTCCATACCCATGATGTTCTTAGCCTCAAATATTCTCTTAAAAAAAAATTTTTACAGTTGCCATGCCAATTGGACCCATGCCAATTGGACCTAAGGATCCAATTGGCATTTTTACAGAAATGCCAATTGGGGCACTGTATATCCAGCAAATGCTACCGTCTCTCCTCTGTATCACCACCCCTTCTATCCCAACCTCACATAGATTACCTACTGTATTTCCATCAAAGTTTAATCTCATCTCCACCTCCTCCCTTGTGGGACTGCAAAAGGAGGTTATAGTCTTTAGGGAAGGATAAAGAAGCTAGACCACATTTCTTTGCATGATACTGAGATTCCTTTTAATTCCATAGAATTTACTACCCAAGTGTTTTACAAGTAGGTTATCTGAGAGATCAAATCTTCTAATGATCTGGCCTTGTTTTCAAAAATTCATTTATTTCTTTCTTCCCAAACACCCTATATCACTGCATGGACAACAATACACTAATAAATTTTCCCTCACCTGCCAAGACCTCTTCCATGCCACTGCAAAATAACTCCAAAATATGTTAGGAGCTACCAAACTATATCATACCTATGCAATCTGCCATTGTTCTTCTGAATCAAGTCACAAGTGTTTATTCTCTCCAAACAAGCCTCCACACAAAGAAAGACACCCTTGGAGAAGTATGTGGACACCAAATCTTCTTAAAAGGGAACTTGGTGTCTTGATCTCCTGAAACTAGGGCCTTGAAACAGGATTTGGTTAAAAATTTACTAACAGAGTTAAGTTTCCAAATGTGAGAATCTAAAAAAGAGGGGGAGATGTAGATCTCCCATAAAGAGTGGAGAAGATTTGTAACTTCATCATTCTCCACTTCTCTTAGGAGTCTTCTAAGATTAAGGTTCCAATTGGTCCCGAGAGGTGGAAGTAAGGCAACACAAAGAAATGGTAGTTTGTTGAGATTGGGAAAAAGGTTAAAAAACAATGAGTAAGACTCAGCAAGGGTACTCCTCACCCCACAATTGGTTGCTTTTGTCCACAATTCAAGTAGACCTTGCTATCCCAACCATTGACACTCCTCCCATACTTGCTATTGATGACAACTGTTCAGAGAGCATTAGATTCAAAAGGGTATCCCCACAACCATTTATGAAGAAGGTCAGTATTCCTTTCCTTAGTATGCCCAATGTCAAGCCCTCCAACTTCCTTGGCCTTGCAAACCTTCTTGGCTACTCTCAACTTACTAAGTGACATCTTTTCTTCCCATTGCCATCCCATAAGAAATCTCATTGAAGCTTTTCAATTTGATTTTTTACTTTGGTAGTGATGTGAAATACTAAAAGATTACTATCATCAACGTTTATTCCCACAAAGCTACTTAATTTTGGAGAAATTAACATAGAGCTAGACACCAATTCAAAGCATTGAATCACCCATTTCATGTTCCCCATTGATCAACACCGAAAACCATTCTATACTAATGCAATCTTCTATCCAATTCACCCATATTTTACCAAAGCCTTTTTAAGATCAAGCTTGATTACCACACCCAGTTTGCCTTTCTACCTCCAATATTTTAAACATTCATTGGCAACTAAGATACTAGCAATAATTTGTCTTCCTTTTACCAAGATTTTTTAGGTGCTCCTGACCAAGATAATTGCAAGTCTTTAACTTCCAAAGTTCCTTCTTTTTTGAGGATTAGACTAATGAAATTTGAGTTATTACCTTTATTTACAGTAGCTGACTAGTAGAGGTCTCCAAACATTTCCATTAAATCCATTTTAATAATGTCCCAACAAGCCTGATAAAATAGGATAAGAAACCCATCAGGTCCAAAGGCTCTATCCCCATCCATGCTGAACACAGCTTCCCTAATTTCCTCGTCCTAAAATCCTCTCTCTAGCCAAGACTTCTTCACAACTGTACCATCCCACTTACTTATTTCAGGTCTCCTTCGTCTTTCCTTGAAGTACAAATCCTTAAAGTAGCTTAAAATTGCCTCAGATATCTCCTCTTGATCCTATACTTCTTTCTAGCCCACCTTTAATCCATGCCTTCCTGTAGCAAAACTGTGGAAGAATCTAGAGTTGTTGTCCCCTTAAGCCATCTCACTCTAGACCTTTGCCTCCAAAAGATTTCTTCAATAGTTTTGAATTCCTCTTTCCTCCATATATTTAACTTCTTTAAAGCTTCAAGTTTTGCAGAAATTGAAATCCAACCCATCCCTCCACCTTGTATTCGTCCCACCAAGTAACCACCTTCTATTGAAAATCTTTATGAAGAGTCCACATTTTCTCCAATCAGAAAGGGGTTTTTGCTCTTTTAAAAAACTTTGTTTACAAGACAACTTGCCAATGATATGATATGAACTGAGGTCTAAACTCATAAATAAAGGTGGAGAAACACTCTTCCCAATCTGTAATTATCAAGAACTTGTCCAACCTGCATCATATTACATTCTCTTGCATGTTTTACCAAGTAAAACTCCAATTATGAAGAGGAAGATCACATAGGTTACGTGTAGAAATAAACATGGAGAAGTCCCTCGTACTCCTAGTTAAACTTCTATCATTAGAATTTTCATTGAGAATGCTTAGACATTGAAGTCACCTTTAATGCTTCAAGGGATTGTTAGACCAGGTAACTTAATTGGGTTCTATTGTTTTCCCTCAACTAAAAACTTTCTAAAACTTAAGAGATATACACAAATATAGAGAGAAATAATGTGAAGTTCTTGCCTTCCAAAGTATAACATTGTGAATAATAAATATCAACAACATTGAAGAACAACTACAAGAAGAAAAATGCAACACAAGATTTATAATGGTTTGGCCTGGCCAACCCAGGCCTACATCCTCTCCCCAGGCACACCACTTGAGAATTTCCACTAAATTATCTAGACTTCACAGTGCCAACAAAACACTTACAACTAGTTGGACTTCCCAGATGCCAAGAAGACCTTTACAACAGTTGGACTTCCCAGATGCCAACAAGACCTTTACAATAATTGGACTTCTCAGGTGCCAATAAGACCTTCAACCAGATAAGATTACTAGTTCTATCCTAACCTTTCCATTGTTCAATTTCCAAACACTTAACAACTATTATCTAGAAATCACTGTCTAATCAGATACAACAAATATAAACAATTAAAGCACAATAATAAATGCCTCTAACTGGGCTAATATGAAAATACAACACAAACTATTCAAATGCAAGAATGAGATTAAACAAATATGGGTTTAATGCACTTGAAGAGACTAATGAAGCACAAATAGAGATAAGGTCAGTATATTATTTTATATCAGCAATCACCCATCAGGAGTATACTAGTAGGCTTGCTTATTCATTAATTTTTGTAAGTAAGAAAGCTTCACTAAAAGTTGTATCGTATTATTACATTAATCACAAATTTATTTCCCTCCTAGTTTGTGGGATCAAGTCCTTTTTCTAAAGGTCTTCATGTACTCCATAGCTCATTGACTTTAAGGAAGTAAACTAGTGGCTAATCCAAAGGGTTCTATACCTAATGGCTGGGTTGGATTGTCTATATGGTTCCTCTATCTCTATGTGGAAAAAATAAGCTGAGATTATCCGTGAATCTTCTGTTATTGATTTAATTAGGAAAGTCTTTCTTATTAGTTCATTCAAGGTTTTTACAGAAAATTTTGTAAAATGAAATAAATCTATTATCAAGCTTTTAAGCGCAATATTAACATTGGTCATGGGTAGAGGCTAGACCTTATTAAAGGAGTCAAATGCATTAGGAGTCACTACCATGATTGCCTCCCTATGCTTGATGGTAGTCAATTCAGGGGTTAGCTAGTTTTGATGTAATCTTGACATTTTTCCTGTAATGTAAGATAGTATTCCTGGCATTTTTCTACTAAGTTAAAATAGTCCTCTTCCATGGTTCCACCTATGAACAAATGGACCCTATCCTTGGCATATCTTATGTGCAAATGATGTTGCTGATTATTTTTTTCAGTGTTAACTTTCCTCATCTCCAAGTTCTTGTCATGTTCTTATCCAGGGGAACCAATTTCGGTTCTGGATGGTGTCCCAATTGCTGTCAAGGATGAAATAGATAGTAAGCCTTATCAAACTACAGGTATTTCACTATGGCATGACTTCCGGTTGGCAGGATTTACCAACTAATCATGAATCTTTTAGTAGAAAGAATTTAATTTTTCATTAATTTTCATCTTGAATGATGGTTATAGGAGGAACAAAATGGTTACACAAATTGAGACATTGTACTGATGATGCATGTTGTGTTAAGCATCTGAGATCATGTGGTGCCATAATTGTCGGGAAAACTAACATGCATGAGCTTGGTGTTGGGACAAGTGGAATCAATCCTCACTATGGGTAAGAACAAGCAATATTATTTTTCATGTGTAAAAGTGTAATGTAATTTTTTTGTAATTTCCTTTGTTATATTTGCATGTGTGTAATTAGACAGTTTGAAAGGAACAAACAAAATATAGGTATTATTTGATGTGCATTTTTTTGACTACTGCAGTGCTACTAGGAATCCTTATGATCCCAGCAAAGTGACTGGAGGTTCTTCTAGTGGATCTGCTGCTGTGGTGTCTGCAGGACTGTGCCCGGTTGCCCTTGGTGTTGATGGAGGAGGTAAGCTAATTCTTATTCTTGTATGAACAAAAAAATAAAAAAAAACCACATCCACCAGTGATGGGTATTTCCTTTTTCTACACTTTAGGCATCGAACATCTAGTTCATCAGTGAAACCTTACAGACTGATTAAAAAGCTTCTAGACTGAGACCTATGATGCTACTTTCATAGAATAGTTATCCAAACACTATACCTGTGAATAGAATATTTATCTTTTTTATTTGATTGAAAATATTTAGAACATGATGAAATAAAAGAGGAAAACATTTTCCAACTATTGTAAAATAGTTCCATTTCGTAGGTAAAAGTGGTAATGCAGAGTGCAGACTTATCCAATATAATAAGCTTCAATTTAATCATGCATTTGAAAGCCATGCTTTTCTATGTCAAAAGGTGTTCAACTACCTCACTTTTGGTAGTGCTGGAAAGGTTATTTATCTACCTTTCAAAGAGCTTAATACTCATTTTGTGATCTTTTGAAGTAATTTCAACTAGTTTTTTGGGAGAAAATAATTCTTGCTAACCTATAAGTTTTTCTTCAACAGACATCACAAAAACTTCTAAAACTTCTATTGCTTCTTTAGGTTCTGTGCGAATACCTGCCTCTCTCTGTGGTGTTATTGGTTTCAAACCAACTTTTGGTCGTGTATCTCACTCAGGGTGTGGTATAACTGGTCTGATTGCTGTTTTTTAAAAGTTTATTTCTTCTCTTTTAAAATTTTGACATTCTACTTTTCTTATTTCTCAGTGTTCTTCCTCTAAACTGGACAGTGGGAATGGTTGGAATACTTGCAGGCACAGTTGAAGATGCACTTATTGTGTCAGTTTTCTTTCTTAAGTACATTTTAATTAATCCTTTAGAAGCAGCAAATACTGTAGTATTTTACCAATCAGAAAATATAAGATAAGGTATAATGTAATGAATTTAAATAATATAATGCCACAAATTAATAAAAATCTCTAGAAAAGAATGTGATGTATGACTGACTGCACTAATACAAAATTTATGTTTGACTAAAATGGATGAGTTTAGGATGGTAACAATGAGCTAGTAAGGATTTAGGAATAATTTTAAGACTATGTCTCTAATTTTCAAGATCATGTTGAGGGATGTTATAGATTTCCTCCCACATGTCTAATAAACTAGCTACATATATTAAGAAATTAGAGAAAGTGATATTTGCTCTCAGCTCAATATATATAACATATTAAAAGAAACTGGTCTTCTAACCCAACATGCATGATTTCTCATACCATTTATGATTTACTTGTAGAGCTCACTAAGTTTACTGTTTTCAGTTATGCAGCTATCAGTGGACACCATCCATCAAATCAACCCACTATTTTACCTGTAAGATATATTTTCATGTCATTCAGAAAATCTTTGTTCAGAAATTCAATTCCTTCCTGTTGCATATGAGTATCTAGGTCATTTTTTTTTTCTTTCTCTATAAAAGGCAATGTTGCCTCATGCTGATATGAAAAACCAGACAATTTTTGTTGTGACCATTCATTTTCTAGACATCATGAGGTTTTAAGTTCAGATTTCTTTCCTCAATCATGGAATAAAGGAAAAAGTTTGAAAAAACAATATCATACAAGGTATCAGAATTTAGTTGGTTAAAATGAATGGCTCTCATACGGAAGATGGTCTTCTATGCATGTTATCATACCATGTTAGTCTACTTTCCCTCATTTTGTCACCTATTGAAGCTACTCCTAGCTTCTTCAATCAATTAATCAATCAACTCACCATACAACCTATGTATGGGATTAAGAAGAAGAGAAGAGAAGGTATGACCGCCACTTTGATACCAAGTTGTAGATCTCACCTGCAATAATCTAAAATAAAGAAAAGAAAAACAGAAGAGAGGAAGAAGATGGAAGAGAGAAAAGTAATGGAGGAAGAAGATGGAAGAAAGGGAAGAAAGAAAGAGAGAGAGAGAGAGTTCAAAGCCCTCTCAGCCCCTTGTGATCTCTTTTATTCTCTATTTGTAAAAATGAAGACAATTACATGAATGCCCTTAGTAGACCTGTTCACGGGCCAAACTGGGCTTTGCCTTTATATTAATAGAAAATGTTTAGGCCCGAGCCCGAGCCCAGCCCAGCCATTGGGCCTAGGTCTTGAGCTTGAGCCCAACCTGACTATAAAGCCCAAAGCTCGGGCCCGAGCCCGAGCCCGACTAGAAATTTGGAAAAAAAGATTTTTCCTTTTTTATTCAATTAAAATTTGTTTTATTTATACTAAAATACCTCAAAACCTAAAAACAGTAATGAAAAGTCTCATTATTCCTTGAAAAAAGAGAAGAAAATATATTATATATATACTTCTTTATTATATAAAACATATTTTTATTAATATAATACATTATCAAGTCGAGCTCGGGCTTGGGCCGAGCTTTTTTGAGAAAGCCCGAGCCTGGCCTAAAAAAAGTGAAGCTCGATATTTTAGGCCTAAGCCTGAGCTTGCGGGCTTGAAATCTTGTCCAAGCTCGACTTAGATCAGGCCAACCCGTCGGGCTACCCGGCTCATGAATAGGTCTAGCTCTTAGTAGGGTGGCTGACACTAATGGTCAGATCATGATCTAGTCCGATCCGAGATCTGATCCTACTTGGTCGAATTCGGGTTACCCCTGTTCGGATCTTCGAATTAGATGGGATTTGGATTTGGATCACTCGGAAGATCCAATCCGATGTATATTATATATTTATAAATATAAATATATAATACATATATATGCTATTTATTTATAAATATATTTTTATAAATTTGTTATATTATTTATTTTTTATAAAGGACATGTATATATATAATGAAAATAATTAAAAATTACTTGTATTTTTTGTTTTTTACTTTATTTAAATTAATATATTGTATTTTTCTTTTAATAATTTATTAATTTTTTAAAGAAAATAAGTTGGACCAAATCAGATCCAAAGATTCGATTTATCGATAGTATTCAAATTCAAATCGAGTCCTATCAGATCCGATTCCATCTTCGGATCGGATCGGATCCGGTATGAATAGTGTTAGATTGGATTAGAATATACCCTAATTTGAATCCGATCTGATCCACTTGCATCCCTAAAACAGGCCCATAACTAAGGCCAACTACCTACTAGCATAAGTCATAAACATAAAGAAAATAAAGAAACTAAGGTCCATTCGCCCCATCATCTCTACACTCCCCCTCAAGCAGAGAATAGATATGAATCATGCCTAACTTGCTTACACAATGCTATAACTTCACCTTGGGGACACCCTTGGTCAGAACATCTACTAATCGTTGATCTGTGGCAATGAAAGGAAGGCAAACTTCTCCGAAAGCTACCATTTCTCATAAAATGTCAGTCAACTTCAAAAGGTCTTATCATGTATAATACTCTGCCTCAACTGAAGATCTGGATACTACTGACTATTTCTTTCTCGTTTAGGAGACAATGCTCACTACAACCAAGGCACAATAATCGGATATAGATCTCCTATCATCAATAGTACCAGCCCAATTGACATCTGTGTAAGCCTCTAGTGTCATATTTCCATGCTTTAGAGAAGATGCCACTCTTTCCTGGGGTTCCCTTCAAGTAACACAGAACCTATTCTGCAACAACCATATGTGTCTCTAGGAGCATACATAAGCTAACTAATCACACTAAGAATGTGAGATATCAGGAGCATACATAAGCTAACTAATCACACTAAGAATGTGAGATATCTGGTTGTGTCATGCAAAGGCATAGCAATTTCTACAAAAGTCTCTAAAACACTCTCCTATTTTCCAAAAGCTCACCATCATTAGTTGAGTTTATGGTTAGCATCAATAGGTGTAGACTCAAGTTTGGAACTAAGTTTCCCAATCTTTGTGAGAAGATCTAACACATACTTCCATTGAGAGATCAAGATGCCATTTCTAGACCTAGCAATTTTGACTCATAGGAAATATCTCAACTCCCCTAAATCCTTAATTTCAAATTCTGAGTTAAGGAAGGTCTTGAGTGCCTAAACATCCTCTGTATCACTCTCTGTAACTCCAATATTATCAACATAAACAATAAGAAAGGTAATATGAGTGCCTCTCCTCTTCACAAACAAGGTATGGTCAAACAGTGTCTGTGTATAGACAAACTCAACAAGTGTAACTCTGAATCTATCAAACTAAGCTCAAAGGGATTTCTTGAGGTCATAAAGAGGTTTCTTCAACTTGCATACATTGCTATGCATTTCCTTACCATGCATACCTGGGGAAGTGACATATAAGCACATCTTCAGTCAAGCCTCCATTTAAGAAAACATTCTTAACAGCAAATTGATGAAATGGCTAGTCAAAAGCCAAAGACAATAGAACTCTAACTTAGGTCATTTTTGCAATTGATGAGAAACTCTCCATATAACTAAATATACCCCCTGGTTACTAGCTGGGTCTTATACATCTTAATGGTGCCATCAATATGATACTTGATGGTAAACACCCACCTTATTCCACTGGTTGCTTCCCATGAGGAAAATCCACAATATACTGGGTATTATTTTTACAAAGTGCTTCTTTTTCAATTCTTATAGCCTTCATCTATTATGGCTTAGATAAGGCCTTTGTAATTCACTTGGGTATAGGCTAAGAAGAAATGGAGGCTAAGAAAGAATGATAAGATATGAATAACAAGCTGTAAGATAGGTGTTTGGAAATACAATGTGTTGTACATTTCCTCTTACCTTTTTTCTCACAACAATAGGTAGGTCCAAGCATAGGAAGGGAGGTTCTAGAGCTGGTGGTGAGGAACTTGTTGTCTCTTCAAGGGTTGAGAGTGTTTGATGCTCAACTATGGATGGGGGAATAACCTTTTCATGTTATAGTCTTTGTCTCTAGTACCACCTTTGAAAAATAAGATAAGTAGTGAAAACTAGAGGACTAGTAGGAGGAGGAGGAGGAGCAAGAATGAAAGAATTGACTCTGTAAAGATGACACTCATGGAGACAAATCGAGTTTCACTAATGAGATCAAAACAACAATAACCCTTTATATGGAGGAATACCCTAAGAAAATGCACTTCCAGTCCTTGGATTCAAATTTATGTCTCTAAGAGCTAGGAACATGAACATAACATATGCAATAAAAAATAGGCAAAGGAATAAGGAACATTTCACTTTCATGGAATAGGACAACAAAAGGAGATTTGAACCCTAAGACTTGAGAAAGTGTACAATTAATAAGGTAGGTAGCTGTCATGATTGCATCACCCCAAAATCTCACTACAACATAAGAGGCAAAAAGGATACTCTTGACTACTTCAACATGTATGTTCTGGAGTACACGAACAAGAACTTTAGTGTATAACCATAAACCCTTCAAAGTATGAAACAAGATCCTTATCAAAATATCCCTTAGCATTATCTGATTGGAATATCTTGATGCGGGTATCAAATTGAGTAAGCACAAATTCATGAAACTGCCTTACAAGTTTGGGTACTTTAGCATGGGATCACATAAGATAAAGCTAGGTGTAACGAGAAAGGTTATCAATAAACAAAATAAAATATTTATAACTACTCATACAAGGTAAATGGTATGGCCCCTACACATCAAAGTGAACAATATGAAAAGGAACTGTAGATCTTTTATTACTTGCAGAATAAGAACTTTTACAATGCTTTGACAACTCACATGACTCACAATGTAAACTTGACACTCTAGTTTCTATAAACAAAGTTGAAAATAAAAGACTCAATGAAGAAAAAGAAATATAACCCAAACAATAATGACATAAGATAATACAACTAACTAACTCTAACACATTTGAACCAAAAATTGCTCTCATAGGTGATACTTGACTTTGTCCAAGCATGTCCAACAGGTATATCCCTTTTGTCTCATAGCCACTCCCAATCACCTTTTGACATTTTGTGTCCTAAAAAACATAGTAAAAATGAAAAAATGTCACACTACAGTTCAAGGATTTTTCAACAAGGAAGGTCTTATCTTGGACAAACAAAAGCTGGTAAGTAGAAAATAAATGGGACACACTAGTTATATAGTCAAAAGCACTAGAATCAATTATTCAAAGGATCTTACAATTAACCTAAGATAGAAGCATGATTCAAAGTAACACAAATACCTGAATGGATATGTAGATAAGGAGATGTTTCCTAAAGATGTACTAATTGCAATAATAGACTCTAAATGGTTGATGAATCATCCATACTTCACAATACTCTGCTTTGACAGCTACAAGTTGTTTCCCCCACTAACTTGAGATTTTAGCATAGGGTAATAAACAACCAAAGAGATGCAAGCAACATTCAGTTAGCATTGCCAATGAGATGCAATACTCACATACTACACAATTCCACACCTCTTTCGTAGTGTCCATCCATAGGTAATGCTAACTGATATGAGGTTGCATGGAATTCACTAATAAGCCTACCACAATTTAGTTCTCCTGCATCCACCTCTCATAAGTAGGACCATCCTCCGCAGGTTTCTTCTTAGTCCCAATGATGTGCCTCCATTTCGCTCTACTGCATACATGAATCTTTATAGACTGAGACCAAGCTAAAAAATTGGTTCCATCCAACTTTACTAGGGTTACTACCCCTAACAGTCTCTACATATTGTCCTAGACCAAACTTGGAATCGATGGAGAGTTTCATCTGACCTCTAGTTTGCTCCATTGGCCAAATAGAGACAAACGAAAATCAAATAGGGTGTTACGAGGCAAGACTTACTGTCCTAAGTCCAAATTGCTCTTTAAATGGCCAAATTAGGGTTTTCACCGCACCCGACAAAATGGGGGAAAGGGAGAAAGTCTAGCCTCTCAAAGATGGTTATAATGCTTTTATTCTATCCTCAAGTGCCATTTCCAAACTCCCTCTATACCCTGTAATCAAAAGGCTCTCTAGATAGCTAGGGTTTTTAAGAAATTCTCTAAAACCCTACCTTGGACCCTAAACCAACACTACAATTTCTCCAAAAATCTCCTCTAGCTAAGCTAAATACTTGCTAATCAATTACTAATCAACTCTCCATAAAACTAGTGTATGGGATAAGGAAGAATAGAAGAGATTGTAGGACTGTTCCTCTGATACCAAGTTGTAGATCCCAGCTACAATAATCTGAAATAAAGAAAAGAAAAAGATTGGAGAAGATGGAAGAGAGAAAAGTAATAGAGAAAGGTGGAAGAAAGGGAAGAAAGAAAAGAGAGTTTGAACCCCTCTTCAGTCCCCTGTCATCTTTTTTATTCTCTAGTTGTAAAAATGGAGACAATTACATGAGTGCCCTTGATAGGGCAACCGACATTAAAGATAACAATAAAAAAAGAGAAAACAAGCCCACTATCTACTAACACAAGTCATAAATATAACTTAAAGAAAATAAAGAAACTAAGGCCCATTCATCCATCTTAGCATACACATCTTGTCCACACTATTTTTTGGACATTGTTTCTTGACTGCCCATACAAATATGCACATTTGCAAATTTAAACATTCACATCCTAACAAAAGGTAATAGTTTCTTTCCTATTGAACAAGATGTAATGTCTATAAAGTCTTCTTAAAATTTTTTCATTGTATATACTAATTCTTATTCCTTTTTTTTTTTGCAACATATACAGCCAAAAATAAATTTACCGCTACTGAAATCAGAAAAATCCATGTCCAGATTTAAAATCGCAAAGTACAAAGAGGTTTGTGATTTTACTATAGTCTTCAATCCATATCCCTTAAATCCTCAAAATCTACACTAATATCTACCTATTAGAATGTTGTTTAAATACATTTTATAGCTTATCTGATCATTTGATCATATAATGGGATTAATAATTTGTAATTTCTTTTTTCGTGTCAAGTAGTGGTTTAATGACTGTAGTGATGACATTAGAAGCTGTTGTAACCAAATGTTGGACCTTATTTGCAAACATTATGGATGGGAGGTATTTAAGTTCTTGTTGATTCAGTTCTTACCTTTAACATTTGACTTTCTCATAATACTTTTCTTATCTTTCTGTTGTGTGTTGTATCATTTTTATTTACCTTAAGCAATACAGGGTATTATTATGAAGTCATTTTTTAAAATTATTGGAAGGTAACAAAAATAGGTAGTTTACATCCTAATATTATTTATAATGATAAAAATCTTTCTAATTTTTCCAAGCATTTCTTATTTATAAGACTGTAGATGTCACTTTACCAGAGATAGAAGTGATGCGCCTTGCACATTATCTAACAATCGGCTCTGAGTGTAACGCTTCAATTAGACCTCATCTAGAGAAGATGTACGCTTATCTCCAAAAGCCAGACCCTCCTATTGTCATTTTGTTTAATAAACATGAGATGTTTGGATGTTGATATTACAAATCTTAATTAAACTAGGGATGTCGCGGAATTGGGGTGTGATGCAAGGGTAGCACTTCGTATATATGGTGCTTTCAACAGCAGAGAATATTTGAATGCCCAGAGAATTAGGTATCCTATAAACTCTTATTGTATTACTTATTTTAAAGTTGAATTTAGTTGGTTATATCCCATTTTTGTTAAATGGGTTCACCCCTAGTGAAAAGACAAAGAAAACACTATTGTTTATGACAAATAGGGAGGTATTTTTGTCTTTAACGCATATACTTTTTGAATAATGATTAATCCCCATTTATCAAAAATGATATGTTTATATATTACTCCCCACTTTAAAATCATGGAAATATTTCACATGGAATTCCAATAACCACATGTTTAGTATTGGAAACTAATGAATATGTATTTATCAAATCATCGATATTGGAGGTATCATATTCAATAACGTGCTTGTAACTTATATTTGGTGTAGGTTGCATAGAAGTTATAAATTTGGTAAATTAAGTGCACTATGGATTTAGATGCACGTTTATCTACTAGGTTTTTCCTATACCATTTTCCTAGTGGAGCTATGTATTGCTTGGTTTGGTAAGTTCCTTAGTACAAGTATGATATTATTAAATAGGTGACACACCTTCTGACTATAGTAAAACAAACCATGGCAAAGTTTTTACATATTTGGTTTATATATTGTTGTAGTTGGTCAGACAAGTCATTGTATCTTTAGGAAGTAAAACTTTACTTCGAAATTGGGAAAAGTTTACTTACCAAACCATTATTTTACTCACTAAATTTTAATCTCTGTGTGTGTATGAGAGAGAGAGAGAGAGATTTCCCCTCAAACAAAATTGAGGGGGAACTCTTTGAGATAGCTCCTGTAAAGAAAACCGACATTATTACTATCTTCATAGATTCAACTACTACAATAGGATCACTATGAATCCAAGATGCAGGTCTATCTTTATCCAAATTAAAATCCCCCAATTCCTAGTGGACACAGAATAGTCAAGGAGGTTTCATCAAATCTGAATAAAAATATACCAAACCTAGATTTTACACCATACCCATATCCAGGTTACTGTAGCAACATATGAAACTCTATATCTTTTATTAATTTCTCTTTCTATAATTGAGATGTTTGTAATGCATCCTTCATTGACATAGTTTTATGTACATGATTCATGTGGTTCTTTAAACATTTCCAATGTAATGCCATTCTCTAATAATATTTGACAGGAACCGCCAGATGCATTTCTATAAGCACATTCTTGAAAGGGCAGATTTCATTGTTATACCAACTACTGGGTAATTAATTTTTATTATTTCTATTAGATCATGAATTTGTCTTGAAAATTCTTTATCTAGTCTATTGTATATAGACTTTTTCACACAATTGAACAGATAAACCTGTGTGAGTTCTCTCCATTGTTGGTCTCCCATACTAAAAAGCTCAAATTTTATCCAGTAGGGCAAAGCAGGGGAGCCATCAAAATGATGTCCTTTTATGTTCAAGAAAAATTTTTCAAGTTTATTGGGTTCTCTAGGCTTTTCCAATAGCTAAATGTAAGATTTTAGGTGGATGATATAGGCTAACTAGTATATGGCTACACCTTTATGTCTTGATTCTTTGTAATGTGAAATAAGCCAACAATGGAAAATGTCACTTCTTCACTACATCCTCTCAAATTATATACTCCTTGCTTATAAACCTCTATTTTCATTTTTGTAATAGTGTTACTGCATATCCAATAATGGAAGATGCTTTGAAATATGGTGATTTTGATTACATAAATGGAGGTAAGTAGTATCTAAGAAATATTTCTACTCCTTTTTTCTTAGTCCTATTAATTAAAGACAATACAAAGTTTGATTCCTTTAATGATAATACTCTCTAAATTGTAATTAGCTTATGTATAATTTTACTATAGAAGTTTGACTTATCAGCCATTATCTCAGCTGCACTTGTTCGGTACCAAATAGCAGGAAATTTTCTTGGATTGCCTGCCGTGACTGTTCCGGTAGTGTGCTATAATTATTTTATCTTTTATAACTTCTAATTGGTTATGATTTGTGATAAAAGTCCATTTTAACACAATTATTTAAATTTCTTATGATAGGTTGGATATGATAAATCAGGGATGCCTATTGGCCTTCAATTCATTGGGAGACCATGGTCGGAATCAACCTTACTCCACATAGCCTTTGCAGTGCAGGTATGTGGCCAGAACAAGTTCTACGGGTTCATAATTGAATTGATAATAATGTAATTATAAACACAATGGCAATTGATGATACATGAGATGGTTCTATTACATTGTTAGCATCAACATTTGCTTTTATGATGCTGCAAAACTCCCTTCTTTTGTACCCACCGACCTTAGGTGATGTCAACCCTTGTTGTTACTGGTTCTATTGCTCTATCCACTTTGGCCATAGCAATAGTGCACTGCCACTTTTGTCTAGCATTTTTTCATCAGTATAGATGTAGTCAAGTTTTATTTTGTCAAAATTTACTTTCCATGTCATACATTTCTCACCATGTAGGAATTAAAGATTGTTTGATTTAATATTTTCTACTTTCCACCTGGTGTTTCATGTTAACTTAGTGAGTTGTTATTGACAAATTCACATAATAAAAATAATAATATGCATATCGATAGGATCCACTGCATAAACTTGTCTTACCTTAACTATCTATTCTTTTGTGGTTCATTAATCTACTATGGCTATGCATTTATCCAATGATTAATCTAATGCTGTGTTGGTTTAGGTTTTGAGCATTCAAAGTTACAGAAAGCCCAAGGTTTTCTATAATCTACTAAGCAAGAAAGAGGAGCCATGAAAAAGCTCAACAACTTATGTACTCTTATTTAAGTTGTTCCCAATAAGAAAGTTTCTATCAATTAGATATTATAGTCAATGCAAAAAGTATTCATTGTTTTTTCATTGTTGTCTCTATCAAGTGGTAATATATACATATATGTAGCCAAAGCGGTAACTTCCACTGTTTTAATCTAGAATGTTTTAAAAACCGATCCGGTTGTTGACCCAAAAAGTTGGCTGAATAGTGGATTAAATGGTTATCTTTTAATTCTGTTGTAATGCTTACTTAATTGTTACTTTATAGCTGCTGTTAGTAGGCTGTTGGACAGTTATAGTTACTTGTTTCTTTTTTCTTCTTCTTTTTTCTTATTATTCTGATTCTAGGATATGCTGCCAGGGGCATACTTATAATTTCTAATTCTTTTATGAAGTTAATATAAATAGAAAACTAGCGGCAGCTAGTAGTTACTTTTTTCCTCTCAACCGTACCTCTCTCTTCCTCTCTCTCTCTCTCTCTCTCTCTCTTTCCCAATCCCCACGAATCACTACATGGTATCAGAGCAGGTTTTTTGGGTTGAAAAAGACCTATGATCCCTCTTGCCCTATTCTTAAAATGTGTTTGGACGTGGCTGTTTTTGCAGAAACCCTAGTAGGTTTCTGACGGTTGTTTCTATAGAAACCCTAGCAATTTCTGGTAGCAGTTTTTTTTTTAGAAACCCTAGCAGTTTCTGGTGGCAGCTTTTGTGATTTCTTTTTCTTAGTCGTAATAGCAAGAAAACCCTAGTCGGAGAAGGGTGATGCTGGTGCAGACTCCTCTGTTCGATGCTATGAAGTCAAGTTCAGATTAGCACCTCCGTACACGTGCTGAACAGGTGTGTTTTTTTGTTTCAGTTTGTCTCAACCTTTTTTGGCCGATGGTGCGTAGGGCTCATGCCTTGATTATATAGTTATTTGTTTGGACATTGGATGGTTAGTGTGTGAACTACAATCAGACTGATTGTAATGTCTGTATTAGTGGTGCTGAACCGATTACCGGACTAGTTTATTGTTCTGTTTGGACGTTGTGTTGACTGAACCCCTTGTTCTCAGTAGTATTCCCTTTGTTCTCAACAGTATTTAATGTTATTTTGCTCACATTCTAGGAGTAAACCCTGAGTTGCTCACATTCTGATTGTGACAGTTGTTTTGTTGGGTGGTATTTGGATTGGTTTTCAGTAGTATTTGATGGCAAGTCATGAATTAACTTCATCAGGGGCTACACCAACCCGCAGCACAGCGAGTATGGGAGGTGAAAACATGGTTTTTCCCATGCCAATTACCCCTTTAAACGGTCTGAACTACTTGGAGTGGGCTAAGAGTGTAAAACTCTATGTAACGGCAAGGGGTAAAGCTGGTTACATCAATGGAAGGGTGAAAGAACCCAAGGGTGAGATGGCTGAACATGATAGGTGGGACCAAGAAAACAGTATGGTGATGTCTTGGCTCCTCGCGGCCATGGAACCTAATGTGAAAAATAATTTTATGTGGGCAGACACCGCCAATGAGATCTGGGAATAGGCCAGAACTACCTATTCTGAGCAAAGGCATTATGCCATGGTTTACCAACTGCAAGCTGAATCCTCAACATGTAAACAGGGAAATCGTAGCTTGTCTTCATACTATTTAGCCCTTACCTCCATATGGAAGGAATTGGACCATTATCAGGCCATAGAGTGGAAGCACGATGATGATGTTAAGGCCTACAGGAAGCTGGTCTCTCAGCAATGGGTGTTTGCTTTCTTGTTGGGACTGAACCCTGCATATGAACCGTTGAGGGTGCAGATCCTAGGAAGCAAAGAGTTGCCTACGGTTCACGAGGTATACTCCCTTGTCCAATCTGAGGAAAGCAGGCGGAATGTGATGGTTATAGTTGAGGGGGAGCAATAAGTTGCCTTGGTTGCAATGAATAATAACTCCAAGGGAAAGAAAAGTGACTCTAAGAAGGCGGATGATAAATATAAGCTATTCTGTACCCACAGTAGGCATTCACGACATACACGTGACACTTGTTGGGACATCCACGGGAAACCCAAGTGGGCAGCAAAGAATCAAGAACAGGGTAAAGGTCATTTGAAGAAAATGAGCACAACACATGTGGCAACCCAAGATACTCAAGTTGCCGGTAATACCCGGGACCACTCTAATAAGTTTGACCCCAAGTAGGATATAATGAATTCCTTCAGAGAGCACCTGGAATCTTATGGTAGGGCCTTGCGGCAAATGGACAACTCAGTCACTAGTACTCCCTCTACTTCTTTTGCATCTACTTCAGGTAATATGGCTTCTGCATTCCATGTCACTCCCACAGATTCCCCTTAGATCATTGACTCAGCGGCCTCCAACCACATGACTAGTAAGCCTAACTTATTCCAGTCTTGTAGCCTTTTGTCAGGAAGGGATTGAGTGAAACTTGCAGATGGCTCTTTTTCTTCCATTGCAGGCCAAGGATCAATATCCCTTCCCCATGGCCTTAACCTGAATTGTGTATTGCATGTCCCTCAGCTTCCCATAAACTTGCTTTCAATTAGTAGCATTACAAGCTCCTTGAATTGTAGTGTGACATTTCTTGCTGACTCATGTGTTTTTTAGGATCTAACTTTTGGGATGATGATTAGTAGAGGAAGCCTAGTGGATGGTCTTTACATTCTCAACAACAAAGCTGGTCTTTCGGTGTCATCCTCAGAGTCGCATAGTTAGTCAAATAAGAGTTAAATTTTCTTATGGCATAGTCGTTTAGGTCATGTTTATTTCGAAATAATAAAATCTTTGTTTTCAGATTTATTTAAGTCATGTTCAGTGTCAAAGTTCATGTGTCAAACGTGTTAGTTGAGCAAACAATGTAGAACAACTTTTCACTCAAGTAATAAAAGATCAAATGTTCCTTTTCATGTTGTGTATTCTGATGTATGGGGGCCTACCAATGTAATCTTTGAGGGCGGATATAAGTACTTTATTACATTGATCGATGATTACTCTCACTATACATGGATAATTCCTATGCATAGCAGAGACGAAGTTCCAAAGATAGTGAAAGACTTCTAGAGGATGGTGTTTACGGAGTTTCATGTTGAAATACAGATCTTCCAATCTGATAATGTGAAGGAATACTTCCTTGGGGAGCTCAATGAGTTATTCGCCTCCCATGGATCTATTCATAGGAGCTCATGCGCCAGAACACCACAACAAAATGGTGTTGCAGAAAGRAAAAACAWACACCTTCTTKARGTAGCCCGYGRGATGATGTTACACATGAATGTCCCAAAAAGGTTTTGGGTGGACGCTATACTTGTAGCTGTGTATGTCATCAACCGCATGCCCTCCAAAGTACTGAACTACATGGCCCCTCATCAGTTATTGTACCCTCAGTCTCCTTTATTTTCTATTCCCATGAGAGTCTTTGGTTGTCGGGTTTTTGTCCATGATTTGTCTCCATCTCGAGGTAAGTTAGACCCTCGGTCCATTCCTTGTGTCTTTCTGGGGCACCCCTCCTTTCAAAAAGGGTATCAGTGCTTTGACCCAGTTAGTCGTAAATTTTTTGTGTCTATGGATGTGTCCTTTGAGTTCGAGCCATTCTTCCCTCCTTCTCCTCAGGGGGAAAGTCGTAGTGTGGAAGAGGAGAAGTAGGTTCAGGTATTTCTTCCTTCTATTTCGGACCTTACTCCCTTCCGTGTCTTCCAACGTACACGTCAGAGAGATCAGCGGTGTGATAGAGATGTGGAGCAGCCAAACACTGAGCAACTGACATCATCAGACTCCTAGGAGGTAAGTCCACCCCCTAACCCTACTCCTACTATGGATGACCTTGACATTCCTATTGCCCAACAAAAGGGAGTCAGGTCCTGCATTACCAAACACCCCATTACCCACTTTGTCTCCTATGACCACATTTCCCCCTCGTACCGAGCCTTCCTATCGACAGTTGATTGCATCCCTGTTCCAAAAAATGTTGCAGAAACCTTAAAATGCCCTGAATGGGTAGATGCCATGAAGGAGGAGATTAATGCCCTCCACAAAAATCAGACTTGGGAATTGGTGGATCTTCCAAAGGGGAAAGACCCCGTAGGGTGCAAATGGGTGTTCACAGTTAAGCACAAGGCAGATGGAACAGTTGAAAGGTACAAAGCAAGACTAGTGGCCAAAGGGTACACACAAGTATATTGGGTTGACTATGGTGAGACTTTTGCCCCGATGGCTAAGATGAACTCAATTAGGGTTCTCCTATCCTTATCTGCTAATCTTGATTGGGAATTGCATCAACTGGACATAAATAATGCTTTCCTGAATGGTGACTTAGAAGAAGAGGTATACATGGTTCAACCTCTTGGATTCTGTGCCAAGGGGAGTGGAAATAAGGTGTGCAAGCTACGAAAGTCTCTCTATGGCTTAAACTAGTCTTCTAGAGCCTGGTTCAGTAAGTTTCACATGGCAGTTCAAGATATGGGATTCAAACAATGTCAGTCTGATCATACACTCTTTGTGAAGAGATGTCAGGAATAGGTTGCTGTATTGATAGTGTATGTAGACGATATCATCATTACAGGAAGTTAGAGCTCAAAGATACAGAACTTGAAACAATTCCTTGCATCTAAATTTGAAGTGAAAGATCTAGGACTCCTGAAGTATTTCCTTGGGATTGAAGTTGCCCGCTTAGAAAATGGTATATTTGTCTCTCAAAGGAAATACACCCTTGATCTATTACGGGATACAGGTAAATTAGGTGCAAGGCCGACAGATACTCCTATGGATGTGGACCACAAGCTAGGTGACCGACTATGTTGGTGAACCTCTGAAAGATATGAAGCAGTTCCAAAAGTTAGTGGGAAAGCTGATTTATCTGTCCATGACCCATCCAGACATTGTCTATTCGAAATTACATTTCTTGGATTCCAGGTATTGAGGACAGTTCCTCTTCCAGTGGCCGGCCTGATGGTAGAAATGACAGGCATCCGATGCCTTGTCTTTCCTCTAATTCTTGGGTTTGGTGGCCTTCTTCTGGGGCTTTCTCTTTGCCCTCCTCTTCTTTCCCTTTTTGCCAGCTTCAACAAGCATGGCTAGGGGCTCATCCTTTTTAATCAGTTCTTCGGCCCTCTGCTATATTGCTGAGTTCCTGAACGCTGACATTCAGCTTATTCATATTGTAGTTCATTATGAACGGATTGAAGGATGGAGGCAAAGAGTTGAGAATGGCGTCTATCTGGGTCGTGTGATCCAGCCCGGATCCAAGAGCCTCAAGCTCATTGATGTAACCCATCATCCGAAGACAATGGTCATGAACTGCTTCAAGACCTTCTGTCGAGTAGAACGATTCTGCTTTTCGTACATTGTCTTTAGACTGTCTAATATGTCCTTGGCTAGTTCGATCTGATTGAACTGCCTTTGTATCGGATTGTCCAGGGAGGCAATGATGTAACACCGGGCGAGGGAGTTTTTCTCTTCCCATTCATGATAGTCCCTTCTCCGTGCCTCAAAAGCCCTATCTCCCGGACGTTCCAGGGTAGGATTCTTGGCCACCTTATCCAATTTTTCAGAGGTCAAGACCAGCATAAGGTTACGGTACCAGTCAGCATAGTTTGGGCCCTTAAGCTTGTTGTCGTCAAGAAGCTTTGCAAATTGTTCGTTTGCCATTTTCTGATAAAAGAGCAAACATCAGTCCACAACGTAATTTGATTCATGTTATCCACATAGATATGGCTTTTAATCTATGTTCCATTCCTATTTATTCATTTCTGAGATTTCCCGCCTATCTCAGTAACGAAGACTGCGAATTGTCTCTAGAAATGTGGGAAACCACATAGGGTGCATGGAGCCAACTGTTTCAGCTGCAAAACCCCACCACCTTTCTGTGAATGATCATATCCACTCATCATATGAGCTTTCCCTTGGCCTCTATCAGACAAGGTTCAAAGCCATTTTAGGTTAAACCTTTTTGTCCAGTGAGTGCTCACCCATCATATTCGTGAACGCCAAGGTACCGTGAGAGAGTTCCCATTTTCTAATGAAGCCCTCCCACATCGGTCTATGACGCCCCTATCATCTTATGAAACACTCCAACAGATCCAGCAGCAAATGGATAGACCATTTTCTAGTGCGTTTCCTCATTACTGAAGGACCCATCTTCATGCTAATGATGGAAGGCCTTTAGAGAGTTCATCATATGAATCTCCCTATCACATGCACTCATATTTCAGGAGGGAACAAAARTTAYRCCCTAGTTTAATTTAGGTCAAACCAAAGTGGTTCCCACTGACTTTCATAAAGCCAGATTTTTTGTGGGCCCTAAATGGCTAGGGTTCCGCACGTATCCTTTTCAGGGGTGTGGGGCCCACCACTGAGGGAGATCATCCAAGGATCTTTAGGGACACCATGGCAATGATGTGCATTCAGCCATGGTGTGGGCAAGAGCCACTATCGTATCTGCATGGACCAAATACTTATGGCCCATGAATGTAGCACATCAAACATCCATACATCACATGTAGGGATAGAATTGATCCAATCAATTAATATCTGTAAAGCCCATTTTAATCCATAATATTACYRATTAATRTTATCTAGGTAYATGGGCTGAATAGCAGTTAGCAGTTTGGCCCATATAGCTTTCCTGCAATTAGGGCTTTAGCAGTTTTAACTTCTTCAAAACTGGGCCTTACAGGTGTGAGCTGAATTAAGTCTCTTAATTAACCATCAACCCCTTGACCCAAAAGTGGAAAATTAGGGCTAACAATCAGCCTCCATCGAACCACAGGTTCGGTCCAACCAGTTTGGACTAACCTGGTTCGAATGGGTCTAGGGTTTGATTTTTAATTAAAGATTTAATTCAAGAAACGATCTGAAATTAATTTACTGATTAAAGAACAAGCAAGAATCAGTCATAGGGCTATTCGCACACCTCCATCCTGCAAAACAAACGTCAGAACCCAGTTTGTAGTTTCACAAACTGCAAATCGCAGATAGCGATCTTGATATCTACGAAATCTCCTTCTGCGTTGCCATCTTTGATCAAGAAAATAAAATAAATAGAAAACCTAATTTCTATTAATATTACATCTGATTGAATCCTGTACATTCAGTCTAGAAAATAAAAAAAAAAAATTATTTACAGAATGTAAAAACAAAAACTTTAAATCGCAGGTTCACTGCGCCAATCAAGATTTCGATCTCCATTTGTACGAAAAGCCGAAAAATCAAGAAAATAATAAAGAATAGTTCTAAATATAATCCAGATTTATAAAAATTAATTTCAGATCATTCACCCTTTAACTGGAAACCGATTTCCCAGAAAAACCATAATCTGTACAAATCGGGTAGAACGCCTTCTGCTCATTTGCGCAGGTTCAGATCTGATTTAATTTGGTTCAAGATTTGAACCATGGCTCTGATACCAATGAAGGGATGAGATATCCATCATATGGGTGGTCGAACCCTGTAGGAAGGTAGGGCAAAATTTCAAAAATTTCCTCTCCCATCTGGGAATCACATTCCCTGTTTTAGAAAAACTACATTTTTCAAGGATCAGTCTTGAACCAAGAATCAAACCAGATCTGAACCAAAACTGTAGGAGAGGGATATACCTGATACGAAGATGCAATATCTCCCAATGAAGGTGTTCACACCCAAAGAAAGACTCCAAAGACTGCTCCCATTGAAGATGACATAGTGAATGGTGGAGCAGAATCAGCAGGGTCCATCCAACGAACCGAATTCTTTAGCAAGAACTTGGAGGCAGTGAGCATGACTTCTAATCAGCCTTTCTCCAAAGACTGATATCAAGACACCTCTTGATTGCTCCTACAAAGGAAGGAGATCGAACTGGCAGTATGGCGGCAACTGGAGGAAACACAGGGAGAAGATGGCACAGTCAGGGTGCTCTGAGATCTGATCTCTAAGAAGCTTGTGATGTTGAGGATGATCTGAATGGTTCGCCCCCTTTCTCCTTTTATAGCCTTAAAGAGAGCTCCTAATCTCATTAGGAGTTTCCTAATCCAAATCTGTATTTGGATAAGTTCTCTTTAAGAGATAAGGATAAGCTCTTATCTTATCTACAGATTAGATCAGCTCTCTCCTAATCTCATTAGGAGGTTTCTAGACCTGAATTCAGATCTGGACTCTCTGAGTGGATAGGGTAAGACCCTATCCTATCTGCTGATTTAATCCCAGATCCGCCCCCTTTATTTAACTAGTCAAACTAGGCTAGTTCGAAAAAGGGCTTTAGGCCCAATAAGTCTAAGTGCTCAAACTACTTCCAACCTGCTGCCCAGTTGGGCTTCTTTGTATGGCGTAGAACCCAAACATTGATCTACACATTAGCCACATGGGTTCAACCCAACCTCTGTTACAAGGCCTGGCCGAATTCACTGAAAAGACAGTGAACCCACTGAAGCCCATCACATGGACTCCTAATGGGCCCAACACTTACACTAAGTGGTCCCTGGGCCAAGCTGCCTTATAAAAACCTAGGAACTGTGGGACAATGCAAGATTAGCCCATCAGGTATTAGCCTCAATGGTCTTACACTTAACCTCTCAGCCCATAATGATCAAACACTGACCGACAAGAGAGGACCTCTCCCTCGGCTGCAAGGAACAGTGCTGCACTCTCTACTCACATGAATCCCGGGAATTAAAACCTTTTGCAAACATTTTGAAACCATAATATATGTATATTTATATCCGTATATAAAATATATTTTGCAAAACAAATTTCAACGATTGAACTCGGTTGCCGACAGTCTTGGTTTCCATTAGAGAGAGTGCATCCCCGATCATTACCTTTGTCTGACAAAGGGGCTGATCCTTTCACTATGATCACCCAATCAGATGAATTCTCGGACTGTCCGAACATACCCAGGGTTTGACCCCCGCTAAGGATCTCACTGATT
>NW_010729262.1:214234-229029 GCF_000365185.1 Nelumbo nucifera
AGTTTAAGGGTATTACACAGAAACACACCACTATAACATGAATCAAATATGTACTTTATTCATTTACAATAAATGTCATAATGTACATCAATCTGATTGGAGCTAAGGGCATACATTGTCTAACACTTGCTGATGTCCTTACAAAAGGGGCTTCCGTGCTCGCGGCACAATGAGTTATGTGACAAGCTGGTCATGATAGACATCTTCAGCCCAACTTGAGGGGGAGTGTTGTAAGGCTTACTTAATTGTTACTTTATAGCTGTTGTTAGTAGGCTGTTGGATAGTTACAGTTACTTGTTTCTTTTTTCTTATTATTCTGATTCTAGGATATGCCGCTAGGGGCATAAGGGGCATAAGGGGCATACTTGTAATTTTTTATTCTTTTATGAAATTAATATAAATAGAAAACTAGCGGCAGCCAGTAGTTACTTTTTTCTCTCAACCGTACCTCTCTCTTCCTCTCTCTCCCAATTCCCACGAATCACCACAAATTCCGTAGGCACCCTCATAATCTAGGGCACTTGTGTAATTTGAAGTCCTTTCTACATCTTTCTTGAAGAATAAAAGGGAATGGGGCTATGCCATTCTCAAAATGGATAGCATACCTATGAAATTTATTAGCACACGTGTTGTCAAAAGAAGTTTTGATCCCTCATGTAAGCAACACTTTGTGATTGTTTTGTTCTCAACCAACTCAAGTAGTCAACCCTTTGCTAGTATCTATCCACATTATTCCTTTTCCTTAAGTAATCATGGTAACTCAAAATAGCATCCCTAATCCCCTCTGTTTTAGATCCCCCATAAAAAATGGGATCAATGCTATTAGTAACGGCACAAGGCAAACCACCACATTTTGCCACCATCCCTATTCCTATATCCTCCAATGTTGAGGAATCAGTTTTTTTTTTTTTTTTTCAAAACGTAGGTAAATGGATTGTATTGCTGAGAAAGGGGAAAACTAACAGAAAAGCTATTCACATCATAAAAATAAAAAAATATCTCAAGTAGGAGATCAAGCAGGGCCATAATTGCCAATAATTTGACCTAATAGTATGCAGTGCAATACTATATCCCAATCTTCCCTTTTCCATGTCACCAAGAGCTAATCGCTTCCACCATTTTGCAAAGCTTAAAAACTAATTCTTATCTTCAATTTCTCCTATCAACTCTCTTTGATAGATAACTTCATTAACATCTCTCACCCTGCATTGTTGAGATGTAAAAGCCCAATCAGAACAATCAAAATGGTGTTTGATATCATTATGATTTATGATGGTAGACTTGCTTGGCCAAAATTGTTTTCCTAAGGCCCCCTATGCCAATGGTCTTCCTCCAAGTGAATAATATCCCCTTCCACATGTGAATATGGAAATCTCAATCATTTCCTCCAAGTGAATATTATTGAGGCCATATGTTTCTCGACTACTAGAATTAGTTTTCTTCTTCTGAGTTCTGAATCTTTTGATCTTCTCTACAAACCTATGGAGATCTATCCACCCAGGGACCATTAGAAAATGCCTCTTGAGAGACCCATCATCCTCTTCTCCCCACTTTTTTTGTTGCTTTCTGTAGACACTGATGGCCATCCCCTATGCCTCGTAAGTAGGGGTAAGCAAATGTATAGGTTCTATCCAAAACCAAATGGAACTGACCTTGTCAACCTTGAACCGATCTTACCAAATCTGTTACATCCTTACAAGGTAGGGTCCGGTTCCAAATTCTTGGAACTGACCCCACCTAGGTTGGTTCCAAGGTCTAGGGGTTTACCCTACCCAAACCAACCTGCTGAATTGACCCTTGACTGGCCTTGGTGGAACCGACATTTGTGAAACCTACCTTGGAACTAAACTTGTCGATTGTTTTGTGGCTGGCTTAAAACCTGAGTTGAGAGTTGGAAATGAAAAGTTTGTACCAGTGAGTTTTTCTAGAGCCATATGATTTGCAGTGCTAGAGGAGTGGAATGCTAAGAGGCATGCTAGTAGGATTAAAACAATGTGACTTAAACCAGCACTCCCTTAACCTGCTCAACCCATAATGTCGAAGGTTAAGTAATTGACACTAGTTGAAGCCTAGGAGAGAAGAGCCAAGGGGCTCTATTATAATTGTAATGAGTATTACCATCCCCAACACCGATGTCACAACCAATGGAGGAAGAAGAATAATCCTAAAAGGGAGACCCTGAACTTTGAGAAGCTCATGGAAGAATCAAAACAACCCCCATAAAGCTCATGGAAGGGCCCATGCTTTGGGATTTCACTACTATGACCTTACAGTATACCAACCCAGCGGGTACCCACACGTTGACAAGAGTTCAAGCTGAGAAACCAAAATTGGTTGGCCTAGAAATCTCTCTACCGAACACACCGAGCCTTTTTCATACAATTAATGTCAATGACAACCAGCAATACTAAGCTTCCTAAAAATCCCCAATTACAAACACACTGGTCCTTTTTCATACAATTAATGTCAATGATAACCAGCAATACTAAGCTTCCTAAAGATCCCCAATTACAAACACACCTCCAACAATTTATAGAGGTGTTCAAGGGCCCCATAGGCCTACTTTCCAACAAAGAATTATGTCAGTATCAAAGTCCTCGTAGCAACAAAGTCCATTATGATACTAAAGTTCTTCATGGCAACAAAGTCCTTTATGGCATCTAAGTCCTTTAAGGTGTTAAAGTCCCTCGTGGCAGAAAGATCAATATCAAATTATTGTCTTTAAGCATGGAAATCATTTATTTTAATTAGAAATAATTAATTGCTCATTTGAATTGTATCTGCACAAAGTCTGTTCAGGCACTAAGTCCCTTGTGGCTACAAAGTTTATCATGACTTCAAAGTCACTTGTGGCACCAAAGCCCCTTACGACATTAAAGTCCCTCATAACAAAAAAATTAATATTGTACCATACTTTTCACTGATTTATCAACATATAGTAGATTATTGATTGTATCGCAGCATAACACACATGTTATTGTCACTAGTGTTTTTATTTCTAATTGTAACACATGGCATGACTCAAAAAATGATGAAAATGAAAATGATGATCATGAAAACTTGGTAGCAGGTCCTTTACCACCTTTTAAGCGTGTGGCAGCATGTTCGAAATCATTACAACTTTCGACCATCCTATTATTGTATTGAATTCACAAATTCCCTCATCACCGTTAAGGAGCACAATGGAAAATAAAAGCTCATGACATCATATTAATCATACATTACAATCTTAATGAATATTGTCACACATCTGAAAGCACAACATTTTGCACCATCATCATATTTATCGAGTGTTTGGTCAAAGTTTTCAAACGTGGGCTACTCTTGCATGGAAGGATGTCTATCTCCTAACCAAAGAGCAGTTATGCTATATCAATCACAAGATCTCTATTAAGTTTTCAAAATATTTTACAAAGGCTTTTAAAATGTTTTCTGAAGTATATTTGCATTTGATTTTCAAGTTGTGCTTTGTAATGAACTTAAATATCTTGTTTTAAGTTACTTTCAATGTTGTGTTTTGCTTGCTTTTAATGTTTTCCTTTATGGAAAATGTACACTGATTCTGTAAGGTTTTTACCTAGGAGAGGTCGTTTTTCCAAAAATAGTAGTTTTCACAAATGTACTATGATTTTGTAAGGTTTTATCAAGAAGATGTCATTTTCCCAAAAATAGCAGTTTTCACAAATTTTCCCTAATTCCTTAAGGATTTTACCAATGAGGGGTTGTTTTTCCATAAAATAGATAGCTTTCAAGTTTACCTTGCTTCCATGAGATTTCTAATAGCTAGGAGGGGTCACCTTAGCCAAAGTAATTGGTTTCACATGATGAGTTGCCTTTTATTACTGATTTCTATTTGCTTTCTTTCTTTTATGGAAAATGTACTCTCATTCCGAAGGTTTCAGATACCTAGGAGGAGCCACTTTGCCAAGAATAAAATGACATGAACATGATGAAACGATGCTGCATGGGAACTCTTTCTCTTCAACTTTCCTCTTACCTTAATCCTTATTCATCGTCTCACCCCTCTTCCAAGCCTGCCCTTCACAAAAATCCATGTGTGCTTCTTTTTGTCTTTATTGTTTCGTAGTCTCCTACTTCACAACAAAGAGTAGCAATTGTTAACACCCGATTTTTCCTTAGTCCACCATTGGGACCTTCGGTTTACCCTAAATTCCCAATCAGACCTTTTCAACCTCTCCGAAACATCAAAAAACTCAACTTTTTCAGCCCTAAAACCCTTGAATCCATCGTTAAACATTTTTAATACCAATCTGATGGCCTTGGTTAACCCATATCTACCCTTTGACCCTTAGATCAGACACATCTATCAAAACCTAGGATCTCTCAAAATACCTGCCCATTAAATTTTAACTCAAGATTCCTTTATTTACCCTTTTATCAAGATATGATACCATTTTTACCCCTTTTGTTAGCTTAAAACACCCACAACCCATTTTCCCTTAATCCAAACACATATAAGCCAATTAGGCCTAGTTGGCCCAATCTGACCTTATCAATCATCTTGAATTGCCCAAAGTCCCTATCCTATGAAATTTCACACAAAATTGCCTTTGTTTACCCCTTCATCGCACCAATATTAGACCGATCCAAGCCCGCCAATTAAACCCTACCACTCAACCCAGAATGTTCAAAGACCCTACCCTGTGAAATTTCAACCAAAACTCTCTCTATTTACCCATCCATCTGGAAAGCTTCCATTTTGGCCAATTTCACTAGCTTGCATATGCAAAACCACTTTCTGCAGTTGGACCCATCTCAACCCTCCATTTTTTGACCCAAAAATCCCCACCATTAAACCAGAACCCCCCGGCTTGACCCCTGTACCAGTTTAAACCCGAGTTCACAAAATTACAAAATTACCCCTAAACTTCCATAAAATTATGAAATTGCCATTATCGCGAATCCACTCGAAAACACCAGGAAAGTTACTGTTCATTCGAAGCAGCGGCGGCGTCCCTTCCTGAATCAGTTCCTCAGTGGTTCACTCTCCTCTCCTCTCTCTCTCTCTCTCTCTCTCTCTCTCTCTCAATCCCATTGCTCTCTTTTCCCTTCGTTTCCTTCTTTCTTGTTTCGTCACCGCCGTTGCAGCGAGTTGCAGCGGCGGGTTTGAACTCGGCGACAGCTCATTCCCCCCAATGGGCCCATATCTCTCTCTCCCACGCACTCTCTTCCTCTCCCTTTCGCTCATTTTCACCCCATCCCCTGTTTTCGTATATGATCTCACTGTCGCCGCTGAAACTCTCGGTTTTGATCAGACAAAGTTCCCAAAAGCAGAAGCCTTCACTTGAAGACAACCACCCGAGTTCAAATTCAGACTGAAACTGCCTCTGCCGCATCGACCGAGCTTAGGCCTATATTCAGTCAGGAAGCTCTCGGCGTTCGGAGAAAGAGATCGAAACGGGCTGTGATATCCCCTGTTGCAACGTTGATCATATTAAGGCTGAAATCCAGTTCAGCAAACGAGTCAGGCCAAAACCAAACCATGTTAGTTTTATTCTCGTTTTCTTTTTCTTCCTTAACATTTTACCATTTTTCTTCTCATTTCTTTTAGTTTTCAATCAGGACCAGAGAGAAGTTTCCGAAGCTGGTAATGAGACAGATGCCGAACCAAGCTCTGTAAAATTGTTGACACCAACCCAGTCCCGTCCAGTTTGTCCCCCTTGCTATGGTTGTCTTCTGTTCTTGTTCGTGCTTTATTCCTTAAAATTCCTTGAAAGAAGACATTTACTTGACGGCTTTTAGGAGAAATCGTTTTTTTCTTGGTTTTAGTTTATTTATTTTAATTATTTTTTTTCTCTCTTCTCTGATCATATCACTGCTGATATCGTTGTTTATCTCATTCTGTTCTGTTTATCTTCTACTTGGAGATTAAGTGCGGTTCGGGTAGGATGACTGAAGGATTCCGAACAATAATAAACCATTTCAAGTTTCTCAACTGTTATGTGAGTTTATTGTTCACACCATTAGTCGTGTTGAAGGGCGATATGAATATAGTATTTGCTCTATTTCATTAGTAGCTGATCTGCTTAGATTATTTCCTTTTTTTATTTTAAATACCCAGTCGTTTGCATTGAGCTGGAAGATGAAGTTTGCTAGTAGGTCAGGAAGTATGATGTGGGTTAATTGTGTTCTTAAAAATGAAATGATGATGATAAAAGAATGGAAAATACAACAACAAAAAAAAAATGAAAAACAAAAACAAATAAATAAGCAAACAAAAAATTGAAAAGGGAAAGTAAAAAAATAAAAAAATAGAAAAATATAATAAAAACAAATATATATATATATAACAAAAAAATAAAATGAAATAAATAAAAATAAAATAGGTAAAGTTTACCTTGGTTTCTATTGTAATTTACTTTCCTTTTTATTAATTTGTTATGTGTGTTTGTGTTGGTGTTTATTGGAGATCCCAAGTGCACCCCACTTATTGGAATCACGAGAGGGGTGGCTAATCCTTTCCTTCTCCCATCTGAGTCTTACCTAGACTGATTTAATCGGTGCTTTGGGCTTTAGAGTCATTATTAAAACAAAACATTTTTTTGAAGTCATTCCCGGAGGTTTCACCACCTCCATTTTGTAACTGATGAAAGACAACTCCTTTCCAACCTCAAGTGAACCGTTTTTCGATGCTCACAATAGTCATAAATCGTTTATCGAAATATGGTCATTTCATTCCACTTGCACATCCATACACAGCTCAAGAGGTGGCAAGGATCTTTTTTGAAGGGGTATTTAAGCTACACGGCATGCCGATTTCTATTGTCAGTAATAGAGATGCAATGTTCAAGTGTTGTTTTGGAAAGAATTGTTTAGGTTGCAGGGGACCAAGCTTTGTATATGAAAAATAATCTTTGTGGAGAATCTTGTGTCATTATGCAAGGCACAACCATATATATACACATACAATCGACGCCTGAAATTTAGGAGCAGGAGACTCACTTGTAGTAGTAACCTACCTACTAATCATAACTAGCTAAAGACGCCTAGGGAACTATCAGAATTTGTGCCTAGATACATGCTTATCCAGAATTTCCTAGTCCATGACGAATTCCAATACTCCCCCTCAAATTGGTGCATGAAGATTCTGAATGCCCAATTTGCCAAGGAAATAGGTGAATTTCTCTTTGCCAAGAGCCTTCGTCAAGATGTCAACCCACTGCTCTGTGGTTTGAACATGCTGAGTAACAATGTTCCCATGCCACAGCTCATCACGAACAAAACGACAGTCGACTTCAATATTCTTTGTCCTCTCATGAAACACTAGATTCGTGGCTATATGCAGGGCTGCCTGGTTATCACAATATAAGCGCACAGGTTCGTCATGCACCACTCCCAAGGACAATAGGAGTTTCTTCATCCACTTCAATTCACAGCATGTCACAACCATCGAACGATATTCTGCTTCTGCCGATGAGCGCGACACAGTGTGCTATTTTTTCGTTTTCCAGGAAACTGGTGACTACCCTAGCAGAACGAAATAGCCGGTCAATGATCGTCGTGACAACGGGCAGCTTGCCCAATCAGAGTCACAATAAGCATACAAGCGCAAATCGCTATCGGAACACAATACTATACCTTGTCTAGGATATCCTTTCATATATCGCACTACACGCAGAGCTGCCTCCCAATGTTCTTGCCGCGGGCTTTGCATGAATTGGGCCAGAATATGAACACAATAGCACAGYTCAGGTCATGTGATGGTTAAGTATATCAACCTCCCTACTAGTCTTCAATACTGATTCGGATTGTGCATTAGAGCACCCTTGGCCAGCGCAAGATGATGATTATGTTCAATGGGCACTGATGCTGGTTTGGCTCCCAATAGTCCACATTCCGAGATAATGTCCAGGGCATACTTCCGTTGAGATAAATATATTCCATCAAGACCACGAGCTACTTCAATACCTAGGAAATATTTGAGTGGACCCAGATCTTTCATATGGAAGCATCAACTAAGATACTCTTTGAATTTCATAATGGCTACAGTATCATTTCCCCCAACAATCAAATCATCAACATATATCAGCACGTGTAGACGAACATTGTGTTTGAAATAAGTGAACAAAGAGTAGTCAGGATACGATTGAACAAACCCGCTATTAATTTCGAGAACCAGCATCTGGGAGCCTGACGTAATCCATAGAGAGATTTCTTCAATTTGCACACTTTTGTTCGATCCTTAGATGCGAAACCTGGCGGCAACTGCATGCATACCTCCCCATCCAAATCCCCATGTAAGAATGCATTATGTACATCTATCTGATGCAACTCCCAGTTCTTAGCGGCTGCCACGGCTAAGAAAGTGCGGATTGTCGTCATTTTGGCCACAGGAGCGAAAGTCTCATTATAATCTAACCCCTCAACCTGTCTATTCCCGAGAATAACTAGCCAAGCCTTATATCGTTCAACTGTTCCATCTGAATTATATTTGATCTTATAAGCCCATTTACTCCCTATTGCCTTTTTCCCGGGAGGTAGAGCTTCCAATGTCCAAGTACCATTATCCTCCAAAGCCTGGATTTCCTTCCTCATAGCTTCCCTCCATTTCTCACTTTTCATTGCCTCCGAAAAGCTGGTGGGCTCGGCTCCCGCAGTGACTGCAGCTAAGAAAGCTTGATGTCTAGCAGAGAAGTTAGTACATGTCACATAATTCGCTATGGGATAAGGAGTCGTACCTGAGGACTCTGATTCAGAGTTGGCTTGAGTGTGAATAGGGTTTTTCAAACATCGAGAAGTGTAGGTCACGTAGGGCTTCAACAAAACAGACGGCGTGCAATGCCGATGTCCCCTACCAAGTTGCTCTTCTGGTGCCGTTTGTGGTGCTGGATCCACATTAATTCTATCCTCACTGCCATTCATTCCCACTTCCTGCACACTCTCTTCTTCTCCGTGCTCCTCCTCTCTTCCATCATCATTATTCTCAAGGCTCCCCCTATCACAGATGTCAGCTGCATCACTCCCCTTGTCTTTATTCCCTCTGTGGCTGTGTACAACATCATCATTGACTGCGGCATCAACTGGTTCAATGGCCAGGCCAAGTTTGTCTCCCAGAGTGGCTTCTGAACCAGCGACATATGGAAATATATTTTCATGGAAGACTACATCACAGGAAACAAAATATTCACCTCTTTCAACATCATATACGTGCCAACATTTCTTTCCGTAGGGATAACCCACAAAAACACACTTCCTACTCCTTTCTCCAAACTTATCCTTGCCTCGAGGACTCCAATGAGCATAGCAGAGACAACCAAATACTCTCATGTGCTCGTATTGAGGTGGCGTCCCGAACAGTACCTCATACGAAGTCTTCCCGCCAAGTACAGAAGAAGGTGTCCTGTTTATCAAGTATCCGACGGTTAAGGCACACTCCCCCCAAAAACCAATGGGCAAGCCTGCTTGAAATCTCAATGCTCTCGCAACATTCAAGATATGCCTGTGTTTTCTCTCTACCCGACTGTTTTGTTGCGATGTCCCAACGCACGAAGTTTGATGTAGAATGCCATGAGTCTTAAAGTATGATTTCAAGCTTTTAAATTCTGTTCCATTATCACTTCGAACAGTCCTGACTTGCTTGCCAAACTGGCGTTCTGCCATGGCACAAAATTTCTCAATAATATGTGCTACTTCACTTTTGTCTAGTAACAAGTAAACCCACACAACACGAGAATAATCATCAACAATGGTTAGAAAGTAAACTGCACCACAAGAGGCAGGTACTTTATAGGCGCCCCATGTATCACAATGAATTAGAGAGAAACAGTCATCAGCTTTATGTTTACTTTCAGGAAAAATTTCCCGTGTTTGTTTTGCTCTGTAACAAACATCACATGGCTTATCTCCTTTAGTTCTACTATTTAATTTATCTGCTTTAGGAAGAAAAGATAATATATGTTTAGACGGATGCCCTAATCTACGATGCCATAACTCCCATTCATCCATACCTCTTGTTCTATTCGCCCGAACCAGTCCTGTTCCTCTAAAATGATAGACCCCATCACACTGCTCGCCCACTTCGATCAGACTCCTCGAGGTTTGGTTCTATATCACACATAGCTTGTCAGTAAAAGTGACAGTACAATTTATCTCTCGCAACAGTTTTGCTACGGAAATAAGAGTGCAGTTCATTCTTGGTACAAAAAGCACATGATGTAGATAAATATTTCCACCCAAATGTAAAGTCCCTTCCTTCACTATAGTGGTTTGCTTCCCATTGGGAAGTCCCACCGGACACGGTGTAATATCCTGTGCATCCATCAATAAGTCAATTTCTCCAGTCATATGGTGCGACACCCCGGAATCAATTATCCAATCAGTAGAATTTTTCTTACCAGAGAGTTTTTCATTAGTCCTGGTTTTGTAAACATCAAGCATGTTTACGAGAATCTGCCACTGTTCGTCATTAAGCCCGTTTAGTCTGATCCTATCTCCATCAGTTATGGCTGCATTGCAACCACCTCACGCCCTGCTGATAACTGAGCAGCATGAGTTTATGCTGAACTTCGGTCACGTCCGCTAGAAGGTCCAACATACTTACTCGAGCTCTCACCGTTCCTACTGCAAATGGTCGTCGCCGTTTCCCTCCCTGACGTCATTAAAGCTTCAATCCGTCCAGACATTGTCAACTTCGTTCACGCCAACGTATCAAAAAGAAAAAATGAAAGACAGTCGTCAGCAAGCGCACCACCCATCAGACCTCTGCTGAGTCATGGGGTACTGGTCGTGCCGTCCAGCGGCAACCAACAGAGGTATCAGAGGTTTTTCTTCCTTCTAATTTTGACTCTGCGGCGGGAAGAGGAGTTGCAGCGACAAGCTTTCTCTCTTGTTCTCATCGAATTCGATGAAGCATCGGTCATTCGTATCAATTTCCGATTCCCGAGTTTCGATACCGTTCGGGGACAAGGGGTCCCAGTTCTCTTGTTCCGTCCAATCCACTGTTCATTAGAGTCTTCTTTCGAACCCAAAACCGGAGGCAATGGCGACAAAAAAAGGAACGCACGATGGAGCAGTGTCTCTCATCCCCTTTGTGTTCTTCCCAGAAATCGCGACACTGTTCATCGTCTTGAAAACCAAAGCGGCAATGGATCTGAAACCGATGACCCGCGGGCGTTGAGAAGACATCTTCCGCGATCAAGATCCTCAAGCAGGTCGGTGCTTATCCCGATGTGGATAGCCATGCGATCCGACCAGGAAAGGGTAAGATGAGGTACCGTCGAAACATTTCTCACAAGGGTCCTCTCATTGTTTATGGCACTAAGGGTTCCAAGATTGTGAAGGCTTTCCGCAACATCCCCGGTGTTGTAGTTGCCAATTGGAAAGAAGAGGAGGAACAGTTCTCGCCGCCGCTGGTTCCGCTCGAACAGGGAGAGAAGAGGAATAGTAGCTTCGCCGCCGCTCTTCTGGGATAGGTTCGAATGGAGGGGACGAGCTACAGTGCCGATCTGGAAAAATTGGAGTGCAAGGTCTGGACTCTGCTGGCGCCAAGCGAATGCGGTGTTGCTCTCAGCAACTTCGTTATGGCTCTGATACCATGAAAAATAATCTTTGTGGAGAATCTTGTGTCATTATGCAAGGCACAATCATATATATACACATACAATCGACGCCTGAAATTTAGGAGCAGAAGACTCACTTGTAATAGTAACCTACCTACTAATCATAACTAGCTAAAGACGCCTAGCGAACTACCAGAATTTGTGCCTAGATGCATGCTTATCCATGCTTATCCAGAATTTCCTAGTCCATGATGAATTCCAATAGTATGAGATTTTCTTATCATCTACAGCCAGATGGGCGTCCAGAAGTGTTGAACCGATGCTAGAGACTTATCTCCATTGCTTAAACTGGACAAAATGGCTGCCCCTAGCTGAATGGTGGTACAACACTACATATCACTCCCAACACTAAGTCTAAGCCGTAGAAGATGAGTTAAAGGAGAGAGAGATCAGATATTGATCCAGTTGAAAGATAACTTGTAAATGGCCCAGCAACGAATGAAGCGCTAAGCTGATAAACGTAGATCAGAAGTGTTTTAAATAACTAAAACACTTCCATGGAGACTACCAGTAAAATTATCTTTCTTCATCTTCAAAATTAGACTCTGTTTCCTTTTGAGCGGTGCTCATTGGACACTATAGATCGGGGCAAAGCAAAATGGTCTTCTCGTCTCAGAGAAGACGCCGATCCAAAAGCCAATTTCCAAACTTTTAAAGACTCTTCATGATAGTTAATGTCTCCCAATGAAAAGTCAAAACCAAGACTTCTTTGGCAGATGCAAAAATAATACAGAAACTATACACAATTGAATTTGAGTCTACGACATGACCAAAGAATCAGGATTAATCCAGTTTGCAATTACACTGTTCAAGATGCATCTCTCTGTCGCTTGGGCCTTTCTGCAATCATGAGTTTGCCAAATCGTAGCCCAAACTCTTTCAACCCGGCCTTCCTCTTCTGACCCAATTAACATTGTTATCCAACCCAACTAGCAGCAAGTATTGATTCAAACAGTTTTGGAAACTCCGATAAGGACCGAGATCCTAAGCCCCTGCTAGAGTTTCACTTGGAACAAAGTTTTCTACATTCAACTATAAGAAGAACAATGAAAATATCAATGGAGCCTTGTTTTTTCGAGAAGTGAATCTGAATTTTTAACCTTCTTGTACTTTGACCTACATAAAAATTACATTATTGACTTTATCATTTCAAACAGAGTAAAGTCCTCCATTTTCTTTCCCTTGATACTTCAATGGTTTGGAAACGAGGCAGAGAGAGAGAGATTGGGAGAGGAGAAGAAACCCAAGAAAGGTAAGAAAAATCATTAGGAGAGAAATTAGGAAAAGTAGGAGATACTAAGGAGAAAAAAGAGGGAAACAAAGAAAGGTTGAAAGAGAAGGGGGAAGGGAAAGGAAAGGAAAGAAGAATGAAAAGAAAAAGGGTAACATACAAAACCCTCCTGAAGTTTTTGACAATCTTAAAAATTTTTCCTATAGTTTCATTTTAGTAAAAACCTCTCCTTTATTTTTGACAAAATTAATAAATACCTCCCTTCCCTCAATGAGCAAGACGACACGATTCATTCCACGGTCCTCATCTCAGATGGGAAGTATGTACGTGAAATTGCTCTTTGTGCCTGAGCTCTCAGAAGCTGCTGCATTTGTAGTCGACGCCGCCTGGTCTCTGCTTCAACTAAAGTAGCAGCAGTAGCAGCAGCAGCACTCTTCTGTAACTCCATGGGCACTTAATCGACATAATTCTGTCGTGGGTATTCATATTCTCCTCCCAGTAATCCCTCTCTGCGCAGTGCCACAGTGGTGAGAACTCGGAGGGGCGATGAAACAGGTGGAGAAGTAGTAATCGAAATGGAGCTTGCTGCAGAAAAGTGATGTCGATGCCACTCCATCATATGATGAGATCCATGGCCAATTCCTCTGAACACTTGCTAGATCTCAAACGTTGATTTCTCCCTATCAGACCTCTGCCTCGCCGATTCGAAACGATGTCCATGGGGCCTAGGAGGGATCCTCACTCCCGATTCCGATGCTTTTCCTGTCGTTTGGTCCTTGCTTCCGGAACTGTTCCCATGTCCATAAATAGGTATAACGTCGGCATCTTGGACCTCTCCTTTGCAGACTGGGCATTCATTTTTGTTGGAGTAAACGTGCAGCCACAGATAGAGACATGACCAACAGAACAAGTGGCCACAGTAGGTGACGACTGGATCCTTCGCCATTTTTATGTATATACTGCATTCGAACAAGTGGCCAAGAGAATTGCAGCGTTGGAAATGCGACAGAGAAAGGGAAAAAGGGGAAGAACAAGAAGCCGAAAAAGATGAGATATTAGAGAAGAGGAAGAGATCGGATTTAGAGGGGTGTCGCCGCTGCCTCTGTTTCTCGGTTCGAACAGTGAAAAGATAGATGAACAGTGTTCGAGAAAAGGTAAAATAGGTATTTTGAAAAAAATATCATCTCTTTATGTTTTTCGTCGTAATCATTGACGGAAGAGAGGTTTTGTTAATTTTGTAAAAAATAAAAAAGAGGTTTTTATTAAAATAAAATTATAGGAGAGATTTTTATGATTGTGGGAGGTTTTTGTATTTTATCCGAAAAAAAGGAAAAAGAGGAAATGGGGCCCACAAGGGAGAGAGAAAGAAAAAGGTTATATGCTTTCAAATAGATTCATTTGGACTGGTCAAAACCATTTCAGCAATGTAAAATATCATTTTTATAAGAAGAAAGAATAAAAGTATATGATTAGTTAATATCAACCATTTAATCTATTGGTTACAATTGTGTTGCAATGGAAATTTATTGGAAAAGCATCATTAGAAATTTATCCAGGTTGTGTTTGGTTTGAAAGAAAGAAAGTAAAAGAGGGAAAAGTTTTCTTCCTTTACCCTTCCCTTATTTTCTTTCAAACCAAGTAAGATGATAGAAAGTTATCAACTAGTAATGTTACATTTATTGAACTTGGCTTCGGTCAGTGCAAGGCCCGTTCGAATAGCTTTTATGTTCTCACATTTGGAACATCTCCCATGACATAGGTGAAAGGATGAGAGATCCATCGTATGGACGCCCTAATCTTGTGGAATAAGGTGGACGTGTTAGACAGTTTTGTATGCCCTTAGCTTCAATCAGAATGATGTACTTTATGAGTTTATTGTAAATGAATAAAGGTGCATATTTGATTCATGTTCCCTTGGTATGTTTCTGTGTAATACCCTTAAACTGGACACTTAATGAGACTCGTGTTAGTTTAGAATGTTCATA
>NW_010729262.1:258337-300948 GCF_000365185.1 Nelumbo nucifera
CTGTTCCATCCACAGCTGTGTCATCTTCAACAGGAACAGATCTTGGAGCATTCTTTGGGCGTGAACACCAACTTTGGGAGATACTGCTTCTCCGGATCAGGTATAWTCCTCCCATTTACCTTTTGGTACAGATCTGGTTTGATTATGGTTCAAGTAGGATCCTTGAATATTGTATTCTCAATTTAGGGAATATGATTCCCAGTTGAGAGAAGGTAGGAAATTTTTTGAAATTTGCCCACCCATTCCGCAACCTTTATGGCGTCCATTGGATGGATCCTACCATTCTTTCATCTCTCTCTCTCTCTCTCTCTCTCTCTATTTCGCCTCTCTCCCCTTCTTCTTCTTCTTCTTCTTCTTCCAAATGCCCAGATCCATTATTCGTCTTCTTCCTCTTATCACCAAATAGAGAGTGGCGAGGAACTGCGGCGGTAGCTCCAGTCAGTTTGCTTCTATCGGCCGATCCCAACAACACCAGTTTGCTCTTCTTGAATGAGGCCTATTTTTGTCTTTTAATGCAGTTTGAAATGCATTTGACCGCATTAAGAGGCTAGCCGACCTCTTTCGATTTCAAATCTGAAATGGAGTTTTAGACCCATATTTAGACCGGATTCCAAATGTGCATAACATCTGAAAAGCAACCTTTTCAGACCTCAGAGGTCTAAAAAGAGTTATCAAACGCCTCAAATTTCCAAAACCTTGGGGGTATTTTAAAGGGTGTTAGACAACATAGTTTGGTTTGTTTTTGAAAACCAAAATGACTGTCATGACAACAAAATTGTGTTGTTTTTACTTACATACCAAAATCAACTCCAACCATGTTGTTGAACACTCACTAAAGTGGCATTTGATAAATCTGAATCTGAAATCTAAAAAGTTGAAAAGATATTAATGGCATCTGAAATCTGAAAAGAGACATAGATGCTTTTTGACTTTTTAGAGGCTTTGAACAGAGAAGTTTGTTTGTGCTGAATCAAACCTTCACCATCTGAAATTCTTTAATTTTACTAGTTTACCCCTAGAACATACTATTTGGTAATTTTGAGGTCAATTTGTACTATTTCATAAATTATAATTTATTAAGTTCAAAATAATATTGAAAAATATGAACAAATTAGGATAAACTATAAAAAATAAAAATTATTAAAATAAAAATAAAATTGAAAATATATAAACCTATAATTAAAAATAAATTATTAAAAGTTAAAAAAATAACGAAAATAGTAATAAAGTCCATGAAGCAATGAAAAAAAAGATTTAATAATTATCAAATTATTAAATTAAACCTATTAAACTATTTAATAATTAAAAAATTCAAATAATTAACAATTAATACAAATAAAAAAAATTAATTAAAATAAGAATAAAATTAGAAATACATATAAATTCATAAATTAAAAATAAATTATTAATAATTAAAATAATAATAAATTATTTGGAACAAAATTCGAACACTGCTATTGAGAGTTGTAGCGATGGTGGTAGGAAGATAGGGGGAGAGAGAGGGAGAGGGGCAGGGAACCTAAACGCCTATGTTGAGAGTTACAGCGACGGTGACGAGAAGATATGGGAGAGAGAGAGAGAGAGAAGAGAGAGAGAGAGAGGGAAACACCACTGCTGAGAGTTGTAGTGGAAGTGGTGGGAAGATAGGGGAGAGGGAGAGGGAACCCAAACAACGATGCTGAGAATTGCAACATTGATAACGAGAAGATAGGAGAGAGAGAGAGAGAGAGAGAAGAAGTGGGTGTGGGAACCCGAATGCCGCTGCATCTCTTTGCAACAATGGTGGCGAGAATATAGGGGAGAGAGGGGGAAGGAGAGGGAGAGGGAAACGCCGTTGTTAAGAGTTGTAGCAACGGTGACGGGAAGACAAGGAGAGAGAGAGAGGGAAACACTGCTATTGAGAGTTGCAGCGATGATGGTTGGAAGACATGGGGAGAGAGAGGGTGAGTGTGAGAGAAATCAAGGATGGTTATTTTTGTCTTTTAACACTATTTAAATAATGTCTAAGTGCATTAGGTCATTGGCTTGCCTCTTACAAATTCAGATCTAAAAGTGCATTTCAGATTTGAATTTTCAGACTCAACCCAATCATAGGTGGCGTCTAAAAAGCTACATTTTCTGACTTCAGAGGTCTAAAAAGTTGTATCAAACGCCACCTAAGTAGATTCTTAAGTTATAGAGATCTTTTAAGTATGTGTCATACTTCCAGGAGTACTTTTAAGTTTTAAGTAATTAAGACTTAGGCCTCATTCGGGAAACACTTATATGGATAAATGAATTTATTCATGTTCTTTTATCTTTCATGTAAATTAGACAACAATTGTTTTACTCATAAAAATAATTATTAAAAAGGGTTCAAATATAATATGGAAAAGATATAATATCTGAAAAGCTTATGACCAGTCAATTGGAGTCATAAACCTAGTAGCCAATCAACCGTTATTTATCAAAATTCATGGGTGGGTTTTGATTGGTCAAAACTCTTCCCATACCATATCTTTTCCGCATCATAGATTTTTCCTATTAAAAAATATAATTTCTTCTATCCAAATAAGCTTATCTACTTAGGAGATAGGTATCACTTACGAGGGTAGGTGATACCGATGGAAAATAAAATTTTTACACTACATAAATATGTAAAAAACACACGCATCTCTATTTGATATCCCACCTTATTACTAGAATTCCTCCAATTACTAACGATCCAACCATCCATAGTAACCCATAGTAACCTGGGACATTTTTGCCCAAACCCGACTAAAAATTGTCTCTTTCTATTACTGGAATTCCTCCATCATGTTACTAACAATCCAACCATCCACAGTAACCTAGGACATTTTTGGCCCAACCCAGCTAAAGATGTCTCTTTTTCTTGGTCTAGGACCTCTAGGTGACTAGGTCCTTTAGGAAGATTACAGTACTCCCCAGTCCCCACGTAACGTGAAACAAAGATTATCCGGTTCAAGATTAACTTTGGCTGTCGGGGCCATCAGCATAGGCTGTTGAAACAGTTTCTGGGTTGAGCATGTTTTGAGCAATTCACCTATTCATGGTCATGCTTTGATTTTTAGTCAAAATAAATTAAGATGTAATTACTAATTTACCCATTCTCATGTAACACGGCATTTCCAAAAATTCTCTCAGCAAAAGTTTTTTCATCCGGTTCTGATCCTACCGAGAACCAAAGTGCTGAAAAGTGAAAACAAAATAAAAAATGGATTGGTTACAATTACAAGTGCAACGAGAACCCAAAACCAAAATGAACACGTAGAAGCAGAGTTGACATCTACGACCCATAACGTATCCCGACCTTGTATTGGAAACATCTCCCGATGACCCGAAAACTCGAGAAACTCCACTGTTCAAAGTTGTAACCGACTTATTCTTCAAATTCTAGTCGAGAAGAACGTGTTGTGGGTCCTCCTCAAGTGGGGGCCCACAACCCTTTAATATAAAAAAAAACTCTCGTTATCTTTTCTCTATCGATGAAACCACCACATTCACCAAAAACAAAGGGGGGGAAGAAAATTTGGAAAGGGGACTATCATCGTCCTTTCCTTTTTTCTGCGAACGGAATAGAGAATGACGCCATCCACCGCTCCATCTCCACCATCGATTGCCGCCTCCATTTCATCGCTCTAGCAACAGTCACCGCCGGCCGCCACATACAATAGCCAACGACGCTAGCCGCGTCTTCAACCTTCAACAAGAGAAGATTTCTGCTCACTGTCTTCATCAAAACGGGTAATCATTTGTGCTCCCTTTTTGATGATTTTTCAGTATAAAGTTCTTGACATCGTAGGCTTTAATCTGTACGATCAGATTTTCGTTTCTTCATCTATTTTGGTTGGACTGTTTGTACCCTATTGTGGGTTATTTGGACTGTTTTTGGTGATTTCCACTAGTTGATTGTGAGTAGGGGCTTGTGGTGAATCCTTTTGTTTAGAGACACTTTGTTGTACTTATTATATCTTTATAGTGGAGATTTTACTGGACTAGGTCCTGTGGTTTTTATTCCTCACATTGAGGGGGTTTTCCATATTAAAAATTGTGTGTTCCCTTGCCTTTTATTTTTGGTGTCTTCTTAGCATTATCTATTGTTAGGATATTTTTTGTGTGTTCCCAACAACTGGTATTAGAGCAAGGTTATCTATTTGTGGATTTGTTTGATTGAATGATGAAGCCTAATTATGGTAGAATGATTAGTTTAAATGGCACCAATTACCACAAGTGGAGAGGAAAAATGAAGGATCTACTATTTGTGAAAAAATTACATTTACTAGTTTTTGCTACTCAAAAACCTGAAAATAAATCTGATGAAGAATGAGCTTTTGAGCATGAGATGGTTTGTGGCTTTATTCGACAATGGGTAGATGATAATGTTTTGAATCATATTGCTAATGATTTACATGCCAGAACCTTGTGGGATAAGCTTGAGACTTTGTATGCCTCTAAATCTGAGAACAATAAATTATTTTTTCCGAAACAGGCTATGAATTTGAGGTACAATGAAGGCATTCCTATTTCTAATCACATAAGTGAATTTCAGGGGTTCTTTGATCAATTGTCCGACATGGGTATTAAATTTGAAGGTAAAATTTTTGGACTTTGGTTGCTTAATACTCTACTTGACTCTTGGGAAAATTTGCACGTGACTTTGTTTAGTTTTGCTCCTGGTGGTGTAGTGACCTTGGAATATGTAAAAACTGTTGTTTTGAATGAAGAAGTCAGACGACAAACTCAACAGGCATCCTCTTCTTAGTCAGAGGTTTTGATTACTGAAAGCAGGGGGAGAAGCAATGATAGAGACCGAGGACAAGGTAACAGAGGTAAAAGTAAGCCTAGAAGCAAATCAAGGTCTAAGTACAAAAACCTTGAATGCAACTATTATGGTAAAAAGGGACATCAAAAGATTTTGTTTTCAATTGAAAGAAGAAAAATAAAGGTAACAAAGGTAAGTAGCAAAATAAAGATAATGACAATGATGATCGTGTTGCCACCACCACTGCAGGTGATCTTGTGATTGTCTGTGATGAGAATTTGATTAATGTTGCTTATGATGAGACAAGTTGAGTTGTTGACAGTGGTGCCTGTTTTCATGTTACATCGTGAAATGATTTTTTCTCATCTTATACTCCGAGTGATTATTGGGTTTTAAAGATCGGTAATAATGGTTTGTCAAAAGTGATTGGCATTGGCACTATTTGTCTAGAAACAAATAATGGGACTGAATTGATTTTGAAAAATGTCAGACATGCACCAGACATTCATTTGCGTCTGATTTCTACCAGTGTTCTTGATGATGATGGTTATGTTAGTACCTTTGGTAATGGACAGTGGAAACTTTCTAAAGGTTCTTTGGTTGTGGAACGTGGAAAGAAATGTTCCGATCTGTACTGGACCAAGACTTCAGTTTCCATTGATGGTGTGAATGCAGTTGAGTGTGATAACTCGTCAGTGTTATGGAACAAGAGACTTGGCCACATCAGTGAGAAGGGACTTGATTGTTTGACCAAGAAGAATCTACTTTCAGGTTTGAAAGGTGCAAGGTTAGAAAAGTGTGTTCACTGCTTGGCTGGGAAACAAAATAGAGTCTCTTTCAAGAGCCATCCTCCATCTAGGAAGTCAGAGTTGCTTGAGTTGGTGCATTCAGATTTCTGTGGTCCGATGAAGACAAAAATGTTTGGTGGTGCACTTTATTTTGTTACTTTTATTGATGATCATTCAAGGAAATTTTGGGTTTATGTCTTGAAGAGTAAAGACCAGGTACTTGGTGTCTTTAAGCAGTTTCAGGCTTCTGTTGAGAGGGAAACATGGAAGAAACTGAAATGTATTCGCACTGATAATGGTGGTGAGTATTGTAGACCGTTTGATGAGTACTGCAGGCAGCAGGGTATTAGACACTAGAAGACGCCCCCTAAGACTCCTCAGCTTAATGGCCTGGCAGAGAAGATGAATAAGACATTGATGGAGAGAGTTAGATGTTTGCTTTCAGAAGCAAAATTGCCTGGATCTTTTTGGGGTAAGGCTTTATATATTGCTGCATATGTTATTAATTTATCTCCTGTTGTTGCTTTGTAGGCTGATGTTCCTGACAGGGTGTGGTACGGAAAAGATGTGTCCTATGATCACTTACGTGTCTTTGGCTGTAAAGCATTTTTGCATGTGCCAAAAGATGAAAGGTCCAAGTTAGATGTCAAGACAAAATAGTGTATCTTCATTGGCTATGGTCATGATGAATTTGGCTATAGATTATACGATCCAGTTGAAAATAAGCTTGTAATAAGTCACGATGTTATTTTTATGGAGGATCGGACCATTGAGGATATTGATAAGGCAGAGAAATCAGAGTGTTCGAGTACTGATGGGTTGGTTGATCTTAATCCAGTTTCTGAGACATATATGCCCAGTGTAGCTGAGTTTGGTAATCGTGATGATGGCCAGAATCATATTCATGATGATTTGGTTGAGGATAATGATGATGATGTTGCTGATGATCTTGATGCTTCTGCCAGTGGTGCTATTGGTGAACCTGTTGCCCCACTTAGAAGGTCTTCTAGACAACATATTCCCTCTACTCACTATTCGTCTAATGAATATGTGATTCTCACTGATGGGGGAGAACCTGAATGCTACAAAGAGGCTATGGAGTCTGAGCATAAGAAAGAATGGGTTGCCGCTACGAATGATGAGATGAAATCTTTGGTTGACAACCATACTTTTGAGCTGGTCAAGTTACCTAAGGACAGGAAAGCTTTGCAGAATCGATGGGTTTACAGGTTAAAGACTGAGGAGAATACTTCTAATCCACGACACAAAGCTAGATTAGTTGTCAAAGGCTACTATTAGAAAAAGGGAATTGACTTTGAGGAGATTTTCTCGCATGTTGTCAAAATGTCTTCTATCCGAGTTGTTCTTGGTTTGGCAGCCAGTCTTGATTTAGAGGTTAAGCAGATGAATGTAAAAACGGCTTTCCTTCATGGTGATTTGGAGGAGGAAATTTACATGGAGCAACCAAAAGGTTTCGTGGTAAAGGGTAAAGAAGACTATGTTTGCAGATTGAAGAAAAGTCTATATGGGTTGAAACAAGCCCCGAGGCAATGGTACAAGAAGTTTGAGTCTGTTATGATCCAACAGGGATTTAAGAAGACTACCTCAGACCATCGTGTTTTTGTGCAGAAGTTTTCTGATAATGACTTCATTTTATTGCTCTATGTTGATGACATGTTGATTGTTGGTCATAATTGTTCTAGAATTGACAGGTTGAAAAAGGAGCTTAGTAAGTCTTTTGCAATGAAAGACTTGGGACYAGCAAGACATATACTTGGCATGCAGATTACTCGTGACAGAGAAGCCAAAAAGTTGTGGTTATTTCAAGAGAAATATATTAAGAAAATACTTCAGCGGTTTCATATGGATAAAGCTAAAGTGGTAAGTACACCTCTTGCTTTACACTCTAAGCTTAGTACTAGACAAGCTCCTTCTAGTGATAAAGAAAAAGAAGACATGCAATATATTCCTTATGCATCTGCAGTAGGAAGTTTAATGTATGCAATAGTTTGCGCAAGGCCTGATATAGCTCATGCAATTGGTGTTGTTAGTTGTTTTCTATCCAATCCAGGTAGAGAACATTGGACTGCTGTGAAGTGGATATTGAGATATCTCTGGGGTACTTCTAGTTTAAAACTCTATTTTGGAATTGAGAAACATATTCTTTGTAGCTATACAGATTCAGACATGGCTGGGGATGTTGATTCTAGAAAGTCTACTTTTGGCCATTTAATTACCTTTGCAGGGGGAGCTGTGGCTTGGCAGTCTAGGTTGCAGAAGTGTGTTGCATTGTCTATGACTGAGGCTGAGTTCATCGCTATTACTGAAGCATGTAAGGAGTTGCTGTGGATGAAAAAGTTTGTGCATGAAATTGGTTTCACTCAACAGAGGTATGTCTTATATTGTGATAGTCAGAGTGCTATCCATCTTGGAAGGAATCCTACTTTTCACGGTAGATCTAAACATATTGATGTGCGGTATCATTGGATATGGGATGTTCTGGACTCTAAGTTGATAGAACTTGAAAATATTCATACAGATGATAATGGTTCAGACATGTTGACAAAGATTCTGCCGAGAGGAAAGTTTGAAGCTTGTCGTTTGATTACCGGTTTGGCATTTGCCTCCACTTGAGTCGGAAGGGGAGTTTGTTGTGGGTCCTCCAAAAGTGGGGGCCCACAACCCTTTAATATAAAAGAAAAACTCTCGTTATCTATTTTCTATCGAGGAAACCGCCGCATTCACCAAAAACAAAGGGGGGGGGGGAAGAAAATTTGGAAAGGGGACTATCATCGTCCTTTCCTTTTTTTTGCGACCAAAACAGAGAACGATGCCATCCACCGCTCCATCTCCACCATCGATTGCCGCCTCCATTTCGTCGCTCCAACAATAGTCACCGCTAGCCGCCACAGGTAGTAGCCAACGACGCTAGCCGCGTCTTCAACCTTCAACGAGAGAAGATTTCTGCTCATTGTCTTCATCAAAACGGGTAATCATTTGTGCTCCGTTTTTTATGATTTTTCAGTATATTGTTCTTGACATCGTGGGCTTTAATCTGTACGGTCATATTTTCGTTTCTTCGTCTCTTTTGGTTGGACTGTTTGTACCCTATTATGGGTTATTTGGACTATTTTTTGTGATTTCCACTAGATGATTGTCAATAGGGGCTTGTGGTGAATCATTTTGTTTGGAGACACTTTGTTGTACTTAATATATCTTTATAGTGTAGATTTTACTCGACTAGGTCCCGTGGTTTTTATTCCGCACATTGAGGGGGTTTTTCACGTTAAAAATTATGTGTTCCCTTGCCTTTTATTTTTGGTGTCTTCTTAGCATTATCTATCGTCGGATATTTTTGGTGTGTTACGAACTGAACGAAGTCAAAAATAGATGGAAAGATAACATATAGGTTCGATAAAGGAGAAGAGAACGACACAACCCGTTTCGTTCGGTAGTTGTGAACCTGTGATCAGTTTTCAGAATTTATGGAAGAAAGCATAAGAGATATTTTTCTTCTTTGCGGGAGGATTAGAGCAACAAGTGAGCAGGGTGCTCATGGCCGGCGCCGGCCGCTGCATCAACTGCGGCTCGGTAGCGGATTTGGTTGAGTACGAGAAGGTCCTTAAAGTGTTCTTCATTCCGGTGTGGTGTTGGCCCGGCAAATAGCCAGCCTTGTACTGCAACAACTGCTCCCTCTTCTTCCCTCAATCCTTCTCCCTCCCTCCCCATGCCTCTCCGATGTTCTCCGCTGCCACTCTTGCTCTCGCGTTGTTGAACCCGAGTTCAGCTTCTGCCCCTTTTGCAGTTCAGCTCTATAATCTTTTATCTCAAATTCTCAAGTGGGGTTTTCAATTTTGATTAGAAAAACAAGAAATTTTCTTTCTTAACTTGCTCTTCCCCCTGCTTTGTTTTACTTGTAGTTGGAGTTTCTTTTCCATCATTTGGCTTTTACTGGGAGGAGAGAAATCTTTGGATTATGAGTCTTTCGTGGGATGTTTCAGATTCATGTAATTTTGGCTTTTGTTTGTGTTTTAATATGTAATAAAAATAGAGAGTTGTTTTACTCCTAAGATTTTGAGTTCATTATGCCATCTCCTATGTGTTCTAATTCGATCCATTGTTCTGCTACTGATCATTTTTGTAGAATGGAAACTGAACTATATCAATATGCTTGGATGAAGTTAAAAGACTATGCATTAATTCAACCATCCAAGTGATTGACACCAAGAAGGGGATGGCTACATGAAACCTAACATTTTCTTAAAACGTGGTCATTTTTGTCCTTCAGTTAAATATTAAACAAAATGGAAGAGCTGGCAGGATCACTAATAAGAAATAGCAGGTCAGAATAAACCAGTCTGAGTACCTAAAACAGAGCAATGATGTCTTACAATTTGACGTGAAAAGTTGAGAAAATCTTATAATTGACAAGAATTTGAAGGAATGGAACGCGAAATTAAAAAAACAGAAAGTACAAATTTGTATCTTACTGGCAACTTCATCATTGTATTTAGAGGATGAACTTGAAGAGAAGCTACCCAGTTTTCTTTCCAAAATTAGCTTCATCTTTCTCTTAGTTTTCTTCTACCATTTTTTTTTCTGTATCGACTGTGCTAGACTGTTATTTATATTGACTAATATAAAGTAATATTACAGTTTAACAATTGAAGTGCAGAAAGATCCATTGATTGTAATTTAGTTTGTGTATTATTAGTCGTGATTTGTACTATACAAGGATCTTTGCATCTTACTTTTGGTTGGATAATTAACTCATAAATAATCAATTCAATAAAGAACTCAATTCAGTAGGAATTCAAAGAGGTACAAATTTGATTAAAAACCCATCTCTCTCTTGTCAACAATCTTTGAGGCATGCATGATTTGGCACAAACGACACCGTAAATTAAGCATACATTAGACCCGTGTAATTTAAATCACTGTTAACTAGAAGTATCCTTACAAACATAATAAAGTAAAATTACAATTCTAATGTCACGAGCTTCTCTGAGAACTAATGATGTCATTTTAATTTGGGCTCTAAAATCGTATTTCCGTCTAAATATTGACATGACTCCTAATTTCAATGACTTGAATAGTTAAGCAATTGAATGAAAGCAACTCTTTGAATCATGATCATCATTCTTTCAACCAAACCTTTGAGTCATATCTCAATTCAGATTGGTTGATGATTAAATGAGAAGGAATATTTTACCATTATTTTAAATTTAACAGTGAAACAGATATGTTGAGATTTGGATGAGTTTTTCTTTGATTCGAATATGTATCTTCTACTCAACCAAGAAGAATAGGAAGAAAGGAATTTCTCCCTGAAGTTCTAGATGAGTTTTTAGGCATAGAGTATGAAGGTTTTGAAGGGAGAATTGGTTATCAGGGATTTTAGCGAGGTTGTTTAAATAGAGCAGATTTGGCCTTTTCTTTTGTTAATGAAGCATGCAAGATTTTACTGAATCTAATTGCTTAAAATGATTAACAAGGGAAAGTGAACTCATTATTCAACCAGTTTTTTTGAAACATATTATTGAACCCGTTTCTCCTCGTCTTCTGGAGACTAGATTAATTTCTTTTTATATGATATTCATTTCATAATGTTGTTCTGAACATTTAAATAAGAAATGAATTGTTTTGGAACTGTTCTTGATAATATCACAAACAGATGTAGCATCACTCGGTAAGAGGTCAATGACCAGTTTCAACTTCTGGAAATAATCTGAAACACTGATCATACATGGGGGCTCTTTGAATATATTGAGTTGAGAAATGGGTAAAAGGAGAAAAAAATGGAGCCATACTGTACACATAAAGCAACAAATACAGCGTACAGTTTGACTATTTTACATTGGACTAGTTGGTGGGGATCATCTCTTCTACGTCTCTGATTCATCAACAGTTTCCACTTTGTCACTAAAAATTCTTCTGAGAAAATTAGGGAAGGTTGGCCAAACTTGAAAAACTGACAGGGAGGGATGAATAACCTGCACTGCAATATCTGGTCGGCTTCAAGGGATGCCCTTCTCATCACCAACATGCAACCAAACCTGTCAATCAATCAATTCTACTTGGATTTGCTGAAGGGCAAGTGCTTAGCTCCCCGCTCCACTGCATCTCTCCATAACCTGTATCTTACTCCTAACTTATCATAGGGCACAGGCCAGTTCCAGATATTTGCTCCATTAATCATACGGTCTTGTTGGCCAATCACCAGCCGTAGATCCTCCTCCAAAACCTGTGTCATTCATTAATTCATCTAGGATTTAGGGAGACAAGAAAAAGATGAGAACTGAATGATGATGAAATCCATCTTATGAAGTGAAGGTTGTACTTCTAATGAGATTATGATCCCTCTTCAGTCTGATTTCAAGCATCATGTCCTTCCTTCCTCAGTAATTAGGGCATTTATTTTTTTAACCAAAAATGTAGATTATTTAGTTTATAGATTATATATAGGGGCCTTTGGTCGTTGGTCATAAACTTGGGCTTCTTGTGACACAAATTCACATGATAGGGATATACATTAATCAAGCAAGGCAAAATTGAACCAACACCAATAGTTTCACAAGATTGGTTGGTTTAGTAATTATTCCACTTTTCGCTTTCATGAAATGAAGAAAGAAATGCTATGACATCTGCCATGAATATTTATCATAAAACCATTAGCCAAAACCACAGGGATTCTTGTTACAGGTTATTTGCATTTTTAGCAGAAAGCCATCATCTTTTTTAGTCTGTGTAATTTGTGTATGTCTAATTTATCTTAGGGTTTTGATAAGGTATAAGATTCTAGACATTACCAAACTTTCTAACTTAAGTCAATTAATTGCAGTAGCTGATATAGGAACTTTATTCATTTTTGGTACTAATTTATGGAGCAATGGTCTTCACCTTATTTGCCAAATGCTTCCACAAGAGGTGCATGAATGGAATATGCTTTAGCAAAGGAGCAAAATCAAGTGACATTCTGTATAATAACCTCGTCTTCTGTCTTGATGAAGGCAAACAAACATGTAACTGGTGAAGGTGAGTAGCACATTGCTGGATACTCTGCCCCTCCAACTTTCCAGGCTTTGAGATCGCAATTGTTGAGATTACCATACAAGGTGGCCGGAACTCCATGTTTATTGGGTAAGGATCCCAATAACCTTGAAGGCCGGAGACAGGTGTCAAGAATTTCACCAAGCTGAAAACTCAAAAAAAAAACAATAAATAAATAAAAGAAATCAAATAGTTGCACTATTAATGAGAAAGTCTATTTTTGTTATTTTGTTGTAAACAAATTCATTTTAGTATAACTATCAGATTTTTTATCCTGAACTACCGTATAGGTGGCACAAGAATTCACCTCATTCAAATGTACCCTGATTAAGAATCAGAATCTAGGTACATATATAAATCTCAAAGTCAGGCTTACCCCTCGACCTTGTTTCTAATACTTGATTATTACATATATTTGGATGTTCAAGTAAATCTATGAATTATCATGGAAACGATTGCAGGAATCCTATTTCTTTGATTGTATTGTTAACATCTTTAAGATTGAAATAAACAGGGACAAACCTGGGTACACTCCATCCCTTGGCAAAGGTAGATGTGTGTGTGAAAGGAGCATGAGCAAGGTCCAGAAGGTTATCAAGAAGTAGTCCATGTTCTACAGGCAGTTCCATGACAATCTAGCAGTCATGAGGATATCAATAAGAACAGCATTAGTTGCTATGACCATATAGAAAAAAATACAACAGATCAAATAAATGAACTTGTAAATATACGCATGCATCGATGACATTTATTTTTACCTCTGCATGGACTTTAAATCCTGGAGGAGGTTCTAGAGAAGGAAGTGTGGTTGTTGGAGGTTCACTGCTGGGCCAGATCCAGATAAAACCTTCATGCTCGAGGCATGGTAATGATCTTAGCTTCACATTGAGTAATCGGGTTGATGGCATTTTCACACATTTTCCATCAGTAGAGTATTCCCACCCTGAAGTTCATCCACCCCAAGTTACTAAAATTTAATAGATGTGCAGAACTGAGAAGTTTTTGCCATTTTATTGCAAAGGAATATAACCATGCATATGATTATTATGCATATTTAATTCTTTACTACCAAATCCAGCTTACCATGGTAGGGACACTGGATCCGGCCCTCACTGACTGAACCAAGATGAAGTGGGCATGCTCTATGAGCACATGTATTTTGAACACAACCAGGTTTACCATCATTGCCACGAAACACGACCCATGGCTCCTCAAAGCAATCTATAGGAATCTGAAACAGAAACGTTAAAAAGAAAGGCCAGGATCAGAAATATATAGATGAAGGAAACAATATGTTTCTAGCTTGTAAATCTAATGAGTATTACATAGGAATAAATATCATGTTGGAGTAGAAATGGCATACCATGGTGTCATCTTTCAGATCATTGGAGAAAGCCACTGGATACCAGAAATTCTTCATGAAGGGATGATACTGCTTGACAGGACCTGACACATTCAGGCTTTTTGGCGGCATCTTTCTTTTTACAGTATCCAAAGAAGCTGAAGAACTGCTAGGAGAGTTTGTTTCAGATTCTATTCTGTTGGTGTCCTGTATCAGCTTATCACTTGCTAATGCTTCCATGTAAGCTAACTTAGCCATTGCAGTGGAAACCCTTGCTTCAGATATGTGAACCTAACATTCGTAAACCAAAACAAAATTGTTCATTTAGGAATCAGGCTATGCATATCACTAAAGAGTAGAGAATACAAAATAACTAAAATGCAAAACCCCATTAGGTTGTGTGTCTCTACTAGCTGCAACTGACCTGAAAATCTAAATGAAATGTGAAACACTTAGGATAGAGCCAAAGCACAAAACTTGCACCGATTTCCTATCAGTCAGTCACCTGCTTTTGGGGAGAATAGATATTATGATCAATTGTGGTCCAGAAGATTCTATACTGACAGGACAGAAATTAATTAAGACGTAATTTCTGCCTAGTCAAGTAATCTTCCACTGTTGCTACAGAACTTGACAATCTCTAATTATAGTGCACTTCATGTCAAATGTAGTAGTGAACCTATTCAAGTTGTTAAAGACTCCATGAACAGATGCAGGTTATCATAGTATTTGGTACATCGTGCTTTTAACTTACCTCTTTTCAACTTAAATCATGATATCGAGTCCATGAGCTGAGGCAAGTTATCATGTTATTTGGTGCTGTGGTGTTTTTAAGTCACAACTTTTCAATTAAAATCATTATATCGGGAATCAAGTAAGTGAGATGTTTTGGCACAGAAGACACTGATAATAGTTTATAATAATTTCAGATACATAGGCACCATGAGGAACCAGTGAAAATGCTCCCAAATGCAAGAAACGTCCCCCAAACACCCCATGCACATAACCCAATGCAAAGTGGGGCTTGGTCATTTCAAGTTAAACTTGTCTAACAAAATACCTTTTTTTGTATGTAAAAGTCAAATTGCCTATTTGGCGCCTATGTGGAGTAAAAGCATGTTATGGTTCATAGGAATGGGGGTATTGCATGAGTCAGATTAGTTTATTGGTCTGAATATTCATCCAAGTCAGCCCTATGATGTTTGGCATGGTTCCAATTACTAAATACCGCCTTAGAGTTATGGTCCAATCATAGGGGTGCAATATTGCATAAGTCAGATATATAGTCAATTGGTCTAAATATTTGTCTAAGTTATCTCCCAAAACCAAGGGCCCGTTTGGCGTGTCTTTCCCCACGATCTTTCTGCTGTTGAAAAGCCGCGAAGACGCATTGGGGTGATTTCGGAGAGCAAAGACACGCGTATGCCAAACGTGCTTCGGACTATGCAAAAGCTAAGCTACTAGAAGATCTTCCCAAAAAACGCACCAAACGAGCCCCAAGTCATTGACATCTTTGGATAATCCACTGATCAGAGTGGATTATGACTCGTGTTCCGTCCATGAGGTATCAAATAAATTAGAAAGTCTGCAACTCATCAACTGGAATTTCCAGGTCAAATGGGTAATTGTTACTAGCCCATGTATATCTGCTTGCACAGTATATTGTTTACATAAGACAGAAGTTCAACGTAACTCAACTCAGCCTTAATCCCAAACATTTGGGGTCGGCTACATAAATTCTGTCACATAGAGAGAGCGAGAGAGAGATGTTCAACCTGTGGGATGAAAAATTACTAGAACCCTAGAACCCTCTGTGATCCTGACATCATATTAGAGAATCTACATAATGTAACCGATTGACAGGAAAATCCGATTCAAATGGGGCTCAATTAGTGACTGAGATTTTCCTCATTGGTTTTTCAGATGAAAGCTTTAAAGTATAAAACGAAAGGAAACTGCATTGCATTAACTGAAAATTACCAGACCTGCTTGTGAGCCTTTGCTAATTCTTCTGGCAACTCCGCAAGGTCTTTCTTCATTGTCTCAATGGACTTGTAATCTCGTGCTAGAGGATTTAGAACTTCCACTATCTACACCCAAATGACTGAAAGCAAGATTAATGATTCCAATACATACAACAGAAATACCAATTAAAAAATCAGAGAAAAATCCCTCCATTAATCTCAATTTCAAAATTCAGAAGAAGAAATTTGAGAAGACCCATTAGAGTATCAAGGCAAAACCATCAAATATAAACGTCTAATGCAGATAAAAGAAGAAATGGAAAGAAAGATACCTTTTCATGAAGTTGCATGATAGTAAGAACATCTTGCCGAGCCCGCCAATCGCAGGACTGAATATCAAACCTAGCCACATCCAGAGCTTGATTCACACCCAAGAACTTCCCTTTGCATTGAGGAAATCTAGGTCTGGGAACATCAACGTCAAAAAGCTTACTCCAATCACTCTTCTTCCCCACCAGTCCATCCCCTTCAAGTACAGCAACCATCCGAAGTCCTCCCCTACCAACCTGAAATTCTCCACAGCAATCCATCTAAGCCATACCCATTAACAAACCAACTCCACTAACCAAATCTCATTGTGAATCCAGCACAAGGAGAACAAAAGCTTACCTTCCTGGTGTTGATCTTAGTGGGTTGAAAGAGAGAGATGGGAAGGGAGAGAAGAGCAGCTGTAGTATTGGCGGTCATGGCGTTGGCGTTGAAGCTGACGAATAACAGTAGACTAGAGAAATAAAAGAGAAAATGGGGGGAAGTTTAATTTGGAAGATTTGGTGATAAGAGGCTGATGTTCCCCGCGATCTCAGTTGCCATCCCATGGACAGACATGTGTACAAGCGTGGACTCCTATGTTGCACTCGTGGCGTATTCTGCACCCACACGCTCTGTGACAAGGAAAGTGCTGTCTATCGCAACTATCTTCTTCAAACATCTTTTTGTGTATCTCTCAATATCTTGCCAGCATGGATTCCGATTTTATCTTCATTTCTTATTTCCATTTTTACCGTCTTTGTTTTTAATTTCCTTCTTGGGCGGTGATTTAGAGACACGTGACACGTAGATGGGTTTAAGCCCGAAAACTTTCCACCTGTCAATTTTCAAGAACTTAGAAGGCTAGAACCACCATTTAGTGGGTCCCAAATGAAAGATTGGGTGGTTATTGGGACATGTTTGACTATGCGATTTGGGCCATTACCAAAAAAAAAACATGTCATTTGGGCTTTGGGCTTTGTATAAAAATCGGGCTTGGGCTCTAGCATGAACATTTACTCCGCACCTATTGTTCGCTCCATTGTATATTAATTGTTATGTTAAGTACCAGTTTCCCATGCACATGAGGCCTATATATTTCTCCTTGTTTTCTTATATTTTCCTTCAAACCAAATACAGTCTTAGGGTATATTTTTACAATCTAGTAAAATCCTTAATTGGGAGGGATCTTAATGCTTGAAATAATAAAAAGGTGATTATTTTGTAAAAAAAGATTAATATGTGATATGTAGCACCCACACATACAAGGGTGCAACTTGAGCAGAGTAAACTCGAACCCAATTCAAAGAAAAAGAAAAAAAAAATAGTTGAAAAATGTAAATTCGTACCCAGTTCAAAAAATTGTGTTATTTTTATTTTCTTAACAAAACAAATTATTATTTTTCTTTTGCAAATTCTTTTCTTTTATTTAGCTAGTCAAATTTGGGTGTTGAGGTGTGGGGAGGGTGAAGGCAGGATTGAATTTGAACGGAACTACATCCACCACCAATTTTATCGGTTTGAACCAGCTGGCATATTCGTACATTCAATTGTTCCAAATATTTGTGACCATTAAAATAGAACAATTCCTAAAACCAAACAAAACCTAAAAAAGATGTGTTTACTTCCTAAACTAGGGGTGGAATGTCGGAGAAGAGATGTAAATCCTTGTGCTCACCTTTTCGCTGGATTTGCATACTATGGGCCAACTTCATACAGTTTTACAAACAACATTGAAAATGACAGCGTGAACTTTTGCTGTCTATTCTGGACAGTCTTTTCTGTTCATGGGACTTTCTCTGTATGATGAAGTAGTGAATTTCAACGTGCGGAATACAGAAAAAAAATCCAATGTGCGGAAGGAATGGCTGAATATATAAAGAGCATGTGGACAGCATAGGCTGTCGAGTATAGACATTACGTTCAAGTTTTCATTGAAAATGTTTTTAAATACCAATCGAGTGGTGGTTTGATTGACACGTAACTGGGTAATATTATTAGAAGAGTATAATATTATTAAATAAAAAGGACAGTATTATGCCATGGAAATTGAATTACGGCCCCTATGAAGGCAAAGACAAATAATCAATACCAAAATTTCCCACAATCCCCACTTATTTCCCAACCCCACTTATATCTTGGGCCCCCATTCATGTTTATTAGCTTTTGGGCCCCTTAAAAAAAATCCTAGCTGGATGTGCTCGAGTAGTGCTACTTGACCTTGCATTTTTCTCACCAGAAACATGTAGTTTAAGTAAATTTAGTTATTTTTTATATACAGAAAATACATCATCATGTGCATGAAAAAAATCTACAGCACTCACTCAAGAAATGATCTGTTAAAAGTTGAAGTAGTTAAAAGAATTAACTAATTAACAGCAAATAAAAGAGGACATGAGTTAAAAAATGATTTAGCATCTAAGCACTCATAATTTAACAATGAAAATGGCACTAAATAAAAATAGAATGACAATAGAAATCACCAAATAGTTAGGATAAGACTTGGATGATAATCATACATGGGAGGGAAGGGTGGGGACAGAGGAGGTGCACTTGAGATTCACCAGGCACTAGCCATACTATGAAAAACCTGCAGTTCCACAGGTTTGATCCCATACTTTTTTGGGTAAAAAACTTAAAATAAACCTTAGGTAGACAATTATTTATATTTTATATACTATTTTTAATATTTTTTTACAATACAAAAATAAGAATAATTAATTTCAGTTTAATTAATAGTCTAATCTCTAATAAATAACAATAGTTTAATATCCAATAATTATTGTCACTTTATAGAGAAAATACATAATTTTTAAAAATAAATTTATAACAAAATTATAATAAATACAGAAAATATATTATATTAATCAATAAATAGTTTAATCTACAATAACAGTTTAATCTCAAATAAATAATAATCAATAAATTATAAAAGAATACATAATTACTGAAAATAAATTTATAACAAAATCACAATAAATCCAATAAGTACAATAAATTTAATTCCAAAAAGTTAAATAACAACAGTTTAATCTGCAATAATTATTAAAAAAATATTGTTAAATAACCAAATGAAAATAAATTTATACATACTTATTGGAAATATATTTATCACAATAAATAATTACTAAAATACAATAAACATTAACTTTATTATACATAAATATCTAATGGGTATAGATAAAGATTTAAAGCTATTATTAACCAATATTAATTTTCTGAAAAACTATTTTCTAGAATTAATGATAATTTTAAAATATAGTTCCTTATAACTTTTAAACTTATTTTTAGATATAATTCTAAAACTGGAAATTATTTTCTAGAATTATTTTCTGAAAATTATATATAGGTGAAATAATGTTTTTATTATTAGTACAATAGAAATTTTATTAGCATTCTATTTTATAATATTTATTAAAAAACATTGTTTTGAAAGTTATTACATATTTTTCACACTTGGAAGTTTCAATACCTATGGATTATTTAATCTATTTTTATTATTTCAAAAATATTTAAAATCTATTAACTTATTTAAATTTTAGATTCTTATTATCAAATATTACTAAACCTATTATAATTATTTTTATGTTTTTTATAATTTTTTTAATGTTATTACATAATTTTGTTATTTAAAGAATATTTAAATGTGATTTAGTTATTAAATTTTTTAATAATTAAAATATTTAAAATTTTGTTAATTTAAATATTATCTATTTATCTAAGTAATTATTTAAATTTTTAAAATATTAATTATTTAATAAATTGAATAATCCAAAAAATTATAATTTATAATATTATGGCATAATTTAGTTATTATTCTGTAAAATATAAAATTATTATTAATTGAATATTATGAAATCTATTATAATTATTTTTATAATTTTAGGAACTTTATAAAATTATTATATAATTTTGTTATTTTAAATATTTAAAATTTAGATATGTTAAATATTTTGTTAAATAAAATTTTTAGTTATTTAACTATTTACATAATATTTAAAATATTTAATTTTTTTGTTTAAATTTTATTTATTTTAAAGTTATTACATAATAGTAAATATTTTGCTCTATAACTATTTAGATCTATTAATATTTTTTAATTTAAAAGGTTTAGTTATTTAAAATTTTAGCATATTATTTATTTACTAAATTTCATAATCTGTAAAATTGTAATTTATATTGCCATTACATAAATTGATTATGAATTTTGTAAAAATATAAAATTATTAATAATCTAAATATTATTAAAACTATTTTAATTATTTCTGTATTTTTAATAACTATTTTAAAATTGTTATGGAATTTTGCTTTTAATTCAAAATTTCTTTAGATAGATATAGATGAGAAAGTGGGGGAGAGGAAAATAAGAATTAGAGAAAATTTAGTAGAAAATAGTGGGTATGTTTTTTCGGGAAAGTGGAGGGGAGAATGGAGGGGAATTGGAGTGGGACTCTAATAAAGGGAATAACGGTTCCACATGTCTAGACATCATAAAAGGAGAAAAAAGATAGATTTCCTTGTTTTAGTATATACAAGATTAGGCTTTCACAAAGCCTACAATACTCCCAAACAAGTTAGAACTCTCATTCACTAGTTTTTCCTGTCAAAGTAGTACTTCCTCTATCCAACTTGGATAAGTTTCAATTTTACCAGAACTTTTAATCTACTAAACTAATCCTTCTTTAACTCAAAAAATAAATAGGAAAAGTAAGATTATAAGTTGTGGGACCCATAGGAGTCCACTTAGGATCGCTTATGAGAGCACCCAACACCTAGCACATGTGCTAGAACTAGTAGGATCCACATGGGTCTTCTTCTTCTTCTTGATAAAACAAAAGTCGGGATGCAACACGAGGACTTCCTAGGAGGTCAAATTCTTCTTTTTTAACTTAAAGGAAATTTGGCCCTTTCAATATAGGCCTAAAATTAAGCCCTTAAATATCTAGCATTTATGTTTGGGATTTGCCACCATCAAAGCCTAAACCCATTGGTCCTAGGTAAATTATGTTCAATAGGTTTTTGGGCATAATAGAACATTTGCTTCACAATCTTTTGCCATTAAAACTCAACACTGAGAATGTAGGAAGGATTTCTTTCAACTTGCACAAAGTTAGTGTTATATTTCCTATCATGATCTTAGGACATCACTAATTTTAAAACCAATTTGAAATCTTATTGGTGGTTGATTTAGGTATGCATTAAAGAAAACACAAATAAAGGGTTTTCTCTTTGGACTAACAGAGTGGCAAATCTCATCACAATCACTAATTTCTCCAACATCCCTAGGTATTGACCCCATCAAGATTTCAATGGTCAACATATCAAAAGTAGAGAGAGAAGCTAGATACCGTACCATTACCAAGTCAAAGGACTTTGAACAACAATCTAGAATATTCCTCTAATCATAAAGTCCAACAAAGTATTGGAAATGATTTAGATTACTATTTCATAAATAACCACATTAACACTTTGGGTATTAAGACAATTAGCTACTCCTTCACACAAGGTATTATGAGTGTAACAACCTTATTTGGATAAACTATGTAAGTCAACCCACTAGTTGGGAACATTTAGATAACATATTGATCATAAATATCTCAAATATCATGATCCTAAAGTGTAGATCAAGATTATAACAAAGAAATAAACCCATTGGCACATACACAAACTGATTTTATTGAATAATAAGTTCAGTATACATAATTGTTAGACTCCAAGGGTATACAATGTCCTACAATGACTCCCACCTGCACTCAAATCCAATCAGGTTCGAAGCAAAGTACCATACTATCTGCATCCCTCTTAAACACTTTATGTGAAAGGGCATCATTAATGGGTCCACTACATTGTCTATTGATGCCACCATTTGGATCTTTATGTCTCATTACTTAATAATCTCCCTAAAAGTGTAGCACTTCCACTCAATGTGCTTTGACTTCAAGTGGGATCAAGGCTCCCTGGCTTGATGATGCGTATTTGTTACACTAGAAAGTGCACTAGTCGCACAAGTAATAGAGTGATGAATACAATATCGTTTCCCACAAGGACTTATGTAGCAATTACTAGTAATATATCAGCCTTCTATTATCTGATTAACCGAATTGTGTATCTAACCTAAAACTGAAATCCTATCTAGCAAACTATATCTAAGGAATTGGATCAAACACCTTGTATGCAAGTTGAGAAGATAAGCTAAATATGCATAGAATTGAGTCAGCGATTAGTTCTATAGGCCATTCGATTAGATTTGGATTCAGCCTTGGTTTGGGGAAACCCCAAGGCAATGAATAGCCTCTCTCAAGCGCATGTTCATCCTATGCATGAGTGATGGTTCTTCTATCTYTAGCAAAAATCTAATCCCCATGCATGCATTAAGATCTAGGCATTCTAGGGCATCATTTCAGATTGAATGAACACCAATCGAATTGTCCAAGTTATCTCTAACATTGCATTCAATTCGGTTCTTGATTAGCAGATCCGAATTTCTAGAGTCTTTCTCAAGCACTCTAGAACTTCCAAGAATCAAGAACAGTTTAGCCAAATAGAATTAATGTTGCCTGAATTCTTTCTCAAGCAATTCAAACATTATAAAATCAAGATCCAAAGTTACAGATCTAAAATTACAAAACAGCAGTTCGGCTAACAGTTCTACTCTATTCAAATGAACCTAGAAAGCTAATTACAGATCTGAAATTACAAAAATCATGCTTCAATTACAGGAAGAAAGAAAAATTAATGGAGAAAACAAAATGAAACCCTAGCTGAATTCGATTACCAAATGTGCAGAATTCGAGGAAGAAGACAACCTAGATCTCCAATGGCTTCTTCTCCTTTCGAATTCAGCTTCTTCTCCTCTTGAAGTTGCTTGAATCTCGTCTCTTCTCCTCTCTTGCGCCTATCTCTCTCTTCTCCCTCCAAGAATTCGAACTCCAGGTTTGAATCTCCCAAAGGGCTGAATTTCAAAATGTTTGAACCCTTTTTTTCTCCAAGATTGCTCCTTATATAGTTTTCCTTCAGGTCTCCTAGAATTCTAGAAGTTCCCGCCCTTAGTCTCTCTTGAAACTTCTAGAAGTAGCCGCCCTTAGCCTCTCTTGAACCTTCTAGAAGTTGCTGCCCTTAACCTCTCTTGAATCCTCTAGAAGTTGCTGCTCTTAGCCTCCTTTGGCTACACTTTGGGCTGCTCTTGAGCTGCTAATGGGCTTCCTCCTTGCTGGGCCGAATAGGTTCCCTTGGAAGGCTGCGGTTGGGCTCTCTCTTTGGGCTCTCCCAAAGAATGCAGCCTGGGCTTCATGGGCCGAATGGCCCTCCTTTGACCTCTCAGCCGGGCTTTTGTTCCAGTTGGGCTAAATTACCTCCAATTTAGCTCATTTTTCTTGGTTTTGTACTTTCTTTTCTCTAAGCTGTTCTCCCTTGTTAATTTCCTGAAATTAAGCTAAATTGGGGTAAGAACTCACACAAATCAGCCTAAAAACCATGCATAAAACCTCATAAATTATGTGTAAATTGTGCACACATCACTTGAGCAATTGCCTCGGTATTGTTACACAACAAATGAATAGAAGATGCAGTAGGATGAATGACCCCAAGCTTCTAAATAAATGTATTTATCCATCTTAGTAGCCTACTATGTACTCTTTTAACTAACTACACTTCATCTCACGATAACGATAAACCCTAATGAAGACTTTTTATCATTTGTGTCAACTTAAAAATTAATATCAGTATAACTTAAAACTTGTATTAAACTACCCTCAATGATAAGATAGAAATCCATTGTTCATCAAAAGTTTTTTACAATGATTTTCACAATCTAATATTCCACTTTTGGATTGGTCTAATATCTACTTATTACATTGATTGTTTGCACTATGTCAAGTTGATTACATATATAGCATACATGAGGCTTCCCACAATGGAATTGAGTAAGGCCTTTACCAATTCATGTAAGCGTGCATAGCATAGCATAACGGAAGAAGGTCAGTGCGAGGTAGCAGGTTGAAGTTCAAGCAATAGGACAAGAGGGAGTATGGATTATGGTGGGAAGTGTTTTTAGTCACATTTGTTTTTAGGGATGGATGTAAGACATAAAGACCATTCTCGAAGTTACTTGATGTGATGGATTTGGTACTCAAGTGGATAGTAACTTTATTGCTAAATAAAATAGAATATCCATTATCACATCATCAATGCCAATTTTATATATAAATTCAACACAAGAAAAAGTGGACACAAATTCAAATAAATTGATTTTTATAATATATTTGTAGAACATGGGATATAAATTCTTTGTAGCCGAACTCTCTTACAAAAGAGGTCAAACCTTTGATTTTCTTTTGATGAAATACTTCTTGTAACTTGAACATTTATATTTGAGTTGAAACCAAGGGTCAAATGACATGCTCTCGTACTCCAAACAAATATGAAAAATTTATCCCTTTAATTGGGCTTTGAAAGCTTGATCGAAAGAAGGGTTTTGCAAAAACTCAAAGAATGGCTCTTCAAAAGGTGGTATATGTGTTTCCTCCTACTAGAGCATTCTTACTTAGTTTCTCCTTGACTCCAAAATAGTCTCTTCCCTCTTGATCGGAACTCCTATTTATATATTTCTTGATTTAATCTCTTCCTCCCTTTGATTGAGGATTTGATTGGTTCATCTTACCCTTTTAGAGAGTAAAAGGTTGTAATCATTACCATTCTTGGAGAGAATGATTTATTACCCACTATTCTCTCTCTCTCTCTTCAATCATTAATTAATTTCCATTGATGGGAAGATGTGCCTTGGTTGACTAGAGATTTGATTAGCTCTATTTACCTCTTATAAACAAGAAGGTTGGCAAATTTTTATTCATACATAGAATGATTGTTCATTAGTTATTTTCTCTTTAGCCATTGACTAAACTTCCATATATTTCTCAATCAATTATTCTCTCCCTTCAATTGTTAACTAAATTTCCATCTTTAAGGACATGAGATGAGCTGTAGTCAAATTATTTCCATAAAATACTAAGACTTGTAATTCAAATTTGAATTTGAATTTTACTTCAAAGTGGGCCCCACATGGACCCTTTTATTATGCTAATGGTTTTGCAAAAGCAAAGCCCAAATGTTAAGGCCCATGTACGTGTTTAAGAGTATGGAACAAGGCCCAAATATAAGGACCCACATTAAGGCTCATGAGAAATTTTAAGTCTATTGGGGAACACCAACGATAATCTTTCAAAAGAAGAATACCCTCCCTAAAAACTAACTCTACAGTTACTATAGTTATAGCTACAACCGTTGTAGAATTATTTCATAAATACTCACACTAATACTTTGCATCTAACCCTAACAGGTGAGACAAGTTACTCCTTTACGCAGGACAATATATATGAATGTATTGAACTTATTTGGATAAATTGCTTAAGTCAACCCAACAACTATGAACATTTAGATCACATATTGATTATGAATGTCTAAATTAAAATATCATAATCCTAAACTGTAGATCAATGTCAAAAACTCAAAAACAAACCCATTGACACATACACAAACTGATTTTTTAACAATAAGTTCAGTGTATTGTCTTATAACTTCTAACCAATGCATCCATGTGCACCTTACCACTAACATTGGCACTACTGTGTTGATTTCAATTGTGTATGCTAAGTGCTCTATGGTTGAAGGTTTATTCATGAGGCTGGTTTCGGTGATGCTAGTTTCTCAAAAAGCAAATTCACATGGTGCAATAACAAAGAGGACTTATTTTATCTTGGGCCCATCTAGACAGGATGTTATATACTAATGGATGGATCTTGTCCTTTCGGCTAGGTTGGGGGTTAATTTATATCCTTCTCAGTTTTGCTTCAACAGTTGTGGACCAAACAACATGACTTTAAAAGAGTAGTGTTACTAGTGTAATAATCATAGGATCACATTAACTTGGAGAAAGGTGAGTGAACTTTAAGATAACTTTTTGGACAATGTTACTAGTGTAATAAGCAAAGGAAGCCTATCAATGATGGAACCTTTGTTAGACAGTTTTGTATGCCCTTAGCTCTACTCAGATTTGATGTACTTTTGATATTTAGAGTAAATAAATAAAGTACATGTTTGATTCATGTTCTGTGGTATAATTCTGTGTAAGACCCTAAAACTGGACATTTAATGAGACTCGTGTTAGTTTTAAATGTTCACAGTCGTTGGATAAGTCTGGGGAGATTTATCCCACCAAGACTGACACTGATGTGCTATCAAATGTTGGGGTGGTTTGTCTCAGTCGCCAGGGTGAGACCCAAGGCACATGTAGTGTGGGATTACTCGAATCCATGAACCGGACCAGATTTCCAGTATTGCCTTGGACCTTGAAGATAGATGGGCAAAACTAAAAAGTTACACCAGATCCCTAGACTTGATTATGATACTGCACTAGATGTTGGATTGGGCTGTCTTTGATGTGCCAATCAGTGAGATCCTTAAAGGGAGTCAAAACCAGGGTATGTTGGGACAGTCTGAGATTTCATTTGAGTGGGTGGTCATAGTGACATGATCTGCCCCTTTGTCAGGCAAAGATAATGATCGGGGATGCACTCTCTCTGATGGAAACCAAACTGCCGGTAGTTGATTTCAATCGTTGGAATTTTGTTTTACAAAATTTATATATATGATATATAGATGTGTACGATTTCAAAATGTTTGCAAATGGTTTTAATTCCCGGGATCCATGTGAGTAGAGAGTGTAGCACTGTTCCTTGTAGCCGAGGGAGAGGTCATCTCTTGTCGGGCAGTGCTTGATCATTAAGGGATGAGAGGCTAAGTGTAAGGCCATTTAGGGTAATGCCTGATGGGCTAATCTTGTATCTGCCCATAGTCCCTGGGTTTTTATAAGATGGCTTGGCCTAGGGACCACTTAGTGCAAGTGTTGGGCCCATAGGGTCCATGTGATGGGCTCAAGGGGTTCACTAGGCTTTCTAGTGAATTCGGCTAGGCCTTGTAACAAAGCCTAGGCCGAACCTATGTGGCTGATGTGTAGATCAATGCTTGGGTTCCAGGCCATACAAAGAAGCCCAACTGGGCAGCAGTTTGGAGACTTATTGAGGGCTGATTACTTATTGGGTTTAAAGCTCATTTCGACCTGGGCTGATATGATCACCCAAATAAGGGGGCGTATCTAGGATTAGGGTTGGCTAAAGGATTAGGGTTTTAATCCTATATAGTCTTGGAGACCAAATTCAAATGTGATTTGAATCTGGTAACCTCCTGATGAGATCAGGAAAGGGCTGACCTAATCTATAGATAGGATTAAGATTATCCCCTATCCAGATACTGATTTGGATTGGGATAACTCCTAATGGGATTAGGAGATTTCTTAATCACAAAGAAAGGAGGAAACCCCTAATCAAGAATTACAAGAATTTGACATAGGGTTCAACAAAAAAAAAAAAAGCTCTCTCTCTACAATCTGAGATAGGATCTCATCTTCCCTAAGCTGAAAACTGCATTCACGCCAACTTCAGCCTAGGGTTCTTCTCCAGCCACCGCCACCTTGTTACATAGTTCAAACTTCATTGAAGGGAAGATCAAGAAATCTGTTCTTGATATTAGTCTTTGTTGAAAGACTGATTTGGTTCGGTGCTAAAATCTCCAATGAATTCTTGCGAAGGGTTCAGTGCGTAGGACGCATACTGTTGGTTCTGCTCCACCGTCGCTGTGTCATCTTTAGTGGGAGCGGATCTTGGACCTCTCTTTGGGCGTGAACACCGATGCTGGGAGATTTTCATTCTCCGTATCAGGTATAACCATTCCCTTGTCCTTTGGTTCAGATCTGTTCTGGTTGGTTCGAGTAGGATCCTAGAATCTTGATTCTAAAATCAGGGAATATGAATCCCAGTTGGGAGAAAGGTAGGAAATTTTTGAAATTCGCTCACCCATTGCGCAACCTGTCTGGCATCCATATGATGGATCTTACCATTCTTTCAGTGGTATCAGAGCCACAGGTTCGAAATCTTGAACCAAGAAATCAGATCTGAACCTGCACAATTCGGTAGAAACTGTTATATCCGGGTATTGCACAGATTGCAGTTTTATTTCAAGAAATTGTTTCTTGCATGGCCGATTGATTTGAAATTAATTTTCATTAAATCTGAAATTAAATTTTGAATTGTTCTTATTTTATTTCTGATTTAATGTATTGTTCGTACATGGAGTTTGAAGATCAGTTTTGGCGCAGATTGTTTGCGCATTTGTTATATGCAGTTTCTTTTCATTCTAGTCTGTAAATATATTTTTATTTTTATTTTTTCTAGACTGAATGTATAGGATTCAATCTAGAATGTAATTAATTAATAGAAATAGGATTTCTGTTTTTTATTTTCGCTATCTGCGGTTTTGCAGTTTGGGAAACTGCAACCCTAATTACTAACCTCTGTTTTGCAGGTTGTACGAACAGTCTAGATCTGTTTTTTATTGTCAAAAATTTAGAATTTTAATTTAAGATCTTTCATTGAATTGTTTCTTGAATTAAAAATCGTTTTTGGACCGTTTCGAACCAGATTGGACCAAAGTTGTTTGGACCGAATCTAGGGTTCGAAAAGGGCTGTATTCAGTCCAGTTATTTCCTTTTTACAAGTCTAAAATTGATTATTAATTGGAAGAACCAATTCGGGCCAACTTGTAAAGCCTAGTTTTAAGGGGTTAAAACTATTAAAGCCCTGTTTTACATAAAAGCCACGTGGGCCGAACTGCTAATTGCGATTCAGCCCATATACCTAAATAACATTAATTGTTAATGTTATGGATTTTAAACAGGCTGTTTGATGGGCTTTACAGTAGTTATTGATTAGATCAATTCTTCCATTACATGCGATGTGTGGATGTTTGATGTGTTGCGACCATGGGCCATAAGCATTTGGCCCATGATGAATCGTTAGTGGCTCTTACGCACACCATGGCTGAATGCACATCATTGCCACGGTGTCCCATACGGTCATTGGATTACCCTTTCCTTTCATGGTGGGCCCCACAACCCTGAAAAGGGACGTGTACGGAAACCTTAGCCAAATTGGGCCACCATAAAATCTGACTTTATGAAAGTCAGTGGGAGCCACTCTAGTTTGACCTAAATTAACTAGGGCGTAATTTTGTTCCCTCCAGCAAAGATGAGTGCATGTGATAGGGAGATCCATATGATGGATTCTCTAAAGGCCTTTTTGTCATTAGCACGATGATGGGTCCCTCAGTAATGAGGAAATGCACCATAAAATTGGGTTATCCATTTGTTGTTGGATCTGTCAGAGTGTTTCATGAGATGATAGGGATGTCATAAACCGATGTGGGAGGGGCTTCACCAAAAAATGGGAACTCTCTCACGATACCTTGGGTGAGCACTCACTGGACAGAAAGGTTTACCTGAAAACAACTCTAAACCTTGTCTAACAGAGGCCAAAGGGAAACTCATATGATGAGTGGATATGATCCGTCATAGAAAGGTGGTGGAGTTATGCAGCTGAAACAGTTGGCTCCGTGCACCCTATGTGATTTCCCACATTTCCAGAGACATTTCGTCGTCTCCGTCACTGAGATAAAAGGGAAATCTCAGAGATGAACAAATGATAATGGAACATAGATTAAAAGCCATATCTATGTAGGTAACATGAATCAAACTAAGGTTGTGGACTAACGTTTTGCTGTTTTATCAGAAAATGGCAAACTGACAATTTGCTAAGTTGCTTGATGACAATAAGCTTAAGGGCCCAAACTATGCCGACTAGTATAGAAACCTTATGCTGGTCCTAACTTCTGAGAAGTTAGATAAGGTAGTTAAAAATCCTACCCCGGAGCGTCCGGGTGACAGGGCTTCTGAGGCCCGAAGGAGGGATTTTCAAGATTGGGAGGATAAAAACTCCCTAACCCGCTGCTATGTCATTGCCTCCCTGGATAATCCAATACAAAGGCAGTTCGATCATATCGAACTAGCCAATGACATATTGGATAGTTTAAAGACGATGTATGAAGAGCAGAACCGTTCTACTCAGCAGAAGGTCTTGAAGTTGTTCATGACCGCACAGATGTCCAAGGGGCAGAAAGTTCATGACCATTGTCTTCAGATGATGGGCTACATCAACGAACTGGAAGCTCTTAGATCTGGGCTAGATCTTGCCACGCAAGTGGATGCCATCCTTAATTCTCTGCCTCCTTCCTTTAATCCATTCATAATGAATTACAATATGAACAAGCTGAATGTCAGCATCTAGGAACTCAACAATATGTTGCAGAGGGCCGAGGATTTGATAAAAAAGGATGAGCCTGTGGCTATGCTTGTTGAAGCTAGCAAATCGGGCAAGAAAAGGAGGAAGGCAAAGAAGCCCCAGAAGAAAGGTGCCCAACCAAAGAAGCAGAAGAAAAACAAGGCATCCGATGCCTATCACTTCTACAAGCAGACCAACCATTGGGAGAAGAACTGTCCTGCCTACCTGGAATCTAAGAAAGGTAACTTCGAAACTTTTGTCATAGAGACTAATTTGTTAGTCACTTCTGTGTCCTGGTGTGTTGACTCCGGGGCTTCAACTCATGTGTGTAATTCACTATAGGGGTTCAAAGTTACCAGAAGGTTGAGTGAAGGAAAAGTAACACTTTTCTTGGGAACGAATGCAAGTGTTGCAGCTACGGCATTAGGAACCGTAGAATTATTCTTTAGAGAAGGAATACTTGTACTTAAACATTGTCTATATGTACAGAACTTAAGAAGGAATTTGATTTTTGTTTCTAAACTGTGTGCTGATGGATATACTGTTTATAGTAATGTGATTATTGTTAAACAGAACAATAAATTCATTGCATGTGGGGAACTGGAGAACGATCTCTATGTTCTACGTCCTTCTCTAGAAACTAACTTAACCGAAACTACGTCGGTCGAAATCACCAAGAAAAGAACTCGTGATACAGTTTGTCCCAAGTGCATGGGGCATTACCAACTTGGCCATATCGATATTGACCGAATCACAAGGCTAGTAAAGGATGGTCCTTTGGATTTTCTAACCATAGAAGATCTTCCCACTTGTGAGCTTTGCCTCCGAGGCAAGATGACAAAATGGCCATTTAACGGTAAGCCTAAAAGATGTGCAGGCACACTTGACCTTATACATACTGATGTATGTGGTCCCCTGAGTGTTAGGACTCGTAACCAACACATGTACTTCATTACATTTATCGATGATTATTCTCGGTATGGTTACGTATACCTGATGAGACATAAGTCCGAATCCTTTGAAAGTTTCAAAGAGTTCAGATAAGAAGTCGAGAAACAGTTAGGGAGAGAAATTAAAGCCCTTCGATCGGATTGAGGTGGCGAGTATCTCTCTGATGAATTTAGGGACTACCTGAAGGTCAACGGGATAGTATCACAATTGGCTCCTCCTGCCACACCACAACTTAACGGTGTTTCAGAGAGGAGGAATACGACCTTGTTGGACATGGTCCGATCACTTCTCATAAACTCAGAATTGCCCACGTCCTTTTGGGGATATGCATTAGAAACTGCTATCTACATAGTGAACCGGGTTCCAACCAAATCGATTTCAAAAACTCCATACGAACTCTGGACCGGAAAGAAACCAAGTGTTAGACACTTGAAGATTTGGGGTTGTCCTGAGCACGTTAAAAGAACGAGTGCGGACAAGTTGGAATCCAAGACCAGTCGTTGCCTATTTATAGGCTACCCAAAAGATTCGGTGGGTTATCTTTTCTATGACCCAAGTGAGCAGAAAGTGTTCTGCAGTCGAAACACCCAGTTCTTAGAGACCGATTACATCCTAGACACCCATCGTCAGGAAATAGTTCTTGATGAGAAGAGCTTAGGAGCAGTGGGAGATGTCCCACAAGTTCTAGGTAGTGACCAACTTAGAAGATCCACCCGGGTATCCAGGCCACCGGTCCATTATGGTTATGACCAGGATAGTTACCTGGTGGAAGCCTTGACTAGTGAGGAGGATCCCGTGACTTACGTGAAAGTTATGATGGACATAAATTCCCAAAAGTGGGTGGAGGCCATGAGAGCTGAGATGGACTCGAAGGAGACCAATGGAGTCTGGACTCTAGTAGATCCGCCCTCCAGGGTAAAAGCAATTGGTTGCAAATGGATTTATAAGAGGAAGAAGGGCCCTGATGGCAAGATTGAGACCTACAAAGCTCGTTTGGTGGCGAAAGGGTATACTCAGAAAGAAGGCATCGACTATGAGGAAACATTTTCGCCCGTGGCCATGCTTAAATCCATTAGGATCCTGCTAGCTATAGCAGCATACCATGACTATGAGATTTGGCAAATGAATGTCAAAATTGCATTCCTGAATGGAGATCTTAGTGAAGATATCTACATGCAGCAGTCGCAAGGCTTCATTGCGAGCCCTGTGTTTATAGGAAGTCCAGTGGGGATAGTGTCACCTTTTTGGTGTTGTATGTGGATGATATCCTACTCATTAGGAATGATGTTGGAATGTTGACTTCGGTTAAGGTGTGACTTTCGCAGCAATTCTCCATGAAAGATCTTGGAGAAGCCTCCTATATACTGGGTCTTCGGCTCTATAGAGATAGATCGAAGCGGATAATTGGATTATCCCAGGCTGCTTACATTGACACAATTGTCAAGAGATACAACATGGAGAACTCCAAGAAGGGAAATGTTCCTTTCAGGCACGGAGTCACTCTCTCCAAGAAGATGTCTCCCAAGACTTCTGAGGAAATTGAGGGCATGAAGGACGTTCCCTATGCCTCAATCGTAAGGAGCATCATGTATGCTATGTTGTGCACTCATCCTGACATTGCTCAGGCAGTGAGTGTGGTAAGCAAATTCCAGGCCAACCCAGGGCAGGAGAACTGGACTGCTGTGAAGAACATACTCAAATACCTTTGAATGACAAAAGAGTTTTGTCTGGTATACGATGGTAGTTCACTACAAATTCTGGGGTATACTGATGCCGATTTCCAGTCGGATCCAGATGATAGAAAGTCTACATCTGAGTATGTCTTCATGATAGGATCGTGTGTTGTTTGCTGGAAAAGCAACAAACAAGGGTCCACGACAAACTTCACAACCGAAGCCGAGTACATTGCTGCAAGTGAAGCTGCCAAGGAAGCTGTGTGGATGAAGAAGTTTGTTCACGAATTAGGAGTGGCTCCGTCCAGCACATCACCCATCCCGTTGTTGTGTGACAACAACGGAGCGATTGCCCAGGCTAAAGAGCCTTGGGCCCACTCGAAGTCAAAGCACATCGAGAGGAAGTACCATGTACTGCGGGAAATCGTTGGTAGAGGGGACGTCCTGATTCAAAATGTAGCATCAACGGATAATGTGGCAGACCCATTGACTAAGCCACTGACACAGAAGGTGTTTGAGAAACACGTGGAAAGTATGGGACTCTGACTTGTACCAGATTGGACCTAAGATCAAGTGGGAGTTGTTAGACAGTTTTGTATGCCCTTAGCTCCAATCAGATTTGATGTACTTTTGACATATAGTGTAAATAAATAAAGTACATGTTTGATTCATATTGTGTGGTATAATTCTGTGTAAGACCCTAAAACTGGACATTTAATGAGACCCGTGTTAGTTTTAAATGTTCACAGCCATTGGATAAGTCTGAGGAGATTTATCCTGCCAAGGCTAACACTGATGTGCTGCCAAATGTTGGGGTGGCTTGTCTCAACCGCCAGGGTGAAACCCAAGGCATATGTAGTGTGGGATTACTCGAATCCTTGAACCGGACCAGATTTCTAGTATTGCCCTGGACCTTGGAGATAGATGGGCAAAACTGGAAAGTTACACTTGACCCCTAGACTCAATTATGATACTACACTAGATGTCGAATTGGGCTGTCTTTGATGTGCTAATTAGTGAGATCCATAACGGGGGTCAAAACCTAGGTATGTTGGGACAGTTTGAGAATTCATTTGAGTGGGTGATCATAGTGACAGGATCAGCCCCTTTGTCGGACAAAGGTAATGATTGGGGATGCACTCTCTCTGATGGAAACTAAACTGCCGGCAATTGATTTCAATCATTGAAACTTTGTTTTGCAAAATTTATATATATGATATATAGATGTGTACGGTTTCAAAATGTTTGCAAATGGTTTTAATTCCTGGGATCCATGTGATTAGAGAGTGCAACACTGTTCCTTGCAGCCGAGGGAGAGGTCCTCTCTTGTCGGGCAGTGTTTGATCATTAAGGGCTGAGAGGTTAAGTGTAAGGCCATTTAGGGTAATGCTTGATGGGTTAATCTTGCATCTGCCCACAGTCCCTGGGTTTTTATAAGATGGCTTGGCCCACGGACCACTTAGTGTAAGTGTTGGGCCCATAGGCTCCATGAGATGGGCTCAAGGGGTTCATTGGGCTTTCTAGTGAATTCGGCTAGGCCTTGTAACAAAGGATGGGCTGAACCTATGTGGCTGATGTGTAAATCAATGCTTGGGTTCCACACCATACAAAGAAGCCCAATTGGGCAGCAGTTTGGAGACTTATTGAGCACTGATTACTTATTGGGCCTAAATCCCATTTCGACTTTGGCTGATATGATCACCCAAATAAGGGGGCGTGTCTAGGATTAGGTTGGCTAAAGGATTAGGGTTTTAATTCTATATAGTCTTGGAGACCAAATTCAAATGTGATTTGAATCTAGTAACCTCCTGATGAGATCAGGAGAGGGCTGACCTAATCTGCAGATAGGATTAAGATTATCCCCTATCCAGATACTGATTTGGACTGGGATAACTCCTAATGGGATTAGGAGATTTCTTAATCACAAAGAAAGGAGGAAACCCTAATCAAGAATTACAAGAATTCGACCTAGGGATCAACAATAAAAAAAAGCTCTCTCTCTACAATCTGAGATAGGATCTCATCTTCCCTAAGGTGAAAATTGCATTCACGCCAACTTCAGCTTAGGGTTCTCCTCCAGCCACCACCACCTTGTTGCATAGTTCGAACTTCATTGAAGGGAAGATCAAGAAATCTATTCTTGATATTAGTCTTTGCTGAAAGACTGATTTGGTTCGGTGCTCAAATCTCCAACGAATTCTGGCGAGGGTTCGGGGCGTAGGACGCATACTGTTGGTTCTGCTCCACTGTCACTGTATCAGCTTTAGTGGGAGCAGATCTTGGACCTCTCTTTGGGCATGAACACCGACGTTGGGAGATTTTCATTCTCCGTATCAGGTATAACCCTTCCCTTGTCCTTTGGTCCAGATCTGGTTTAGTTGGTTCGAGTAAGATCTTTGAATCTTGATTCTAAAATCAAGGAATATGAATCCTAGTTGGGAGAAAGGTAGGAAATTTTTGAAATTCGCCCATCCATTCCACAACCTGTCTGGCATCCATACGATGGATCCTACTATTTTTTCAACCTTTTCTCTGAAGTCTTCTTGGCAAGGGGCATGTGTTGGTATTGGTTGGATTAAGATTGCTTGAAACAAAGCTCTTCCTTTAAAAGTCTCAATGTTTTTTACGGAAGCCATTCAAAACAAGATCACACCTCCACCCCACAAGGGGCCGCCCCACAGGACATCCTTTCCGTGTATTAGGAACATCTCCCGAAGATGACATCATTGGTTCTGATATTATCATCGGGAGATGTTGCCAATACAAGGCAGAGATGTGCTGTGGGGCGTTGTGGGGCGGAGATGTGAACTCATTCAAAACGAAATTGCTTACTGATGATTTAATTCAAAAAGTTGCGGCACCTGATGTGGAGAGATTGAACCATGTATTTTTGTATACACTTTTATTAAGAAATCTCAGAACCACTTTGCGTCGTTGTTTGATGTGAACATTATGTTGCATCATTCTATGGAGCAACATACTATTGGTTGGTTTAATCTAATGTCTTCTTATGCTACATTTTCAAGTGAGTTTTCAAGATAAGTTTACTCTTTGTTTCATTTTGTGGGAGATTTGGCATGAAAGGTGTGCTACACTCTATGAAGGCCAATTCAAAGTGAGTAGTGAAATCATCAAGAAGGTTAAAAGAAATGGGATAGGTGTTAAAAAAATATGTTATAGTTTGACAAAAATCATGATTCTTCATAGAACATAATGGTGGGGCAAGATTTGTATAGATGACAAATGGTTGGGATCAATGCTGAGTTGAGTCTAGTATGATTGAGATTAAATTTGGTTTGGATTAAGAGAAATTCATTCTTCTTAGGGATATCAACAGGTCCGGTCAGTATATAGTACACTTATACTCAATTAAGCTTTATTTACAAATATTTCAATGCTGTGGATGCACCGACAAAAAAGCTTGAGAAGGTGTCTGCTAACCCTAATAGCAATATTGGGTGTAAACCTTCAAGATATGATCCAATTATCCCAATTCTTCAATGAAATTTTGAATAGTTTTACTAAAGCATTTGGGCAATGTCTTAACTTCTTGAAGTCTATAGCCAGTTTTTCTAAAAATATCTCACATAGACTTCAAAAGCTCCTGGTTAGATTACTATGAATTCCCATTGGTACAAACTCAAAATCTTATTTGGGGACCCCCATTCTTAATAGTGGGATTACTAAGGATACGTTCCTAAATGCTACTACTTGTGTATATGATGCCTTAAATCATCATAAGAGCCTTCAAAATTACAAATCATGCCATTGATGATATTGATGGTATCCAAAGAAACTTCATATGCATGAACACTAATGGGAAAAGCGTATTCATCCTATTAATTGGAATCATGTTTGCACTCCAAAAGTTTGGATTAGGTTAATGATGCAAATTTATCAAAGTTGGCAAGGAAAATTGTAAATAAAGAGAACCTGTGGGTCAAAATTGTTAAACATAATTATTTGGCTAATAAGAATCTTTGGAATGCTAGAGTTAGGAAGGGCATTTCATGGGCATGGCATGGTATTCTGCTAACTAAAGAAACTTTCAAACGGGGGATCGTTATTTAGTGTGGTCCCTAATCATATTTGGAAAAAGATCAAATCCATTTTATTCCCTCTGGGAAAAAAAAAGACAAGTTGATTTGGAGACTGAATAAAAATGGTAAATTTAGGATTGTCAATGGGCCAGGTCTGACCTGATAGACCCAATAGACCTAAATCGATTGGGTCGGTTCTGGTTCCAGGATTGGAATTGACAGGTCAGTTCTGGGTCCTGATATATTGTCCTGATTATTATTGGTTCAGAACCGATTCCACCCAGTCCTGAACCTATTCAGACCCGCCAATCCAAGCTATATATATATATATATATATATAATATTAATTATATTATATATAGTATATATAATGTATAATATTATTATTTAATATATATTAAATGTATTTATTTATTTATTATAATTGGGTTCATCAGGTCAGATCTAATTGCCCCAAAAACCGAACGATTCGATTCCGGATCTAAAAATTACAGACCCTATCAGTTCTAATTAGATTCCAGTTCTAGTTAGTCCTGGCCCAAACCCAACCCGTTGACAGCCCTAGGTAAATTCTCTACTAAATCTTCATATTATGCAATGGTCAATTTGATCCAAAGACCCATGGAGGGGTTTAAGTGTTTACATTAAAGTTTAGAAACTTGATTTTCCCCCAAAGTTAAATGTTATTATATTTATTCTTCTTAATAATAAGCTTCCTACTAAGGACTTTTTAAGAGGTAGAGGTATTGCAATCGTTGTGGAGAAGTGGAAGATAATAGCCACATTTTTTAAAAATTGTTGGTATGCTAAACAAATCTGGTTGGTTGTAAAGCCTAATTTAGTGGGTCCTTTTTTAATGAGGGATTGGTGGGAAAGAATATTTGTTAAGGAGAAAAAATGGAAAAAATACCTTTATTTTATGGTTTCTTTGGAAGAATAGAAATTTCTCCCCCCTTTAATCTTGGACTAAGCAAAGAATGCCTAATTGAAAATTTTTGAAGTCTAGAAATAACAATGGATGGAAAGATTAAACTCTAGAAACCCATTACTTGAAAAAGTCCTAACAATGATACTATTAAAATAAACTTTGATGCAAGAAACCATTATGATGAGGTTGCTGATGTTAAAGCTTCTCATTTAGGTGACTCCACCATCAACACAGTTGAAGCTTGGGCTACTTGGGAAGCCCATTATTTGGCGCTAAACTTTAGGGAGATTGACCCCTTGGAGATTGAAGAACATCATCAAGGACTGCCTAGAGCTGAAGGACCACTTTGAAAAGAGTATTGTGTACCATCATGTTTCTGTGATGCCAAGTTGCTAACTATTTAACCCATGAAGCTCAATCATGTGTTCATGGTTCTTTGAATCTCAATCTTCAGGACCTCCTTGGTCCCTTGCTTTTATTTGTGCTAATGATTTCTTGGAACGTGCTACCCCTCTTGTTTTATCCAAAAAAAAAAAACAACCTAAAAGCTGATTAGGAACAACCCAACCCTAACCCAATAGGGTTAGATCCGGACAGGTTAAACAATTGTGGCTTATCCCTTAAGTAACCAATAAATAAAGTGACACTTTCTACACTAACAAATGTAATAGTAATAATATGTTTCCAAATTTTTCTACTTTTTTTGAATACTTGATAAATATGCATAAAAGTAATTCTTATTTATTACACTTAATTTTGTATTTAATATAATGAATATACGATATTAGAGATGTGCCCAAATGTTTTTTAAAAAGTGTTATATTTTTCATAATTTTGTGTATCTTCATTTTTTTTAATTTTTATTATTTAATTATTAAATCAAGGGCTAACGCATTTGACCCAAAAGGGTGAACTATTAACTTGACACCAAATAGGATAATAATTTCATTTTTGGGTCAGTTATAACTTTTGTATTTTATTTCCATCAACAATAAAAAATTCCTTCTTTATCACACTTATTTTTCATTAATATGATCAATATAAAATATTAGAGATATGCCCTGATTTCTTCTACAAAATTTATGTTTTCTTTATAACTTTTGTGTTTTTATCTTTTTTATAATTTATTATTTAATTATGATGTCAAGGGTTGGCACATTTAAACTAAAAGGTTGAACCATTGACCTACAACCAAATAGGAAAAATAATTTCACTTTTTGGTAAAATTTATTTCCATCATCAACAAAGACAGTTTTTGTTTATCACAATTATTTTTCTATAATATGATTAATATAAAATATTGGAGATGCACCCAAATATTTTCAACAAAATTTTTATATCTTTTATATTTTTTGTGTTTTTTAATCCTTTTTATTTTTTATTATTTAATTACGATTTCAAGGGTTTAACACATTTAAATGAAAAGGTTGAACTATTGACAACTTCATTTTGTGGATTGATTTTAAATTTTGTATTTTATTTCCATCATCAATAAAATTAATTCTTGTTTATCACACTTATTTTTCTTTGGTATGAATAACATAAAATATTGGTGAACTTTTACTTTTCATTTTGTGTTTTTATGTTTTTTATTTTTATTATAAAATTCTAACATCAAGGGTTATCAAATTTAACTTAAAGGGTTGAATTGTTGGCCCACCATCAAACCGGAAAACAATTTCATTTTTGGGTGAATTCTAAATTTTGTATTTCATTTTCAACACCAATAAAAATAATTATTATTTATCACATTTTTCTTTAATATGATTAACATAATTACATATATACCCTATTTTTTCACAATTTTTTTTTTGTATTTTTGTATTTATTTCTATTTTAATTAATGTTTATTATTTAAGTATGAGATAATGGATTGAACCATTTGAATTTATCCCTTCTCTAATTGTGAGGGTTGACATTATTTTATTATTTAGGGTAAAAGACTTAAACCTCCCTTAATGTTTCTCTTAAACACTAAGGCATCCCCTCTACTTTCAAATTGGATTTAAGACCTCCCTTGTGGTTGTGGGGTGACTTAATCAAACCAAAACTTACTTCTCTTCCATTATCCTTTTGTCTAAATTGCTTTGTATATGAGATATGTGTGAGAGTTAATTTTTTATGAAGAAAATTCCCGATTAGTACCCTGTACTAATTCAGCACATGTCATTAACCAGCCGCTAAGTGACATGTGAAAAGACATAAATGCCCTTTAGGTGTCATTTAATTTTCTTTATCAACCATCCAAGATGTGTACATGCCTCATAGTCCAAAATCCAAATGCATGGAGATGGAGAAGTCTGGTCCAAGACTAATAGAGAGTGATACGATTCTAGATAGGTTGGAGTTTGGGGTTGTTTACCAAGATCTAATATAAAATTCAACAACCCATGCAGTACATCATCAGGAAGAGTCTAAAATCCTTTTCCAGAGCTTAACAGTTATCCCGATTTCTGAATCAAAAACCCACATAACCTCAGAGATTTAACATCAAAATCCGAAATGGGTCTCGTCAAGAACCAATTTCACAATAAAAGGAACATAAATTATCACGAAATGGGTCTTCCCCTAAAAACGTGTTCAGCATTCAATATCAATTAGAAAACGAGAGAGATCTGAGACAACACCATAGACTGTAGTTCTCTCAATTGAACGCAATTCCATTCATCTGGATTGACCTGTTAGTGTTTAATAATACAAGTAGAGCGATCCTATAGAAAAAATTAATGTGATTAAAGATTGTTCTCTATTAGATAAATCGAAGTGAAAGCTTGAACAAAGAAAAAGAAAATGGGGAAAATATGCAATGAGGATCCCACACTTTTTTTTTGAAGGTCAATAGGTTATAAGGTGGAGTGCCTCATAACCAAATTCATTAATTCAATTGCTCATGATTACAATCTTGAATGATAGCAGAGTGTAAAAAAGATGGACACAAAGACCATGTATGCATGTGATTAATAGTTAGGGTATGTTTGGCCAACATACGAGCGGCCACATTACCAGAATGAGCAACCCAATTTACTGAGCAGTGGGAGAAATTTCTAAAAAAAGGTCTGCAATCTGCGATCAACATGTGAATCCGCCAAGGAGTGTGAGAGCCAAACTCCAACAGACTTGTAGTCACAATTTTAGAATCTCCCTCAAGAATGATGGAAGAGAGCCCCAAATCTAAAGCAAACAAAAAGGCTGCATGAGCAGCTTTTTCTTATAATTCTTCTAGAGAAGTTTTAGGAACTTTAATGGATCTGCCATAAATAAGAACACCTGAGTTATCACGGATCACAACACCTAAACCCCCATCTGAAGATGATAAAGCACCATCAAAGTTGATTTTGTACATAGGAGGGATAGGTTTCTACCAAATTTAGGAGTCATCCAGCCTTGAGATGGTAGTATTAGAAATATCCCCATTAATCGACAAAGAGCATCGAATCTCCTCCACTTGGGACTGGGCCTTGAAGATAATTGTCATAGGTTCAAATGTCTGATTTTCCATGATTAAATTACATCTAGATTTCCATATCTGCCACATGAAAATACTTGCAATAGTAAAATATGATAATCGGCTTTCATTAAAAGGAGAGTCAAATTTAAACCAATGAAATAGGCAATCCTATAGACTCCAGTCTATATGATCATCAACTTTTAGGTTTAAATATGATACAAACCAAACTGATCTGGTCACCAAACAACCAAAAGATAGATGGTAAATGGTTTCAACAGCAGTGCCACATAAGCAACAAGTAGGGTCAATACCAGTAATATAGTTAGCCAATCGACCAGTAGTAGGAATAGCATTTGTTAAGCATCTCCAAAGAAAGAATTGTACCTGTGGTGGCAAATGTTTAATACTCCAAAAGCTCTTCCACATTACTGTGCCAAAAGCAAAACATGCACTAGAATGGTGTGCATCATTAGTTGACAAGAGATTGTGAAGGGATAGGATATCCATCAGATGGACGCCCAAGTCTTGCGGAATGGACTGGCGAATTTCAAAAAAATTCTCCCATCTTTGTAGGGAATCGAATTCCCTATTTTAGAAAAACATATTTTTCAATGATCAATCTTCAACCATTAACCAAACCAGATCTGAACTAAAAGGAACAGGAGGGAGGAGGTACCTGATACGGAGAAATAATATCTCCCAATGGAGGTGTTCACGCCCAAGGAAAGATTCAAAGATTGCTACCACTGAAGATGGCACAGTGCAGGATGGAGCAGAATCAACAATGTTCTTCAAAAGAACTTGACCCTTCGCAAGAATCAACTGGATGGCTTATGACTACAACTCCAATCAATCTTTTTCTAGAAGATTGATATCAAGATTAGATCTTGGTTTCTCCCAAGAACTAGAGATCAAACTGAAGGTAATGGCGGCAGCAGGAAGGAGGCAGCAAGAGAAATTTCGCAGGGTGCAGAATTCTCTCTTCTTGTGATTTCAGCTCTGAAGACAAGAGTTTTTTGGATTGCATGTCTAACGGCTGCCGCCCCCTCCTCCTTTTATAGATTTAAAGGGATCAGCTCCTAATCCTATTAGGAGTTGCTGATCCAAATTATATTTGGATTAGAAGTCCCTTTA
>NW_010729262.1:348474-361268 GCF_000365185.1 Nelumbo nucifera
TGGTTCAAGTAGGATCCTTGAATATTGTATTCTAAATTTAGGGAATATGATTCCCAGTTGGGAGAAGGTAGGAAATTATTTTTGAAATTCGCCCACCCATTCCGCAACCTTTATGGCGTCCATCAGATGGATCCTACCATTCTTTCAGAAACTGTGTAAAATTATCCGATTGGCCTTGCTTTTCCCCTAACGCCTTCTTTCATGCCCTACATCGAAATATAGGAATAGTGAGTCCAATTAGGTACCAATTAAGTGTAAAATACTGAATATTAAGGGATAAAAATATGACAACTTTTATTCTCATCAGTACTTGAACCAGATAGAGAGATTCATGGAAATGCATCACCCAAGATGTGGGTTGAAAGCAACCCCACACATTGAATTTAGAGTAAAACATATGAAGAGGCAGTATGTGAAAAATTGTGAGATGCTCAGCCCCAATTGCTAGGGGTTTGGATGGGATGATGTAAAAAATTGCATCACATGTGAAGAGGATGCCTTCAATGGGTGGGTTAAGGTAATATTTATTAGTTATACTTCTCATTATGAAGAAAATGTTTATATTTATTTAACATAATTTCTAATTTGTTAATGTACTTTCATTTTGATAAATGCAGAGCCATCCACATGCTAAGGGGTTAAGAAACAAGTCTTTCCCATTCTTTGATGAGCTCTCCATTATATTAGGGAAGGATAGAACAACTGGGGAGAGTGCAGAAGCTCCCGCCAATGCTGCAGAAGATGTGGAGAGGGAGGAAGAATATAACAACCCCCTTACGGAGAGTGAGTCAATCAATATAGAAGAAACCCAACATGTTGGGAATGAGTTTGTTCAAAATAATGGGATGGCCTCTAAATCTATCATACAGTCCCCTAATGATCAACATCAATTAGGTGCTACATGAACACATTGCCCTCATAGAGCAAATAAGAGATCAAAAATCAGTACAGATGATGATCTTGTGTCTAGGGTTCTTATAGATGAGTTGGTTAAGGCGGGGCAACTCTTCACTGTAGTAGGGGAAAGGCTTTCTCAAGTGGCAGATACTCTTGTTGACAAAGAGGGTAGGGAGATGAGGATGAAGGTCTTTGATGAAATAATGAAGGTTCCTAATTTAAGCATGAACGAAAGGATGAAGGTGGGAAGCAAGTTGACTAGTGACATGATTGAAGTAGAGTACCTTTTTTAGCATACCACCAGATTTTAGACATGCATACATTCTCCCAACTCCTCCCAAAACAATGAATATTTCCCTCTTTTGTGTTGAACTAAGTTTTAGAATAGTTTTATAAAGTTAGGAAACTGTTATTAGATAGGTTGGAATTGATCTAGTATTTGGATTGACAACTTCTTTGTGTTTTGAATTACTTGGATGGATTACTGATCATATCATTGGGGAGGTTATGAAACATGTTATTGTATAGGTTACAACTGATCTAGTACTTGAAGTGTCATTTTGAAAGAGTTTTGAATTCACTAAACAACTTTCAGGACATGTTATTGAACTAGTGAAGTGTGGTTATGAGTCAAGAACTTGGTTGTTGTATATATTACTAAACAGGTTTTTGAACAAGATAATTTTGATTGCTGGAGTGTGGTTATTGAACAAGTGAAGTGTGGCCATATTTGATTTATCACTTATCTTGAATCTTGACAGGACTATTATAGCTAGAGATTACTTATTGCTGCCTATTTCTCTTAGTTGGTGTCTTATGTGGCAGTGTTATATATATATTGAGATGGTGAGGAGCAATAATATAAATTAACCCATTTAAATGTACAGGTAGTTTCTATACAAATGATTTACACTAATATCAACAAGTTAGTTTAGCATGAATCCACAATTGCCCAATTGGGTGCAATAAACGATTTCATTTTGGATTTTCATTGCATTTCTGCATATAAGCTAACCATCAATAATGGATATGATGGATTCTTTACAAAAGAGATAATTAAATTATAAAAGAAAAAAGAGGGAGAGAGAACTCTCATTTCAAGGATTTCAAGAAATGAAAGCAGTTATGTTCTTTTTTCTTTTCAGTAATATTCCAATAATATTTCCACTTAGATGATGATACTATGACTTCAAATGGTATGGAAACTAAGAAGAATTGATTTCACATTTGAGCTTCCAGACACACCTAAGTTTCCTTACTAGGATTAAGCATCCCCAAAACCTTATTATTCCTTCCTTTAATTAACTCATCGAACACATCACTCACTATAAAATCAAACATGTCAATGCCCTCCTTTAGAGCTGAAGATCTTTTCTTTAGTAAATCAACACCCTTCAAAAACTTATCCCCCTCTACAACTTGAGCTTTGAGATCAGCCACCACACTTTCAGTCATCACATTCTCAGCCAAAATCTACCTCGAATCCTCCCCAGGCTTCAGAATCATCTCATGGAAACATGACACAAGATGCATAAATTTGCATTTGGGTACTACCAAGTTGATTAAAAATGGGGTGACAATTGCAAAACAAGAATGCATGAAGCATATAACTATATTAGAGAGAGAGTATGTGAAGCTCTAGAACTTCTTGCAAAGATAAAAGAATACAAAGGATTAAACAAGCCCTTTGTCAAGTTTTATTTAAAACGGGCCAATATAGCCCATTAAACATTCTTTTATAAAATAATATAGTCCAAAAACATGGACTTGGGCCCAAGGGAAAAAATAACAAAAGATAGAAAAATTAACCACTTACCAGCTGGGAAAGTAGGTGAGGCAAACATGGGAAATTTGAGAGGCCCCATTTACCTAGGTAAATTTAACAGAAAAGAACATGGCTAAGTGCACTTACCCAAGTAAATAGCCTCTTGGTAAAGGAATGAGGCCTAAGTCTTATATTTAAATCATTAACTCTCATTCTCTCATTAAATCCTATATTTAAGGTATTTGTTCTCACTAATAAATTCTACTAATTTGATTCATGTCCAATAGCTTTAACAATATAGAACCTATGTTTTTAAAAATGGACCTAAAAGTGAAACCCTTCTTTTGTCTAGGTGTCCGGTAAGCAATTCAACCATTTCGGTTAAATGGTTTAACCCATGATGTCATAGTTAAATAATAAAATTTTTTAAGTAGTAATAAATACAAAAGATACAAAAAAATATATAAAATATAAAATATAAACATTAGACACATCTCTGATATTTTATATTAATCATTTCAAAGAAAATTAAGTGTAATAAACAATAATCATTTTAACTGATAATGCATATGAAATACAAAATTTAAAACCAACCCCAACCCAAATATAAGCATTTTAAACAAGAATTTAATGAGAAAGGATGGAAGTCAATGCCTCAACTATAAGATTTATGGAAAAAATGGATTAGTTTCCTATAAAATTTTGTATTCATGTATTTTAAAACAAATAGTTTAAATATAAGATTCAGTGAGAGAAAATGGGAGTTAATGCCTCAGGTATAAGACTTAACAAAAGGAAATTGAATGAAGTAAAAAATAGTAGTTCAAATTATATTTTCTACCCTTGCAATCAGAGAGACGTCAAATTAAAAAAAAAAAATAGTGTTATTTTAGTCGAGAATAATATTCAATGAAAGATAATGGGAGTTTCTTTTTTTTTTTTTTTGGCAAAGAACAAAAAGTGCTTGGACCAGAAAAATATTCCCATAGCCAATTGGGTGATGAAACAATAAAGTGCAAACCTCCTTTCTGTCTAGCCTTACTTGTTACTATATGAACAAGGACATTGCATTCTCCTTTTACATGAGACAGATTGCATCTACTCCATGCAGATTTTAGAGAGAGCTGTAATACAAGGTTAGTGGAATCTGAGAATATTTTGACCTATTTTAAACCAGAGTTTAAAGCCCATTTTAGTGCACTTAACATGGCCCACTCCTGTCCTGGACCTTGAACTGTACATTGCTTCCCTATTGCTGTCACAAATTTGTGATTAAAAGCAATATAACTATTCAGCTTGCTGGGTAGATATGAAAGACCATCCATAAAGATCAAATGATGTCAACCTATCTCTTTGCTTCTGCAGGCCTAATAGAATTGAAATGATGGGGAATTACTTCCACATATGTCTTCATTCTTTGTATAGTAGACTAAGGTTTGGGAGTTATTCCCCGAAATAACAAGTTATTTCTAGTATCCTATATTAGCCCGGTATGTATTATCCATTTTCGAAAGAGATATTGCTGCATTTCCTTGTCAACATGAAGGTTATGAAGCCGTTATTCGAAAGAGATATTGAATCCTGAATTGGACTGAATCCAAATTACTATTGCAAATGGACATGAAATCATCAAAAGAAGGTTTGTTTCTTCTTGCTCAACACATAAGATACAAAGTTTTTCAATTTTCATTGACTATATTCCTTGAGAATAGCTTGACTCAAGTAGGTAGACCACCAAGCATCATTTTCCATGTTAATATCTTAAATCTTTGTGGGATCTTATCCTTCCATATACGTTTTAGAAAGGAAATTCTTATCAAACTACCCTCCTCTCTTATAATAATGATCTGTACGTTGATTTCACCATGGTTTTTGAACCGCCGTTGAACCAAACAGTAAGACCGTTTGGCCCGGGAACCATCTAGGCAATCAGTTTCGTTTTACCTCAAACGGTTTCATTGACCCGAACAATCGAACCGTTAATCCATTCAACAGTTTTTGGAAGTTTTTATTTTTAATTTTTGTGATCAGAATGGACCGTCCATTCAAACCAAACGGTCAAACCATCGACCCAAAAACCGGTGGCCAAAACGGTTCCATTTCTGGGTCATTTTTTAAAACCATTGATTTCACTGAATAGTTGCCATCATTGAAAGGTTTCCAAAGGAGTTTATCATGACCTTCTCTTCTGCTTAACACCACTTTAGAGATTGCATCTTTTTCTCTACCAAATCAAAGAGATCATCTAACAACTGCAAGTTCTATTGGCCATTTTGCAGTAACTCATTTACTTTTGTTGATGCGAGGATTAGTCGAGGGCAACAAAGTAAATTCACTCCCAAGCTTCAAAAGAAGGCTGAAGGCTTTGAGGGTTTGGAGGAGACAAGTCGAGGCCAAGGGCTGGAGGTTGAGGCAAATTGTTCCTTCGAATACTATAGAAGTCGAGGGCTAGTACTGAGAAGGGCGTCCAAAGGGGGACAACATACGACTCCAACGTTAGGGAATCTACAAGGAATGAGGTGTCAGAGGCCCCAGGTGGGAACCCGAGGCGAAGACTCCGACAGTCAAATTAGTATCTGCACAAGGTAAGTAGTGGGTCTGGAGCCAGGGATCCAAACGAGGTTTCAGAAAAAGCTAAGTCCTTAGAGGAGAGAACACTAGAGGTCACAAAGGGATGAGAGATCCATCATATGGATGGTTCAAATGCGAGTCGTACTGAAGGGGTGAGAGATCCATCATATGGATGGCCGAACCCTACAGGAAGGTTGGGCGAAATTTCAAAAATTTCTCCCTCTCTCATCTGGGAATCACATTCCCTATTTTAGAAAACTGCATTTTCAAAGATAAACCTTGAACCAAAACCGGATCAGATATAAAATCAAAAGAGAGGAGAGGGATATACCTAATACAAAGTAGCAATAACTCCCAATGAAGGTGTTCACGCCCAAGGAGAAGACCAAAACCGGCTTCCACTGAAAATGACATAGTGTGTGATGAAGCAGGATCAGTAGTATGGCTCTTCAATAAGAACTAGGATTCTTCAGCAAGAATCGAACAGGGGCTGGTGAGCACGACTTCAAATTGATTCTTCAATCAAGAAACAATATCAAGAACCTTTCTTGATCTATTCCACAAGAGGAGATCGAACTAGGTAAGGATGGCAAGATTACGAGAGAATTTTGTAGATTGTTGTGTATGAAACTGAGGAATTCGCCCCCTATTTATAGTCTTCTTTGGATCAGCCTCCTAATCCAATTAAGAGAGAGTTTCTTGATCTAAATCTGATATTTTGATCTAGACTCTTAAATGGAAAAGACTTATCTTATCCTTTCAACTTATCCTAATCAGATTATAAATCAGATCTTGCCTCCTTTTAATTAACCAGTGTAAGCCTAGTTCGATTGAGCTTTAGGCCCATTAAGCCTATGTGCTCACTTACTCCTTAACCTGCTGCCCAGTTGGCTCTCTTTGTATGGCGTGGGACCCAAACATTGATCTACACATCAGCCACATGGACTCAGCCAAGCCTTTGTTACAAGGCCTGGCCGAATTCACTATAGGAGACAGTGAACCCCTGAGTCCATCACCATGGGCTCTTAATGAGCCCAACATTTACACTAAATGGTCCTTGGGTCCACCCACCTTATGAAAACCAAAGGACTATAGGCAGATGCAAGATTAGCCCATCGGGTATTACCCTCAATAGTCTTACACTTAACCTCTCAACCCATAACGATCAAACACTGCCCGACAAGAAAAGACCTCTCCCTCGGCTACAAGGAACAATGTTGCACTCTCTACTCACATGGATCCCAGGAATAAAAACCTTTTACAAACATTTTGAAACCATAATATATATATATATGTATATTTCTATATAAATATATTTTGCAAAACTATAGTGATCATGTCACTATGATCACCCACTTAGGTGAATTCTTGGACTGTCCCAACATACCCAAGTTTTGACCCCTTTTAAGGATCTCACTGATTGGCATATCAAAGACAGCCCAATCTGACACCTTGTGTAGTACAATAATCGAGTCTAGAGGTCAAGTGTAACATTCCAGTTTTGCCTATCTATTTTCAAGGTCCAAGGCAATACTAGTATTTGGTCTGGTTTAGGGTTTCAAGAAAAAACCACACTACATGTACCTCAAGTCTCACCTTGGCAGTTGAGACAAGCCACCCCAACCAACTTGGCAACACATCAGTGTCAACCTTGGCAAGATAAATCTCCCTACATCTATCCAATGGATGTGAAGATTCTAAACTAACACAAGTCTCATAAGTGTCCAGTTTAAGGTTATTACACAAAAACACATCACAATGACAATAATCAATTATGTACTTTATTAATTTGAAATAAATGCCAAAAGATACATCAATCATATTGGATCTAAGGGCATAACTATCTAACAGCTCCCACTTGCACTTAGGTCCAATCGGGTACAAATCAGAGTCCCATACTTTCGACGTGTTTCTCAAACACTTTCTGTGTAAGTTGCTTAATCAATGGGTCTACTACATTCTTCGTTGACGCTACTTTCTGAATTAGGACGTCCCCTCTACCAACTATCTCCCACAGTACATGGTACTTCCTCTCAATGTGCTTCAACTTCGAATGGGCTCGTGGCTCCTTAGCCTGAGCTATAGCTCCACTGTTGTCACACAACAGTGGAATGGGTGATGAGCTGGACGGAACTACTCCAAATTCCCGAATGAACTTCTTCATCTAGATGGCTTCTTTAGCAGCTTCACTTGCAGCAATATATTCGGCTTCGGTTGTGGAATCTATAGTGGAACCTTGTTTGCTACTTTTTCAGCTAACTACACAGGCCCCCATTGTAAAGATGTACCCAGATGTAGACTTTCTATCATATGTATCTGACTATAAATTGGCATCAGTATACCTTTGGATCTGTAGTGAACTACCATCGAATACCAAACAAAACTCTTTGTCCTTCAAAGGAATTTTAGTATATTTTTCATAACTGTCTAGTCTTCTTGTCTTGGGTTAGACTGGTATCTATTTACCACACTCACTGCCTGAGCAATGTCAGGACGAGTGCATAGCATGGCACACATAAAGCTCCCTACGGCTGAGGCATAGGGATTCCCTTTCATGCCCTCAATATCCTCGGGAGTCTTGGGAGACATACCCTTGGGGAGAGTGACTCCGTGCCTGAAAGGAACATTTCCTTTCTTGGAGTTCTCCATACTGTATCTCTTGACTATCTTGTCAATCAAAGTAGACTGGGATAATCCTATTATCCTCTTCGATCTATCTCTATAGAGTCGAAGTCCCAAGACATAGGATGCTTTTCCAAGATCTTTCATGGAGAATTGCTGTGAAAACCACACTTTCACCGTAGTTAACATTCCTACATCATTCACAATAAGTAGAATGTCATCTACATACAGAACCAAGAACGTAACCTTATCCCCACTGGTCTTCCTGTAAACATAGGGTTCATCCAGATTTTGGTCAAAGTCAAATTGTTTGACAGTAGAGTCAAACCGGATCGATTAAGTTTGCATACCATGTCTTCCTAACCTGAAGCAATGAATCCTTGCAGTTGCTGCATATAGATATCTTCAGTAAGATCTTCATTCAGGAACGCAATTTTGACATCCATTTGTCAAATCTTGTAGTTATGGTATGCTGCTACAGCTAGCAAGATCCTAATAGACTTTAGCATAGCTACCAGCGAAAAGGTCTCCTTATAGTCAATTCCCTCTTTCTGAGTATACCCTTTTGCCATAAGTCGAGCTTTATAGGTCTCAATGTTACCATCTAGGTCCTTCTTCTTCTTGTAAATCAACTTGCAACCAATTGCTTTCACACCAAAGGGTGGGCCTACAAGAGTCCAGACCTTGTTGGTCTCCATTGAATCCATCTCGACTTTCATGGCATCTACCCACTTCAGGGAATCTATGTCCAACATAGCTTCCGCATAAGTCGTGGGATCCTCTTCACTTGTCATGGCTTTCACCAACTAACTTTCTTGGTCATAGTCGTAATGAACTAGAGACCTGGATGCCCGAGTAGACCTTCTAGGTTGAGTATCTGGAGCTTGTGGGACATCTCCCACTACTCCTGGGCTCTCCTCATCAAAAACAACTTCTTGTTGAAGATTCTCCAAGATGTAATTTTCTTCTAAGAAACAGGCATTTCGACTGCAAAATACCTTTTATTCTTTCAGATCATAGAATAGGTAACCTATAGAGCCATTGGGGTAACCTACAAATAGGCAACGACTGGTCTTAGATTCTAATTTGTCAGTTCTAGTTCTTTTAACATGTGTCGGACAACCCCAAATCTTCAAGTGTCTCACACTTGGATTCTTACTGGTTCATAATTCATATGGAGTTTTAGGAATGGATTTGGTCGGAACCCGATTCAGCACGTAAATCGCAATCTCTAATGCGAAACCCCAAAAGGATGTGGGTAATTCTGAGTGGACAAGAAGTGAACGGACCATATCTAATAGAGTTAAATTTCTCCTCTCTAACACACTGTTTAATTGTGGTGTAGCAGGAGGAGCCAGTTGTGATACAATCCCATTGTCCTTTAGTAGTCCTTGAACTCATTAGAGAGATACTTACCAGCTCGATTTAATTGAAGGGGTTTGATTTCTCTCCCTAACTGTTTCTCGACTTTTGTCTGAACTCCTTGAACTTTACGAAGGATTCAAACTTATGTCTCATTAGGTACACGTAACAATACCGAGAATAATCATCGGTAAATGTTATAAAATAAACGTGTCGATTACGTGTCCTAACATTTAGGGGACAACATACAATAGTGTGTATAAGGTCAAGTGTGCCTGTAGATCTTTCAGGCTTACCGTTAAATGGCCTCTTCGTTAACTTACCCTGAAGGCAAGATTCATAGGTTAGAAGATCTTCTATGGTTAGAAAATCCAAAGGACCATCATTTACCAACCTTGTGATACGATCTATGTTAATGTGGCCAAGTCGGTTATCCCACAGGCACATGGGACTAACTGTATCATGGTTTCTTTTTTTGGGGATTATTTCCGATGTGATTTCGGTAATGTTTGTTTCTAGAGAAGGATGGAGAACATAGAGACCATTCTCAAGTTTCTCATATGCTAGGAATTTGTTATTCCGTTTAATAGTAATCACATTACTAAACAAAAAAGAATAACCATCCATTCAAAAGTTTGAGACAGAAATCAAATTTCTTCTTAAATCGGGTACGAAAAGACAATCTTTTAGTACAATAACTCCTTCTCTGAAAACTAATTCTATAGTGCCTATGGCTGTAGCTGCAACAGTTGCATAAGTCCCCAAGTAAAGTATCACTTCTCCATCACTCAGTCTTCTTCTTATCTTGAACCCCTACAGTGAGTTACACACATGAGTCGAAGCCCCGGAGTCAATACACCAGGGAGCATATGTGACCAACAAATTGGCATTGTTTCTTAGTCTCCAGGTGTTGAGGACAATTCCTCTTCCAGCGACCGGTCTGCTTGCAAAAATGATAGGCATCTGATGCCTTATCTTTCTTTTGCTTTTTAGTTTTGCTACCCTTCTTCTGAGTCTTCCTTTTAGCCTTCCGCTTTTCTTGCCCGATTTGCCACCTTCAGCAAGCATGGATATCGACTTATCCTTCTTAATCAGTTCTTCAGCCCTCTACAACATATTGTTGAGTTTCTAAAGGCTAACGTTTAGCTTATTCATATTGTAATTCATGATAAACTAATTGAAGGACGGAGGTAAGTAATTGAGGACAACATCAATTTTGGTGTCATGATCTAGCCTTGACCCGAGAACCTCCAGTTCATTGATATAACTCATCATCTTTAGACAATGGTCATGAATTTGTTGGTTCTCGGTCATTTGTGCGGTCATAAACAATTTTAAGACCTTTTGTCGAGTACAACGGTTCTGCTCTTCATACAAAGTCTTCAAACTATCCAATATATCTTTGGACACTTCGATCTTATCGAATTGTCGTTGTATCGGATTGTCTAAAGAGGCTATAATATAACACCGAGCAAGAGAATTTTTCTCTTCCCATTCTTGATACTCTCTTCTTCGGGCCTCAGAAGCCCTATCACCCAAACAATCTGGAGCAGGGTTCTCAGCAATTTGTCCAATTTCTCGAACGTTAGAACCAGCATAAGGTTTCAGAACTAGTCAGCATAATTAGGGCCCTTGAGTTTGTTATCATCCAACAACTTGGTGAAGTTTCGTTTGCCATTTCTGGTAAAGGCAAAGCAGATTTATAAGTCCACAACCTAATTGATTCATGTCATCACATAGAAAGGGCTTTTAATCTATGTTTCATTTCCATTTTGGGCATCTCTGAGATTCCCTCCAATCTCAATGACCGAGACAGTTGTGTCTCTAGAAATGTGGGAAACCACATGGGATGCATGGAGCCAATTGTTTCAGTTGCAAAACCCCACCACCTTTTATGAAGGATCTCATCCACTCATCTTATGAGCTTTCCCTTTGGCCTCTATTAGACAAGGTTCATAGTCATTTTAGGTTAAACCTTTCTGTCTCGTAAGTGCTCACCCATCATGTTTGTGAATGCCAAGATACCGTGAGAGAATCTTCCATTTTAGGATAGGTCGCTCCCACATCGGTCTATGACACCCCTATCATCTCATGAAGCAATCCAGCCAACTGCAATTGTAGATGGATAGCCCAATTTTATGGTTCATCTCTACCCACCAATACAGTCAACCTTCTTACTAATGATGGAAGGCCTTTAGAGAATTCATCATATGAAATTCCCTATCACATGCACTTATATTTAATGGAGGGAACGAAAACCCCCTAAATCTGATTTAGGTCAAACCAAAGTGGCTCCCACTGACTTTCACAAAGCCAGATTCAAAGTGGGCCCAAAACGGCTATGGTTCTGGGGTGTTCCTCTTGGGAAGAAACTGAAGTGGGCCCCACTGAGAAAGGGAGATCATCCAATGATCTTAAGGGCACCATGGCAATGATGTGCATTCAGCCATGGTGTTTGAAAGAGCCACTATCGAATTAACATGGGCCAAGTACTTATGGCCCATGTACACAGCACATCACATGCATGAAATCTATAATTGATCCAATCAATTAAATAATTGTAAAAACCATAATTAAAATTTAGAAAACCTTTTTATCCCATTTAAAGCCCATAATATTATCAAATAATATTATCTAGGTATATCGACTGAAGCAATTTTAATAAATCAAAATTGGGTTTTACAGATGTGGGCCGAATTGCATCTTGCAATTAACCACCAACCCCTCGACCCAAGAAAGGAAATTATAGGGCTGAGAACAGCCCCCATCGAACCACAAATTCGGTCAAATCTGATACGAATGGGACTAGGGTTTGATGTTTAATTCAAGATCCAATTCAAGAAACATGATCTGCAAATAAAGAAGTTGATACATGACAATCAAGAATCAGTAAATAATAACAAGAGGGCTATTCATAAGGCTGCAACCCTACAAAACAAAAATTAGTTCACAGTTCGTAGTTTCCAAAACTACAAATCGCAGATTGCCGAACCCAAATCTACAAAATTTTCTCCTTCGTGCTTCCAACTTCGTCTTTAATGAAATAAAATAGAAAACCTAATTTTTCTGTTAATATTACATCAGATTCGAATTCTTATACATTCCATCAAAAATTTAAAAAAAATAATAAAAAATAATTACAGACCAAGAATGAATAGAAAAAACGTAGATGCACAGATTTCTTGCACTACGGAAAGATTTCGATCTCCTCCATACGAAGAGCCCAAAATTCAAGAAATATAAATAGAACAATTCTAAATATATAACAGAATAATAAAGATTTATTTTCAGATCATTCCAAAACTGGGAACCGATTTCTTAGAAAAAATTGCTAACTGTGCAAATCTGGTAGAATGCCTTCTGCCCATTTGCGCAGATCCATATCTAATTTAATTCAGTTCGAGACTTGAACCTGGTTCTGATACCACTGAAGGGATGAGAGATCCATCATATGGATGGTCGAACCCTTGATGAGAGTAAAATTTGTCATATCTTTATCCCTCAATATTTAGTATTTTGCACTTAATTGGTACCTAATTGGACTCATTACTCTTGTATTTCGATTCAGGGCAAGCAA
>NW_010729262.1:362073-388547 GCF_000365185.1 Nelumbo nucifera
TTGAACCTCCAGTTTCGTATATGATTGGTAGGTTCGATCATGGTGGCAACTAACATAAATTGATTGCAAAAAAGTTTTCGATCTATGTTAGGAAAATATATGATCTGGTTTAAACGATCCGAGCTTGTGAGATCGCTGACCAGAATTAGGTCTCTCCCCTCTTAATGCTATTAAAAGGTTAAATCCTAAGAGCTTGTTTAGGACTGCCTATTAATAAGGGAAGCAATCAAAGAGATTGTTTTGGTTGTCGAATAATAAGAGTAGAGGCTGGCTGTTAGAGCTTGTTAATAGCTATAACCAATTTATTCATAAGCATATGAATCTATCTTTGCATCAAGGATCATTGCTACAAATCAAAGCTGAACTTGTCCCTTCAACCAGAAGCCATCTCCCATCGATTTAATCTTTGTTTTCTGCTATTTTCTTATTTTTCTTAGCTTTACAAACCCCCCTTAATCCATCTACTTGGAAATAAATCCACCCAATCCCTGTGGAGAACGACATTGCTCATCACTATCTGCAAATTATTAACCCAGAGTAAGACTATTTATCTTTGGTTGGGTTCGGCACCCACCAACCCTACAGGAAGGTTGGGCGAAATTTCAAAAATGTCTTTCTCCCCCATCTGGGAATCGCATTCCCTATTTTAGAAAATTGCATTTTCAAGGATCAATCAGGAACCAAAACCGTACCAGATCTACAATCAAAAGGAAGGAGAGGGATATACCTAATATGAAGTAGCAGTAACTCCCAATGAAGGTGTTCACGCCCATAGAGAAGACCAAAACCCGCTTCCACTGAAGATGACACAGTGTGTGATGAAACAGGATCAACAAGATGGCTCTTCAGCAAGAACCAGGATTCTTCAGCAAAAGTCGAACAGGGGCTGGTGAGCACGACTTCAGATCATTTCTTCAATCAAGAAACAATATCAAGAACCTTTCTTCATCTATTCCACAAGAGGAGATCGAACTGGGTAAGGATGGCAAGAATACGAGAGAATTCTACAGATTTCTACGTATGAAACTAAGGAATTTGCCCCCTATTTATAGTCTTCTTTGGATCATCCTCCTAATCCAATTAGGAGAGAGTTTCTTGATCCAAATCTGATATTTGGATCTGGACTCTTAAATGGATAAGAATTATCTTATCCTTTCATCTAATCTAAATCAAATTATAAATTAGATTTTGCCTCCTTTTAATTAACCAATTTAAGCCCAGTTCGAATTGGGCTTTAGGCCCATTAAGCCAATGTGCTCACTTACTCCTTAACCTGCTAGCCATTTGGCTCTCTTTGTATGGCATGGGACCCAAACATTGATCTACACATCAGCCACATGGGTTCAGCCAAGCCTTTGTTACAAGGCCTGGCCGAATTCACTATAAGAGACAGTGAACCTCTGAGTCCATCACCATGGGCTCTTAATGGGCCCAACATTTACACAAAATGGTCCTTGGGTCCAGCCACCTTATGAAAACCTAAGGATTGTGGGCAAATGCAAGATTAGCCCATTAGGTATTACCCTCAATGGTCTTACACTTAACCTCCCAGCCCATAATGATCAAACACTACCCAACAAGAGAGGACCTCTCCCTCAGCTACAAGGAATAGTGTTGCACTCTCTACTCACATGGATCCCGGAAATTAAAACCTTTTGCAAACATTTTGAAACCATATATATATATATTGCAAAACAAATCTCAATGTTTGAAATCAACTGCGGCAATTTAGGTTTCTACCAAAGAGAGTGCATTCCCTGATCTTTCACTTTGTCCGACAAAGGGGCAGATCATGTTACTATGATCACCCACTTAGGTGAATTCTCAGACTATCCCAGCATACCCAGGTTTTGACCCCCTCTAAGGATCTCACTAATTAGCACATCAAAGACAGCCCAATCCAACCCCTAGTACAGTACCATAATCGAGTCTAGGGATCACGTGTCACATTCCAATTTTGCCCATCTTTCTCCAAGGTTCAGGGCAACACTGGAATTTGGTCTGGTTCAGGGTTTCGAGAAAAACCCATACTGCATGTACCTTAGGTCTCACCCTGGCAGCTAAGACAAGCCATCCCAACCAACTTGGCTGCACATCAGTGTTAGCCTTGGCAGGATAAATCTCCCCAGATCTATCCAATGACTATGAAGATTCTAAAATAACACGAGTCTCATAAGTGTCCAGTTTAAGGTATTACATAGAAACACACCACAGTGACATGAATCAATTTTGTACTTTATTCATTTGCAATAAATGTCAAAAGATACATCAATATGATTAGAGCTAAGGGCATAACTGTCTAACACGTACTAGGGTCTGGTGAGATGTTCAACCAGAGCCACGTGGTGCCCTATGACTGGGTCTGCTTGGTCTACGTTGGGTAACCCTGAGCGTCCTCATGGTAAACCTATGTTGGCGCCCTCTATTCAACATGCATCAGCCCCATACAAGCTAACAGAATGCGCCAACATCATTTTCCCCCCACTCCTGAGGCCGAGGTGAGGGTTCGAAAGAGCCTCGGCTTCGGCCAAAGGTTGTGTCGATATTGGAAGGTGCCGTCGGGCTTGTTCAGTGAAGTGTACCCTACAGTGGCGTCTCCTTCGTCTCGCTTCTTTTTCGGCCTGATTTTAGTTCGTGAAAGAGGGGAGAAACTGTGGATGCCTCGACATCGGCTAGGGAGCCCGAGGTGGACGGGGCCCGGCAGAGCCGAGCCTGTGCCTTGTGCTCATGCAGCAATGGTCTGGGGCTGTGCACGATACAGGATTTGTGAGCTAGCACACCGGGGTTGTGCTTGGTACGGGTCTGGCGTGAGAAGAGCACTCTGTACGAGGAACAGGCACTCTAGGTGAACCAGCCTATGCATCCACCGGGCCTGTGCACCCAAACTGGTGGGTTACGATGAATGGGCCCATTGGTTCACTCGGTGTCGTTTCGTCTTCCCGAGGCTGAGCACCGGTTCACTAGGCATCATTTCGTTTCCCCGAGGTTGGGCGTCGAGTGTCACACCGTAGATTGTCATTAGAGGTGGAGGCCTCAGTACTGTTGGATCCAGTGGATCTGATCCATTCATTTTTCTGTAAATAGGAGCCTTAGTGGCGATTTTTCTTTGTCATTTGTCTCTAGGCCCCCTTAATGTCGAGTGAACACTGCTCCTAGACCTTCAACTCTTCAACACACCTCGTCTTCCTTTTTTCCTTCATCTTTACATAACTCCTTAAACCATGTCTTACTCTGATTCTAACCCTAAGTGCTATGAACTTCTAGTTGGTTCAGAAGGGAGCTCTCCTCAGACTCCTTCCCCCCCCCCCCTCTCCCCTAGGTTCGCTGGCTGTTGTCCCCCTTCAACAAGAGGTGGTGTTGCTGAGGGAGAGGGTAGCCTCTAAGGGTGCCAAGGGCAGCCACCGAGGCAATGACCCTCCCTGTGAAAGTACCACATTAGTGAGCTGAGGGAGCCAGAGGGGTCCCCCCAAGCTGAGGGGCAGTGGGCCCCGGAGCCCCTTCTGGGGGTGGTGGCCAAATGCGCTACCCAAAGGTGGCCATGGCCGACCTTCCATGTTTGGAGTTTGATAGCACTCTGGATGTGGACCAAGTAAAAGCCCTAGCTAGGAGGTTTCATATACCTCGGTCCTACCAGCTTAGGGTTTTTGATGTTGGTGACCAGCCATGGACCCCTGATGATGGGGAAATTTGTATACATCAACACTTTTTAAAGTTCAGCCTTAGTTTTCCTCTTCACCCCCTAATCTTGGAGCTGTTGGAGTGGTATGGCATCATGATCAGTCAGCTCATCCCCAACGCCATTAGAACCATAGTAGCCATGTTGGTGTGGGACGTGTGTGCCGAGGAAGCATTCTTTTTCATCTCCTGCCCCAAAGTTATTTTGTGCCATGTTTGTTTCTTGGAAGCATTCTTTCGAGGACAGCATGTACTACCTTCAGCCATGAAGGGGGAGACCCATCGATAACCCCACGTCATCCACAACTGGAAAGACAAATTACTTTTCATCTCTTGCCCCGAAGGTTGGTCGTTTAGGTCGAGGTGGGGAGAGGCATGCACAATAGTCGAGAAGTGTCTCCCTCCGCTATGAGACGAGGCAGTTGTTGTGGCTCACCTACTCGTGCTGGGGATAGTCAAGGCCAAGCCTTTGGTGGAGGAGGAGTTTCCCCCGGTGTTCGCGGAGCTCAGCCTTGCCCCATTGGTAGGAAAGGTTTCAGAGTTCTTTAACATGTTCCCTTCGTCCTCATCTTATGAAACCGACTTGTCTTTTCTTGTTTGCAGAGGTGCTGATGGACGCTCAAAAGTTGCTACTAGAGAGTGCCCGTGCGAAGCAGAAGGCCCAGGCCAATAAAAAGCCAAGAGGGCAAATGCCAAAGGGGCCTGCCAAGAGGGAGCATGCGAGGGATGAGCGGGCATCGGTCCCCGCCAAGGGGGAAAATCAACAACAAGTCTCTATCAGTCAAGGGGACAAGGGAAAAAGGCTGGCCAAGGGAGCCAAGAAGCCGACTGTGGTGAATAAGAAGCCCGCCAAGGTGGCCAAAGCAGGTAAGAAGAGGCCTATTGAGGAGGCCTTAAGAGAGTAGTCACCGAAGAAGGTGGCCCACGGTGAGTGTCCTGATGGGGGCACCGTAATAAAGAAGTCACCCACTAAGGGGCCTCCGGAGGGGCCTTTGTCTGCCCCCACTTCTACCTAGGAGCTGGTCGAGGGGGCCGATCAACTCGCCAAAGTCTTTCGCCCCCGACGGCAGATCCACGAGGGGGACTCCATCACTGAGGAGGGGGTCAACAAGGCCCTAGTGAGCGGGGAAATCCTGCCAAGGGGTCGCTTCGAAATGATGTAGAGAGACCCCGAAACCGTCCACAACAAGGGTCTTTATCACTTGGCCGAGGAAAGCTTTTAGTCTTCGTCTTTTCTTCTATACTTCTCTTTTTTCTTTCTTTGTTGTGGTTCTTACCAAGGATGCTTGATGCAGGTCTGTCGCCACTTCGTCAGCCTGGGAGGCCGGATGGGCCTCACCTTGGAGCATTTCGACCTCATGGAGAAGATCAACGAGAAGCTCCAGGTGGCAGTTGCCACAGCCGAGAGTATGCAGGACTGGTTCAGGGCTGCTCACAAGGACGAGCAACAACTCCGAAAGACTCTGGAGAATGACCTGAAGACCGCGAAGGCCCACCTCGACCAGGTACAGGAGGCGTTGAGAAATTCTGAGGAGGACCGAGCTAGCCTTGATAGCATTGTCGCAGAGGCTCGGCAGCGGGCAATGCAGGCCGAGGAGCGTGTAGCCAAGGCCGAGAAGCGGGCAACTAAAGCCAAGAAGCAGGCTGTCGAGGTGGTGGAGGCCTTCAAATAGTCTTCGATTACCAGAAGGCCCTGGCGGAGTATGCGTCTTCATCATACATGGACAGCATCGAGGACACAAAGAAGGCCGTCCTACAAGTGATTCCCGACTTCGACGTCGAGGGGTTGAAGGTGATTCCAAACTCTCCCAAAGGGTCTATAGTGGTTGCTAATGTTGTCAAGGACTCTGCCCTCCCCCCAGCTAGCGGCGAAGCTTAGTGGGGTTCTTCTTGTTTTTTGTTGCTTTTTGCTTTTTGTTAGTCTATTTTTCTTTTTGATGTAAATGTTCTCTGCCGCTAAGGCCATAGAAGGTGAATTCTTCTACGAAGTCTGCTAGGGCTTTTGCTTTGATGGCGAGCATCGACTAGTACTGTATGTCAAATTCAAATAGCTCGATGGCCCACTTGGTCAAGCTTCCTGAGGTCTTGTGTTTGGTGACGATAGCCCTAAGGGGCTGGTTCGTCAGGACCGCTATGGTGTGAGCTTAAAAATACGGCCTGAGCTTTCTAGCCAAGACCACGAGGGCAAAGGCCAGTTTCTCCACCTTGAGATACCTGCTTTCTACATCGTAGAGGACCTTGCTGATGTCATATATTGGTTTCTGTGTTCCGTCTTCTTTTATCATAACTGAATTGACTGCCTCGTCCCCGGCCGACAGGTATAGATATAGGGTTTCTCCTGGAGTTGGCCGAGCGAGGAGGGGAGGTGAGGCGAGGTAGACCTTTAGCTCATCAAAGGTGTGCTAGCATTCCTCCATCCACTAAAAATCATTTAACTTTTTGATGGCGCAGAAGAAGGGAAGGCAGCGGTCAGCTGACTTCGACATGAAGTGATTGAGAGTAGCTATTCAGCCAGTGAGTCTCTGAGTCTCCTTCACCAACCGAGAGGGTGCCATGTCCAGTATGGCCTATATCTTGTATAGGTTAAAATCAATGCCTCTTTGTATGACGACAAAGCCCAAAAATTTGCGTGAGGTGACGCCGAAGGCACTGATAGCTATAAATATATAACTCTAGCAAGTGCATTAGTTATCAAGTAGTATAATAATATCGTTCCCACGAGGATTTAACAAAATAAATATTAGAATCACAGTTTTCCCTAATTATTTGGACAATCGAAATTTAGATTTTAGGAAGAACTACTGAAATTAAAAATGGAACAAAGAAAATAAAAACAAGGGTGATCACTAATCGAATATGCAAATGATGAAATCGCTAGAACTTTTGGTCCACCTAACCAATGTAATGAATATTGATGGGTCTGATTATCCAAGACTAATTGTCATTCCCATAAACAGAGATTTTCCCAAATTTATTTAATATTCTCTCTCGAGATATACTAAACCTACGCCCATCAGGTAACACTTCGATCTCTCGAGTAGAGCTCTCAAKATGGAAGTGCATTAAGTCCAAAAAAACCATTAAATTCATATGAATCATGTATATATATCTCTATATACCATTCAATTCACACTATGAATTATTCTGTCAATTATGTGAACTCCTCTCTCAATTCATTCACATAACCCAAATCAATTAAGAGGTGGCCAAACTCTTAATTGCAWTAAGCACAATAATTCAWAGACTATATGGRAATCACAATCTTGGATAAATCAAGAAGATAAAAATATATTCATTAACATGGTTAGGCTTTCCCTAGCCCTAGCAAGAAACAAATCAGTTCATAATGGAAGAATTAAAGCAAACAAAGGGAAAGAAAGAACTCTTGAATTTGCCCATGGTGTTGAGATCTCTTCTTCTTGTCGCCACCTTCATCTTGAAGTTTCTTGAATTCTTGAACCCTTCTTGACTGATTGCTCCTTGTTTCTTGATTCAATCCCCAAGATTGTGTGATTGAGTGATACCTAAAGCTGGTCCACCCCCTCCTTTATATAAATTAAAGGGGAGGGGGTGGTCTCTTACTTTCTCTTGAAGTTGATCTTTACAAGAAATAGAAAGTCATATCATAATTCTAATCTTATCTCTTTATCTCTTGAACTCATTCCCTTTATCACTCTAAGATTACATCAAGAATTTAGATCTAGAATGATTCTTCTTAGTTTCTTGTTCTTGGATTCGTAATAGACCTCCTCTGCGAATTGGGCTTCAGCCAGGCTTTTCTGCGAGTTGGGATTCAGCTGCAGATTGGGCCTTCCTGCGAATTTTCCCCGACTTCGGGCCCGGATTGGACTTCGATGCAGGCTGAATCTGCAAAATCCTAAAACATGAAAGTTGTGGATTTTTCTCTTATATTTTCAGTGGGTCTTGAATCAGTCCATTTGGAGTTCTGAGACGCGAGTTATGCCCAGATCAATGAACGATATCGAAACTGTGAAAAATCATCCGATTTGTCTTTCKTTGCTCYTGATGCYTTCTTTCATGCCCTGAATAGAAATATGAGTCCAATTAGGTGCTAATTCAGTATAAAAGATAGAATAATTGGGGATAAAAATATGATAAATTCTACTCTCATCAGGCACACTTGCTGGGGTTGAGTTTCATGTTGAACCTGCACAAGGTGTCGAAGGTCTCAGTCAGGTCCGAGGTGTGTGCTTCGGCTTTCAGGCTCTTCACTACCATATCATCTACATAGGCTTCGACGTTCCTCCTCATCTGATTTTTGAATACCTTGTTGACGAGGCGCTAGTAGGTAGCCCCTGCATTCTTGAGGCTAAAGGGCATCACTTTGTAGCAGTAACTGTTGTGCTCGGTAATGAACGAGGACTTCTCCTCGTCCTCTGGTGCATCTTTATTTGGTTGTATCCGGAGAAGGCATCCATGAAGCTAAGTAGCTCATACCCTATAGTGGCGTCAACGAGGTGGTCTATCATTGACAAAGGAAAACTGTCCTTAGGGCAGGCTTGGTTAAGGTCTATGAAATCAATACAGATCCACCATTTCCCATTAGCTTTCTTTACCAAAACCACATTCGACAACCAGTTAGGGTAGTATACCTCTTGGATGAAGCCGGCGTCGAGTAGCGCTTGCCAACTTCCTCTCCTATGGCCTTCCAACGCTCTAGTGCAAAGTTCATCATCTTTTGCCCAACTAGCCTAGAGCTCAGGTCCATGCTCAATATATGAGTGATGACCGAAAGGTTAATTCCAGGCATGTTAGCGGAGGAGCAAGCAAAGACGTCGGCATTAGTTTTGAGGAAACTTACCAGTTCGGATAGGCTCTCTGGGGGAATGTTGGACCCAACACAAACTGTCTTCTCAGGCTCGGCCTCATCTAGGGGAACCGAGATGAGGTCCTTGGCTGGTTGGCCTCGGCTCACTGGTTCCTCCTTGAGGTCGAAGCCCTCCAGTGGCAAGGCTTCCTTGTTCTTGCCCTTTAGTGCTGCCACATAGCACTGGCGGGCTGCTTGCTGGTCCCCACAAACAACTCCGATGCCATGCTCGGTGGGGAACTTGAGGGAGAGGTGGTACGAGGAGATGGATGCCCTAAGCACGTGAAGGGTTGGCCTCCCCATGATTGCATTATAGGGCAAGCTGATCTTCACGACCAAGAACCCATACATCCTCGTCACCTGCCAAGGCTCGGTCCCTACCGTCATAAGTATGGTAGTTTTTCCCTCTGGTCTGACCACGTTACCGAAGAAGCCGACTAGTGATACATCAGTTGGCTGGAGGCGCTCAGGCTCTATCTTCATCTTCTAGAAGGCTTCGTAGAAGAGGATGTCGACCGAGGAGCCACTATCGACGAGAATCCCCTTGATCACGAAATTTGCGATGATGGCTGAGATCACCAAAGCGTCATCATGGGGGACTATGAACCCCTTCAAGTCCTCGTCCATGAAGGAGAGGGTTTCCTGTTGCTTTAGCTTCTTGGGGGCAGGCCCTTGGATGTTGACCTATCTGGCATAGGCCTTGTGGGCTGAGGCCGAGGCCGTGCCTCCAATGATGATGTCGATGACTCCAGCTATCTTCTGGTCTTGCTGCTGGGAGGATAAGGCATCGGGCTCGCTATTGACAAACTACTTAAGGTGCCCTTGTTGAATGAGGGACTCTATCTCATTTTTCAAGTCATAGCAGTCCTCTGTGTCATTTCCAGTGCCATGGTGGTACTTGCAATACTTCTTGGGACTTCCCATTTTGGGGTTCCTCTTCATCTTCTCAGGCCACTTCATGAACTTCTCCTCCCCAATCTGCATCAGTAGCTACGCCCAGGTGGAGTTAAATGGCATGTATTGGTTGTAAGCCAGGGCCGAAGCCGATGGCTTCTTATTGTCCTTGCTGCTGTTGTTGTTGTGGTGGTGGTCTCCACCCTTCTTCTTCTTCTCCGGGGGCTCATTGTGGCGCTCGACCTCCCTTTCTTTGTGGTCCCCGGCTGAAGCCTCCACAGTCGTTATGTACTTTTGGGCTTTTTTTAGGAACTCTAGCTTCGTCTTTGATAGGGTTTTGGAAACCGAACACTTCAGGGCTGAACCAAAGCGGAGCCCATTGATGGCAGCGTGGATAGAGACTATAGGGTCGAGGTCATGAACCTCAAGCTCTTCCTTTTTGAAGTGGTCGATATAGGACCGCAGACTCTCTCCCTGCTTCTGCTTTATAGATATTAGCGAGACTACGCTTTTTTGGTATCGTCTGCTGCTAATGAAGCAAGCAAGGAATAGGTTGGCAAACTGCTCCCACAAGCTGATTGATCGGGGTGGGAGACTAGAGAACCAACGGCGGGCAGCCCCCCTGAAGGTGGCCTGGAAAGTCCAGCATGTCAAGGCGTCAAAATACCCATAAAGTATCATGAGCTCTCTAAAACTTTCCAGGTGATCGTTTGAGTTTGAGTTCCTGTCGTACATCTCCAGTGTGGGAGCTTTAAAGTGCTGGGGAAGGGACTCGGAGTTGATGTCCGGGGTGAAGGCATCCATTCTCCCTATCAGATTGCTTTGATCAGCCAAGGCATCAGCATGGCTCTCTCGGACATGGTGGAGCTCATCCTTGACGGCCCTAATTTCAGCCTGTAGTTCCGCAATCTGAGGGTCAGCTAGAGCTTGCCACCCGTCTCTATATTTACAGGCATGATGAGGGTCGGCACGAACTCCAGAATGCTCTGAGGCAGGACCGCGTACCTCCTGTCTGCCGTGGAGGTCGTTCAAGACGTCATGGAAGTTCGAGACAAGTGCAGAAGAGGCGCGGCATCGGCCCTCGGCCCTTAAGTGGGCGCTACGACGGCCAAGGTGCCCGCCTTTGTCCTGGGGGTTCTTCCTCTTGCGGTGGTAGTGTTGTTCAGAAGGTTGGCGGCTGTCTTCAGACCACGCTGGTTCTTCCCCCCTTCGGCTGGGAGGTCTCTCGTTTCTTTGTGTTGGACTGGCGGGTCGGCTACTGCCGGACTTGGCAGGCTCAGCCCATTAGGGGTCGGCTAGGCCAAGTGCTGGGGGCTCGACATGCTCATGTCGGCCTTGGTGATCTGACGCCCCAGCGGGAAGGTCGCCTCGGGAGGGACCTCTTTCCTGGGGGCAAGCTTGTTCCACACGCTGCGTGAGGTATTCTAGACAATCGAGGACCGCCTAAAATTGTTTATTTGTGACCAGGTTCTGGAGGTTCCTGGCTCTTCGTACCATGATGTCTAAAGCTTAGGAGATCTTAGGTTTGTAGTGTTTTGGGGATCGTCTTAGCAACAATTCCCATAGACGGCGCCAATTGTTGATGCTCGGATTAGCCAAGGGAAACAAAGTAAATTCACTCCCAAGCTTAGAAGGAAGGTCGAAGGCTTTGAGGGTTCGGAGGAGACAAGACGAGGCCGAGGCGGATTGTTCCTTCGAATAATGTAGAAGCCGAGGGCTAGTATTAAGAAGGGTGTCCAAAGGGGGACAAGATACGGCTCTCGTGGTAGTGAATCTGCAAGGGAGGAGGTGTCAGAGGCCTTGGGTGGGAACTCGAGGCGAAGACTCCAACATTCAAGTTAGTATGTGCACAAGGTGAGCAGTGGGTCTGGAGCCAAGGGGTCCAGACAAGGTCTCAAATAGTGCTAAGTCCTTAGACGAGAGAGCACTAGAGATCACAAAGGTTTTGAATCCCTTACCTTGTGGGGGTGCCTTGTATTTATAATCGGAGCTGACAGGGGGTAGTTGGGCTCGAATGGTCCAGATGCAAGCCGTACAAGGGCCTGGCAAGATGTTCTGCTAGAGCCACATGGTGCCCTATGACTGGGTCCACCTAGTCCGCGTTGGGTAAACCTGAGCGTCCTCATGGTGAACCTATGTACCCTCTATTTGACACGCGTCAACCTTGTACAAGCTAGCCGAATGCGCCTACATCAACTTTCATTTTGTAGCGCACGTCTTTGTTTCATGATTGCATGACTTACCTATCAATAGGGTTGTTCACGGGTCGGGTTGGATCGGTTTACTGGCATTTTTCCAACCGACCCGACCTGGTCGGTTTACCTAGAAATGAAACCGAAACCGACCCAACACTAAGTAAAACCGACCTGGTCGGTTTGAATCGGTTTGGGTCGGTTTTGTGAATGATTCTCTCGGTGTGAACGGTAAAGGATTCAAATCTAACAAAGCAAAGGCTAGATGCCTGAAAATTAAAAATGATTTGATGGATTAAAACTAATATTTTATATATCAGAAATTTTATATATAGTATGTATATTTCTGAAATAAAGCTGAAATATATATATTTCCACAATTATATATCTGAAATATATATAGTAAAACTGAAATATATCAGATGTATATATAATATACCTGAAATATATTATATATAATATATATCTAAGTCAGTTCGGTTTTGGTTTTCATACATAAAAACCGAAATCGAACCGAACTATCGGTTTATAATTTTTTGTAACCCGAAATCGATCGATACTGAAGAAAAACCGACCAACTCGGATTGGACCAGACCGAGTTGGTCAGTTTGGTCGGTTTGGGTCTTGTTACGAACAGCCCTACCTATCAAAATTCCATTTTTGAACATCTCGAACCCATTGGTCTTGAAAAACATAAACACCTTTCCCCGTTTTTTAATTTTCCAGAAATAAATCTTTCTTTAACTCCTTCCTTCACCCTCATTAACTACTTCCACCAGGTGGAATGATTATGGTTGGCCTTTTACCTTTTAAATACTTGGCTTTAATGGCATTTGCCCAAACTTTTTTTAGTATTTAGTAAGTTAGTAACCTCCATAACTGCTTCAACAATAAAGCCTTATTCATAGGTTTATCTTTTTGAATCCCCAGTCCACCTTCAAATTTTGGCATACTGATCTTCCTTCAAGAAACTTAACCTGGCCACCAAGAATCTCTTTTTTCCTTTTTCAAACTCTTTTAAAATTGTTGCAGCATTAAACTTGTTTGCATTTAATAGGCGGGAATTGAATGTATCTAAATGTTGTTGTTCAAATTATATTTTCTGATCAAATTAAAAAATAAGGATACTTAGTCAAAAATAGCATTCAATGAAAGATGATGGAAATGAAAGATGATGAAAGTCAATAACTTAAATATAAGACTTGGTTGAAAGTAATTGAATGAACCAAAAAAGTAGTAGTTCAAATCATGGTTTTCAAAACCAGACTGGACCAAATGGTTGGACTGGAAAACCTAGAACTGGTCATGACTGGTTTCGTTTTTCCCCAAAACCGGATTTTCACTAAAAACCGTTGATTTTGGTCAGCAAACCATTGACCAGGGCGATTAACCGTTTTTATTTTTTTGTTTTCTAATTTTTTTACTTTTTTGTCAGAACGAGCCAACTGTTCAACCCGTGAACTGGACACCTAACCGGTTCGTTCTTCGGGTCAGTTTTAAAAACCATGGTTCAAATTATATTTTCTGCATAATTACAAAAGAAACAAATTAAAAAAAAAAAAAAGTAGTAGTTCAAATCAAACAAAAGTTCCACACTCTTATATGTACTTTTAATAGTAGAATAGATATAGATATGGAGGTTGGGCTGAAACTACCATATTAAATGATAAAATGTTTTCTCCTTTAAAAAAGAAAAAAGAGAAAAATGGTCTAATTCACATGCCATATGCCTCATTATTAGAAAACAAAAACAATCCTTAATTTGAAAATAGGGAAAATTCCCGATTAGTACCCTGTTTTCAAAACGTGGCAATCCAGTACTTGCCATTAATCATCTATTAACCTACCGCTAAGTGACATTTGAAAATGACTCAAATGCCCTTCGAGTGTCATTTAATTTTTTTTATCAACCATTTAAATATTGACAAAAAATTAATCGTCCCAAATCCTTGCTTCTTCCATTCAAGAAAGTTAGAGTTAAATTTGAGTGGGCATTCTAGTGACCCCAACTTTCTTGAATAGAAAAGGCAAAGATTTGGGACTATTAATTTTTTGCCAATGTTTGAATAGTTGATAAAAAAAATTAGATCACACTTGAAGGGCATTTGTGTTTTTTTTTAAATGTCACTTAATGACTGATTAACAGCTACTTAACTACATGTACTGAATTATCACGTTTTGAATGTTGAAATATTGAATTGTAGCATTTTAAGTTTGGGTAGTGCATAGCCATTAAAATTAATGATCTAGAAACGTGTGCGAAGCAGTGTTCTACTTCTACAAGGATTTCTGGGTATTTAAGAGAGAAGAATAATCTTGTTCGTTTATCACCACCAACAACGGCAATTATCAATTAGAAGCAAAATGAAGATTTCCAACGCATACGTCTTCATGTATGCTCTGGTACTGGTTCTGTGGCTGAGTGAAGCAGAAAGACATGTACGAGTGGCGAATGACTTAGGGCAGGGATTGAATCTGACAATTCACTGTCGATCCCACAACGACGATCTGGGCTTGAAAGAGCTGCCGTATGGCTTCTACTTCGAATGGGCATTCAATTCAAACATCTGGGGTTCTACGGTTTTCTACTGCGACATGGGGTGGCAGCAGGGATCCGGCCATTACGACGTCTTTGTTGCCAGGAGAGACAACTCCAGATGCCATTACAGGTGCTGGTGGGTAGCAAGGCAGGATGGCTTGTATGCGTTGGATGAACAACATAATGTCTATAACTTCTGGTTTCCATGGAACAAAACCGCCCCTGGAGTACTACTCTAGGGAATCCAAAACACTACTGGAAGAAAGCAAATAAATTAATAAAGGTTTCAGTTGAAATTTTCCTTTTCTGCGCTTTGTGGGAAGAAATGAGGTGGGGAGGCGCTTCTACTGATCAAATGATTCTGGTTCTGGGTGTGTTTTCACTTTTCTGTTTCAAAAAACTCCAAGTATAGAATAAACCATTAAAAAGCTTATCTATTCATCAAAATAATTATGAAAAAAAAACTGATTAAGTATATCTTTTGCATCAATGCTGCAGATACAGCGCCATTTTCTGAGCTGCTGATGTGTGGGTTGGAAGTACCGTTTTCTGAGAAAGTGATGTCTTTTTATTGTGTTTGGAAACGTTGTTGCCAAGTAGGACGTTTCCTGGAGCAACAACAACGCCTTCTGTTTGGTACCAGTGCCTCCATATCTGTTTTCAGCATTGGTACCCATTATAGAAAGTCCACATCATTGCCACATCATGTCCTCCTTGGCAGCAATGAGCTTCAATATGAGAAAACATCAAATTTGACTTTACTCCAAACCATACCTTCTCGATTTTCAAGGTGTGACTTGGAGCAACGTTTTTTATGATAAAATGGTTCCAAACATATTGATATTTCCTAGAGCCCCGTTTTTTCTAACATGACACTGATGTACAAGGTTTTAAAAACTGACCCAGAAACGAAACCGTTCTAGCCACCGGTTTCTGGGTCAGCGGTTCGACCGTCTAGGTCAAACAGTTCAAGTGGTTTAAATATGATAAATGGTGATATATCATCTTACCCATTAGACTGAAATATTAGGATAAGATGCATATAAATAGAGGAGAAAAGGGGTTTTACTATTTGAGAATGATAGATTGTCCATGGCTGAGAGAGTTTAGAAGAAAAAGAAGAGAGAATAGAAGAAGAAGAAGAAGAAGAAGAAGAAGAAGAAGGAGGAAGAGGAGGAGGAGGAGGTCGGCTGCAGCGCTGACGATGACGGCAACGGTGACTATGATGGCGATGACGAACTATAGCAGCGGCGATGTTAGATCTGAGATTTTCTCTCAGTCTCAGATCTCTCTTTCTTCAATTTGTCATCTAGACTATTAGCCTTCTCTTCCAAATCTCTCAGATCTCTCTCATTGATCTCTTAGCCTTTTCTTCTAAATCTTAGATCTAAGATCTCCCTCAACTGGTCTCTCTCTCTCTAGTAGAACTCAGCTCTAAGATCTGAGAGATTTCTCTTTTCATTCGAATCTGGCTCTTATTTAATAAATCGCAAACCATTCTCTGGGTCAAACGGTTCAATGGTCAAACCGTCCAAGTCAATGGTTCGTTGACTAATTCAATGGTTTTTTACCAAAGACAAGGTTTGGGTAAAACGGAACCAATCACCTGGACGGTTTTCGGTCTGAATGGTCTAACCATCCAGGTCAACAACAGTTTGAAAACATTACTGATGTATCATCATTTTCTAGAACAACTGCATCCATACCAAACAGATGCTAATTAAAAGGAAGCAAGAATAAACTATTGAAATCTTTTGCATGGACGGCAGTGGATAATTGGATATGGTGGAAGCTGAATGTCAAATTTTGAAAGTCATTTTTAATCTGATCCAAAAATTCTGGGCTTGGGCCTAAATTTTTTGTTCAGACCGGAACTGAGAGTCAGGGCCCACACCCTTTAATTTCATTGTAAAGGGGAAGGGGAGGAAGACGCCATGCCCATGCATTAGAGATACCTTGTTGAAGTATAAAAACTGTTAACTGAGAATCTGATTCAAGAACCAGCTTGGTGCAGCCTCTCGCTGACGATCAGAGCCACTTTCGGTGTGATCTGAGCAGTAACTCCAGTAAGCCTTCTAGAAGTCACCACTCATCACATAACCAGCCAGTGTGATAAACTGATAATGTTTCATAAATTCAGATTTGATTTCCGACCAACCTCCAAAACATTTGACACGTGGAAAACTAAGTGGGCCCATTACCTACCTTAGCCCCTGGCATAGGTTAAAATGGGATCCCCAATACCAGAACGTCTACTTGAACCTTGTACCATAGATGTAGACAGGACAACCAAAGTTTTCAAATATCCTCAAACATTAATTTGAAATTAAAAAAAAAAAAATACGACGAGAAAAGTAAAAGAGGTCCCACCGGGAGTCGAACCCAGGTCGCTGGATTCAAAGTCCAGAGTGCTAACCACTACACCATGGAACCAATTTGTTTGTGTCAGTTTCAACGCAAATATAATACAAATACACACCCTGCATTATGGTGAATCACAAAATGGAAAAGTCAGAAGTTTTGAATTATTTACCATGCAATTAAGAAAACAACTAATTTATGCAACTCTTCAATTCTTCGCCCTATGAACATGATGGGCCCATGAAAGAAGCTAGCGAGCCCCAGGCCCCGTACTGCCAAGAAACATAAAGAGTTCACAAACTTCTTGTCTACAATCTACTACAGCTTCTCTCTCAAGGTGGGAGCCATAAAAAAAATAGCATGTAAAGCCTTTTCTTGTTATTAGTCTTCGTGGGTTTTAATAAAAATGTTCGGAAGAAGAAAATAGAGTTAGTTCGACTTTAATATATATTTTCGATTGATAGCCAAGTTGGGGTGATGGCGCAGTTGGCTAGCGCGTAGGTCTCATAACTTGTATTCAGTGATCCTGAGGTCGAGAGTTCGAGCCTCTCTCACCCAATGCGATTCCTTTTATTGTTCTTTTGCCTACCTAAAACCAAGGTTTAATGGCTCGCCCAAAAACAATCCCCTTTCGCTTCTTCTCCTGTGACATTGCCCCAAACCCTTGTTTTTAAAGGATTGATTACCAAAATGTTCAAAGAAATCCTCTAGATTTTGTAGCACAGCACATTTATGTAATAATGAGATCTCTGGGACCTGAAAATTCTGGGTTATTCTGGCCAAGAGTTCTCAGTTTGCTTCATTAAAACATTAAGCTACCTTGCCTTATTTGTGTAGACGTTAGATAAGAATTTCTATGCATTGTTTGAGGAAAGCCTTGGCATAAAACAAGTTATTATCATGCCTCTTTTATTTGATTATTTATTTATTTATTTTTCCTGAAACAATGTTAGTCTAGACAATCTTATGCCTCCCCTTCTTGTACAACTTCAGGCATGGAAATCCAACTCTTTTTTTTTTTTTATATATACATTGTAAAAAAGGCCCCCACTTCATGAAATAGAGAAAGTTATATAAGGCACAATATTAAACACAAGATGCGGTGGTATTAATAGCTGCTGATTAATGGAAAAATTAATAAGCAACTTCACCATTGAGAAACCAATACCGTGTGATTTTACAACAGCAAGCAAAAACTATTTCTTTTTTGTGTTTTTCCTCACTGACTTTCTACATGAATGCCGTTCTTACTCCGAGAGAACAATTTTCCCAACCCGCTTCGGCTCTTTTCAGAGGCAACTGCATGATTTAGTGTCGGGGTGGATGATGGTTGCGACTCTCCGCTTTTGCCATTCATAGAAGGACCAGAGACATTCCCATCTATTTTTGAAGAATGACCTTCTGGTTTGGGTATATAGGCTTCATTTGAATGCAATTTCCATGACTCTCCAATTTTAGGAATAGGTGATCCACTGAGGTCCAGTGGTTTCTCAGAATCAATCAGGAAGTCCTCCAGAGTTGCTAGTGCTTTCAACTGCCTTCCAAGAGATGCAATGGTCTTCTGACATTCTGATAGTTTTCCAGCTGCCACTGCAAGCTCCTTTTCCTGTCATAGACATAATAGAGACTAGTAAACAAACAAACAACCATGGAAATAAATAAGCTTCTCCTGAATAAGTTCATCTTAAGATACTAAAATGACCACTGTAGAGGCACCAACTAATCTGGACTTGAAAACATGGAACTATGTGCAGACTGCTTTCCAAAGTATGTCCATCAAGAGAACAATAAAATGTGATCTAGAAGACTGACCTGCTTTGTCTTCAACTCATCGTTTGATTTTGATATTGAAGCTCTCCGAAGCTCAGCTTCATTTCTCTTTCCCAAGAGCTCATCCTCTAATTTCTTACACTTTGCTGCAACTTCAGCTGACAAAGCACGTTCCTTTTCGATTTCTGCTTCCAATGAACACACCTTTGTGCGCAAGGCCCAAACCTCTGCATCTGCACTTACAAGGTGTGACTCTACCAATTCTCTCTGTGTATTGGAAGCTTCTATTTTTACTTCGGCAGCTTGTTTCAAGTTGTTGGCCAGATCTAGCTGCCTCTGCAGCTCCACCAACTTCTCCTCAGCTTCCCACAGTTGATTCTGTGACATCTCAAGTCGGCCTTGACTCTCTGCTAGAGCCATATCTAATGCTGCTTTCTCCTCTTCCATTTTCTCTAATTTCTCTTCCAATTCAGCAGTCCGATGAATCATAGCTTCAAGCTCAGCCTTAATTGAGTTTTGCCCACTATCAATTTGGTCTGAAGCAGCTACTGGCTCAGGTCTTCCACTCTCTGTTTCAGGGAGTGCTGCAAGCCGCTCCATTTCAAGGAAATCATCCATGAGATCAATCTCTACAGAAGATGTGGTTAGGTTCCTACCAATGGCCTTATCTTGCTTGAATTGATCAAGCTCGGCAATTAGAGCAGATGCCCATGAGTCTGAGCAGCTTGGTTCACAATCATTAAGCTCCAAACTACTTATCTTACGGGTATCAGTCTCAACTCCAAGTAATCGCTCCCCACTATCTGATTGGCTGTCAGTGAGTGATTCAACATAAATTGAAGAGGCAGCAACAGACTTGTGATCATTAGCTAAAGCGGCCTTACGAGATATTGCTCGTAGTCTACGACACTCAGCCTCAAGCCTAGCCACCTTCTTTATGCTTTCCAAATGCTGCTTGCTAGCTGATTCAGCTGTTTGTGTACTTAGGTCCCTTTCCAGAGTCCTAATTTCAAGCTCCTCAATTCGAGCAAGAAGCTGAAGTTTTAAGGCAGCATTTTCTTTCTCCGCAGCCTCAAGCTTCAACTGGATACCAGAATCAGAAGCAGCCTCAAGTTTTGCAGCTTCAACTTGGGTCTGGAGCTCAACAACTTGGTTCTCAAGCTCAAATTTTGCAGATTCCCATTCACTGGCTTTTTTCGCCACAGCTTCATGGATCTTTTGTTCTTGCTCCTCTCTTGCTTGGCGAAGTTGCCTGACACACTCCTTAAGTGCTCCATCAAGATGACCAACCCGATCTTCAAGGGATGAATTCTTCTGCACTGCAGCTTCCAATTGTTGCTTCAAAGACACTACTTCTTTTTCTGCCTTTTCCCAACCTGGCATGTGAATCCATATAATTTTCATACAAAGTATAAAGTAATACCCAAACAAGAAAAATCCCTTCTTACACAGGCAAAAGGAGAAAAACAAGATATGATTTCTTACCTGAGACAGCTTCTTCTGCAACCTTTGCATGCTGTTTCACTAAGTCTTCTTTTGCACTGATGTTTGAAAGAGCTGCTGCTAGTTTCTCAGTCAAACTTTTCACGCTGTCACTGACCTCCTCACTGCGATTTGTGACTTTGGAGGTGACTTCAGGAGATTGGACACTATGATTTGGAGATGTTCTTGATGCCTCCAGCTACATTATTAATGACAATAAATCATCAAACATGCTCTATCCACATAATCATGCAAAAGATTAATCCAATGTCATACAAACATATTAAACATAAATAGAAATATTTGATGTAATACACATTACTATTGCTTGGTATAATGGTAAAATCTCGTGCTGATAAGCATGAGAAAAGAGGCTTGAGTGAGTTGGCCACTTTCTGCCAAAAAAAAAATGTTAAAGGTTTAACTGTGACAACATTAGGAAATGGCCTTCTTTAATACATGATAGAAATATCCAATGAAGACAAACATAGAGAACCAAAAATTAATGTCATTAACATATGCAACCATATTTCCTACCACACTAGTGGCCCATGAGCCATGACCAAACTTTACCTATCATGTGTTTCCCCAATCAGTGATGTTTGCATTGCATATTCCTTTTGTCTACCCAAGGTTTAACTTTCTTTCTTTTGTTTTTCATTTTTTACTCTACTCTTCAAATTTTCTAGATAGATATGAAATATTGGAAATTAAGCCACTTGATTCAAACTTCAACCCAGACAACCAACCATATATTTACCATATATACAAACCTTTTTCCACCCTTTTTTTCTAGGATAAGCCTACAAACCATTTGGAGTTGCTCTTAAAAACTCTCATTTCCAGTTCTGTCCTTCATAGTTCAGTCAGTCATCCATATTCGCTACACTCAATTTTTGAACATGTTTCTTGATTGCCCAGCACACTAACCCTTTTTTTTTGTGATGAAGAAGAAGGTAAGGTAGATGTATTAAATAAGGGGAACGAACAACAAGCCAAGAGAGGAACCAGGCCCAACAAAGAGGACAGGCTACAGTTGGACAATCTAGACCACTGGAATTTCTATGGCCCAGCTCTTGGATGTACCAGATCATTAGTTTCTTGATCAATAACCAGATCTTTTATTTTTTTCCTTCGGTAACTGATCAACAACAAGACCAGTGGCTCAATCTTGACACACAACTTGGATTATCCAAACCACTGGATTAATATTGGATTAATCATTGTTTTGATATTGCCAGGCAATTTGGTAGCTAAATATTGGATTAATCATGGAAAACCACTTGCATGGTTAGATCATTAGTCTGCTCCTGAAACACAACTTAAGACAGGTCAAACCATTGGACTGATCTTAGCATATAGCTCAAATGGACCAAACATCGGTTTAATCTTGCCATAAATTTCAGCCATTACCAGATTGATCTTGGTATAGTACTTGAATGGATTAGATCATTAGTTTGACCTTGGTGCACCACTTCAGAAACAGAAATCAATAGATTGGTTTCACACCATAGTCTAAGCATTACTGGTCTGGCACACCAGACATGTGGTAAGACATAACAATGGAAAATGGAACACATGGCATTAGTTGATCCAAGACCAAGAACAAGGGCAATACCCTAAAGGGGGAAAAGTTAAACAGGCAGGGCTAGGAACTAGAGTACTTGCATACGGGTTCAAGTTGGATTGCACCCACCATGGAATTAGACAAAGAGGATGGATATACAACTGTCAAATGGCCAAATCCAGTTGGGCAGGGTAGACCCAGTCCCGACCCAACCAAAGTCATCAGCTAAAATCACTCTCCTTGCATTCATCAAACAAAAATAATATGCATATAACTACTTTATTGTCTTACTCCATTGTTAATATGCATTATTAACTACTATATCAACACATGTCCTTGACCATGGCATCGACTAAGCTCAAGAATCCTTTGTTGACACAAATTCCTCTAGGAACCCTAGTTTATGCCTCGTATAAATAATATGATAAGACATTTCCTTTCTCTGGGAAGTTCTCTATCAATTGCCTAAAAAATAGCCTTGAAGGGACTTCATTGGAAAAAATATATAGAACCCTAGGAGAGAGAATGAAAGAGAACTACAAATAGACAAAGGATGCAACACAGAGCTCAATGATGAGAACAGAAGCTACCAATTTTTTCTTTTAATCAATATCACAATTTTATTAATGATCAAAAGGAAAGGGATTGTCATTGTGGAAACAACAAAAGAAATTAAGCTCACTCATCAGCTAGCATGAACTTGGGCAGTTGGGCTTCAAAACAGGTGTGTCTGTCTAGTGATTGGAAGGGAAATTGAAATTGACATTAAATTTTGACGAAGGTAGAAAATATAGGATTCACTATCTTCAGCCCACCACAGGCATGTGGTGGATTTGGGATCAACTTTTGATGATAAAGTTTCAAAGGCACTAATTTATTACCAAGATTTCTTTAACCTCATCATATATGAGATATCCATTTGCATTTTAGCCCACCTACTCCAAAAACAAGTTATGTTTGGCCCCCCATTCTAAGTCGGAAAACATGTTTCCATTTTACCCTTGGATAACAATCTTGCCCATTGACATTAGCTACTGACATGGGAAATGAGATAATAAGGGGATCAAAGCGACAGCTTTGATGGATCAGGAAACATTACAAATAATAATTTTGGCATCTTCAAATCCTTGCTCCAAAAATTTGAGAGTCCTTTCAGAAAGCTTAGGAAAGAATTGGAAGACCTAAACAAAAATAACTGAAGTTTATTTTCAAGCAGAACATACTCATGTTGTTTATTCTAGTATTCTTGCATTTCTCACATGCTCTTTTTCACAGTTATCAAGGCAACAAGGTGCCCATGGAAGGTTACCTTGCCAAGAGACTAGTTGTTTTTGTACAAAGCATCATATAAATTTACTATATTTTTATTCTCTGAGATTTAAATATTAAATGGGCATTATTACACTATATTCGTTTTGTGGGTTAATATATTTTCATAGTTCATATATGTTGTTGGATTGAAGTATTTTATTTCTGCTGTTAGAATACTGTCAGCCTAAATTGCTGTCAGCATGTTTTTTTCTTTTATTTAAGTTTTATTTTTAGGGTGGGCAGCCAGGGACCTTGTAATTTCTTTTTTTATTTGTTACATCATATTATTATAAAAGAGAAGCTGGGCGCCACCAGCCCAACTTTTTGACTCTCACACATCTTTCTTCCCCATCTCTTCTCTCTCTTCTCTCAGAGCACAAATCTGGGCAATAGGAGTCGTTTTTTCTTCTAAATCATATCCATTCAACCCAGATTTCTGATTTCCTGAACAGAAAGGACAAGAAACCCTAATCGTCTTATCAGAACTACTTGTCATTTTTTTCTGGGTTCTTCCTTGGTCATAGCACCAAGGTAACCCTAGTAGGAGAAGGACGATGCTGTGAAGCTTCTTTTCTCCTTTTTTGGTTGATGCTGCGAAGGCTTAGTCATGGTTTTGCATCTTCATACAGGTGCTGTGCAGGGGTGTGTGATCCCCTTTATCACAGGTACGTGCTGTGATTAATTGGTGTGTGAAGTGTGTAGTCCAATGATGACTATTTTTCAATTTTTCTGGACTGTTAGTAGATTGCAGCAGTGTTCTCCTTATATATGAACTGGTTCTGGACTGTTTACTTGCTGCCAGTAGACCTCAGCAGTGTGCACTTTATTTCAGAAGTAATTTGTGGGGTTTTGTGCCCTAAGTGTGACTGTGAGAGGTAGTATTTGTGTAATGACTGGTCCTGTACACCTGCAGCCTTTGGTTGACTTGTAGACCTGCTTTTGCCAATGGCAAATGATGATTCTGCCTCATTTGGGGTTCCATCAACCCGTAGTACAGCTGGTATGGGGGCTGAAAGTATGATGTTTCCTATGCCAATTACTCCTTTAAATGGCCTGAACCACCTGGAGTGGGCTAAAGGTGTAAAACTTTATGTAACAGCAAGGGGAAAAGCTAGTTACATAAATGGAAGAGTGAAAGAAACCAAGAATGGGACTGCTGAACATGATCCTTGGGACCAAGAAAACAGTATGGTGATGCCTGGCTTCTTGCAGCCATGGAATATAATATGAAGAATTTTATGTGGGCAGACATTACGAGTGAAATATGGGAACAGGCCAAAACCACCTATTTTGAGCAAAGGCACTATGCCAAGATCTACCAATTACAAGCTGAATCCTCAACTTGTAAACAGGGGAACCGTGGATTGTTAGCCTATTATTCAGCACTTACCTCAGTATGGAAGGAATTGGACCACTATCAGGCTATAGAATGGAAACATGATGATGATGCTAGAGCCTATAAAAAGTTGGCTTCTCAACAACGGGTTTTTGCCTTCTTGTTGGGACTAAACCCCGTATATGAACCACTTAGAGTTCAGATCTTAGGAAGTAAAGAGTTGCCTTCAGTCCAAGAGGTGTATGCCCTTGTTCAATCCGAGGTAAGTAGGCAGAGTGTGATGGTTACAAGTGAGGGGGAGAAACAGGTAGCATTAACTGCAATGAGTGGTAATAATATGGGAAAGAAAAATGACTCTAAGAAAGTTGATGATAAGGACAAGTTAATGTGTACCCACTGTCAGCGTTCTAGACATACACGTGACACATGTTGGGAGATCCATGGGAGGCCAAAGTGGGTTGTAAAGAACCAAGAACAGGGTAAGACACAGGGTCAAAAGAAGCCTAATATAGCACACAATACAGCAAATGTGGCAACCCACTCAGTCTGGTAGGGTGTCAACAGATACTACTCGGGAGCACTTCACTAGTTCTAACCCCAAGGAAGATATCATGAACTCCATCCATAGTCATTTGGAATCATATGGTAGGGCCTTGCGCCAAATGGGCAGTTTAGCTACTAGTAACCCTTCTACTTCATTTGTGTCTACATCAGATAATGCAACCTCTGCCTTTCATATCTCCACTGCCATTGACTCCCCCTGGATCATTGACTCAGGGGCATCTAATCACATGATCGGTAAGCAAAACTTATTCCAGTCTTATAACCTTTTGTCAGGAAGGGATAAGGTGAGACTTGCAGATGGATCATTCTCCTCCATTGTAGGCCAAGGATCAATATCCCTCCCTCATGGACTTAACTTAAATAATGTTTTGTGTGTTCCTCAACTTCCCATCAATCTTCTTTCTATTAGTAGCATCACAAACTCATTAAACTGCAATGTAACCCTTTTTCCTAATTCTTGTGTTTTCTAGGATCTAACTTCTGAGAGGACGATTGGTAGAGGAAGCTTAGTGGAAGGTCTCTATACTCTCAACAAGAAGGTTGGTTTCTTGGTGTCATCCTCAAAGTCGCATAGTCAGTCAAATAAGAGTTAATTTTTTTGTGGCATAATCAATTAGGTCATGTGTCTTTTGAAATAGTGAAGTCTATGTTTCCTATTTTATTTAAGTCCTATTTAGTGTCAAATTTCCATTGTCAAACGTGTTAGTTGAGTAAGCAATGTAGAACAATATTTCATTCAAGTAATAAAAGATACAGTTTTCCTTTCCATATTGTGTATTCTAATGTGTGGGGGCCTACCACAATAACTTCGGAGGGTAGGTATAAATATTGTATCACATTGATTGATGATTTCTCCCATTATACATGGGTATTTCCCATGCGTAGCAAAGACGAAGTCCCAAAGATCGTGAGAGATTTCCAAAGGATAGTGTTTATACAGTTTCATGTTGAAATTCAAATCTTTCAATCAGACAATGCGAAGGAATATTTCCATGGAGAGCTCAACAAGTTCTTTGCTTCTCATGGATCCATTCATAGGAGCTTGTGTGCCAGAACACCGCAACAAAACAATGTTACATAAAGAAAGAACATACACCTCCTTGAGGTAGCCTGAGGGAAGATGCTACATTTGAATGTTCCCAAATGTTTTTGGGTTGAGGTTGTACTTGTTGTTGTTTATGTCATAAACCGCATGCCATCCAATATATTAAACTATAAGGCCCCTCATTAGTTATTGTTCCCTCAATCTCCTTTATTTTCCATTCCCATGAGGGTGTTTGGTTGTCGTGCTTTTGTCCATGATTTATCTCCGTCCTGTGGTAAGTTGGATCATCGGTCTATTCCTTGTATCTTTTTGGGGTACCTCACAAAAGGGTTACTGATGCTTTGATCCTGTGGGTCATAAGTTCTTTGTCTCCATGGCTGTCTCGTTCTTTGAGTCTGAACCTTCCCAGCTTCTCCTCAGGGGGAGAGAAATGTGGAAGAGGACAAGCAGGTCCGTGTCCAGGTCCGTCAAGTCTCTATGCCTTCTATTTCAAATCCTACTCCTTTTTGTGCCTTCCAACGTAAACACCTTAGAGATCAGCAATGTGACAAAGATGTGGAGCCACCAAACACTCAGCAACCAACACCGTCAAATTCCCAGGAGGTAAGTCCAACACCTTTTATTTCACCTGTTGATACCGTGGCTCCCATTTCGGTTGTGGATGACCTTGACATTCCTATTGCTCACAGAAAGGGAGTCAGGTCATGCACTACCAAACACCCCATTTTTTTTTTGATCAATAACACTTTCATTAATTCATCAGTAGAAAATTTACAAGTGGAAGACAAACACACTTATCTTCCAAGAGTCACAAAGAACTTCAAGAAAGGAAAGAAGAAAATACAAAGATACAAGGACACTAACATTACAACTTAGCCCAAAACAAGGAATCCCTTTCTGCCCCTTGTTT
>NW_010729262.1:393082-477051 GCF_000365185.1 Nelumbo nucifera
ATCAGCTGCCCTTCCACATCCTTAAACACTCTTTCAATGATTTCCCACACTTGTCCACTTCTATACCTTTCTTCCCGCACCTTCCCACAATCCTTCCTTCCCCTCTCCCCCTCCTCAGAGAGCCCGCCTACTAGCTCGGCTGCATATTCATGAGACACATAGGTATGTTTCCTATGACCATATTTCCCCCTCTCATTGTGCCTTCCTATCTGCAGTTGATAGCATCCCCATACCTAGAAATGTGGCAAAGGCTTTAAAATATCATGAATAGACAAATGCTATGAAGGAGGAGATTAATGCCCTCCATAAGAATCAAACATGGGAGTTGGTGGATCTTCCAAAAGGGAAAGACCAAGTGAAGTGTAAGTGGGTGTTTACAGTGAAACACAAGGCAAACGGGATAGTTGAAAGGTACAAAGCAAGGCTGGTAGCTAAAGGATTACACTCAAGTCTATGGTGTTGACTATGATAAGACGTTTGCTCTAATAGCTAAGATGAACTCAACTCGAGTTCTTTTATCATTAGTTGCAAACCTTGACTAGGAATTGCATCAACCGGATATAAAGAATGCCTTTTAAAATGGTGATCTGGAGGAGGTGGTGTATATGGTTCAACCCCCAGGTTTTTGTGCCAAAGGAAGTGAAAATAAGGTGTGCAAGCTAAGAAAGTCCCTCTATGGCTTAAAACAATCTCCTAGAGCATGGTTCACTAAATTTCATATGGCGATTCAGCAAGTAGGGTTCAAATAATGTCAGTCTGATGTCTAATCACACTCTCTTTGTGAAGAGATGTCAGGAACAAGTGGTTGTGTTGATAGTGTACGTAGATGATATCATCATTACAGGAAACTGGAGAACAGAAATACAAAAGTTGAAAGAATTCCTTGCCTCTCAATTTGAAGTGAAAGATCTGGGACCCCTAAAGTACTTTCTAGGAATTGAAGTTACCCGCTCAAAAAGGGGCATCTTCATTTCTTAGAAGTATATCCTAGACCTGTTAAAAAGCACACCTAGGTGCACAATGAGGCGCATTTTGGGGTATGCGCCTCGCCCAGGTCGTAGGCGCACCCCTTTCAAAAGGCGCACGCCTGGTGTGCCTAGGCATGTGCCTTGCACCTCAGCCCAGGCATGGTACAAAGGCAACTCATAGAATCAAGAATGAAATATGTTTTACATCACATTAGCTACTTGAAGCAATGCAATTAGAGATTGTGGGTTTTACATGCTTGAAAATGCTTTATATGTTTGCTTTTATTTTTAAATTTTCATTTGAATACGCTTTACATGTTATGTTTATGTATTTTAATTTTAGATAATAGGTTTTTTAAAACATTTATTTTAAAATTTAAGTTCATATTTTTTATTAACATTATGTTTAATATTTTTTATTTTTTCAATTAATTAAATTTGTTGGCATTTTTTTGAATTTTCCGACTTTTTTTATTTTTTAGCTTTTTTTTGTAATTTTGCACCTTGCTTAAAAAGGCGTGTGCCTCGCCTTGCGCCTTGTGCCTCAGACGCAAATTGGACCTTGCGCTTTTAAAACACTGGGACACAAGCAAGTTAGGTGCAAAACCAACAACCCCTATGGATGTTGATCATAAACAGGGAGATTGTGATGGTGAACCACTAGAAGATGTGAAACAGTTCCAAAGGTTAGTGGAAAGGTTGTTTTATTTGTCCATGACACGTCCAGACATTGCTTATTCACTTGGGGTCCTGAGCCAATTCATGCATTCCCCTAAGAGACCACACATAGAGGTAGCAAAGAGGATTCTTTGGTATTTGAAGAAGTATCCAAGAACAGAGTTGCTATTCAGCAAACATAATCATCTAGGAGTGGAAGTCTATACAGATGTTGACTGGGCAGGTGTTGTGGATGATAGAAAGTCCACAAGTGGGTATTGTACTTTTGTAGGAGGAAATCTAGTGACCTGGATAAGTACGAAACAAAGTGTAGTAACGTAGTTGCAAGGTCAAGTGCTGAAGCGGAGTATAGGGCTATGGCACATGGGGTGGCTAAAGTTCTTTGGTTGAAGAACCTTTTAGGGGAACTTGGGGTTACTGTTCACAATCCAATGTCCCTCTACTGTGACAATAAGACAGGTATCAACATTGCTAGCAATCTTGTCCTACATGATAGGACCAAGCACATTGAAGTGGACAAACACTTCATAAGAGAAAAATTGGAAAAGGGAAAAATTTGTACTCCTTATGTCAAATCCAATGAGCAACTTGCTGATGTTCTCACAAAAGGGCTTCCATACTTGCGGCACAATAAACTATGTAACAAGTTGGGCATGATAGATAATTAGATACATTCAACCCAACTTGAGGGGGAGTGTTGTTGGATTGAAGTGTTTTATTTCTGCTGTTAGATTGTTGTCAGCATGTTCTTTTCTTTTATTTAAGTTATATTTTTAGGGTGGGCCACCAGGGACCTACTTGTAATTTCCTTTTTTATTTGTTACATCATATTATTATAAAAGAGAAGTTAGGCGCCACCAGTCCAACTTTTTGACTCTCACACATCTTTCTTCCCCTTCTCTTCTCCTCTCTTCTCTCTCACTATGCTTGTGAGAAAACTCTAGGCTGACAGCAATCTAACAAAAAAATAAAACACTTCAATCCAACAACAATATACTAGTTTCTTTTTATTATTTTCATATTTGTTATTTTATCAACAATAAAGAAAGTAGACACCATGTTGAATCCCTGAAGAAAAAAGTATTGTTATCTTTTTATTCTTTTCTTATGTTCTCTTATTTTCTTCTTATTCAAGGATAATAGAAGGACTCGGCCCCTATATTTTCTGAGTTTTATTTTCTTTACATGAATATGTTGATTTTCTATGTATTGATATGAATTTTAAACTGATTTGGGGAAGATTATCAGTAACTATTCATGTTCCCACCATTCTTGATTCATTCCTTTCATTATGAAAACAATATCAAATAAAAGTGCTTGTGAGCTTATTCTTAGACAGAAAATATCACATAGTTCAATAATAGAATCATTGAGGATTGACAACTACATAGTACATACATTTTAAATTGTTGCTTGAGCCTTGAAGATGCTTTTACTCCTTATCTAAGATTATCACAAAAGGGATGCTATGTCTCATCCTTAGATGTAATTATTTATTAAGGGGATAGGCATCATGATTCAACCTACCAGTGGGAAACTATAAACCATGTAGATACATTATTTTTACTGGTAACACATTATTTTTCTTAAATAACAATAAAGCTTTGTTACCAATCCAAAAAAAAGATTACCAAAAAGGGATCAATACATGGTGCAATAGGAAAGTCTCAGGCTGACAAGCATGAGAATGTGGGTTCAAGTCTGAGAGAAGCTACTTTGTGAGAAAACACCATAGATTAGGTCCACCATATCCAGTCCTCTGCTCCCAAACTTCCAGATAGCTGGGGCGAACATTGCATAAGGGTGCTATCCCATATTCGCTATTGATCCAAAAAGTATCCTATGTTCATCTAGAGTTGGGCAATGCAATCAGAAATTTATCCTCTTTCTCATAGTTTCTGTATGATCCAAAAAGTCAACAATTACACAGACAATCCAGGAAATCAGCAAACTGATATCAGTTTATCCTCTTTCTCATAGTTTCTGTATTAGATCATAAAAATTCAAGTAGCCTTAACATTGAATCTTAACAACATCAATAGTTTCCCAGTAATTTTTAGTAAATATGTAAAGTCAAATGCCCTTCTCAGAGAGTGGTCTCTAATTGATTTTCTCTTCATTTTGATGATAAATTGCATCCAAGAATCGGCAGGAACTCCTTTATATTAATAGAAACTTCAGCAAGACCACAATTTCTAAACCTACGTATAGTTTTTACTGTGTTTTAATTGAACTTAAGCACAGTCGATATTTCTTTTTAGAATCAGATAACAAGCAAACCATGTCACGGTGATTTAATGAGAGATAAGAAGAGGATTACTAGTTCATGTTGTTGTTGGGTTATCAGATGAGAGTCGGGAGGAGCGCCTCACAGATAATTCACATTCCAGACAACCCAAGATCTTATAATGTACAATTGTACAGCTAAAAATGAGGGGAGGGGGGGAGGGGAAGAAAAAAACAGGAGAGAAAAAAGAAGGAAATAGAAAACAAGAGAGAATTAGAACTCCAGGAATCAAAAATAAGACCTACCTGGTCATCAGAATATCTTTCAGAATGAGAAGATATTGATCCCGAACTTTCCGTTTCACCTGGACTCTTCTCAGAAGACTTCCTCCTCCATAACCAGCTCCGGCGATCCATCCCCCAATCTAATGATGCAGAGCCACTTTAGAACTTCACAAAGACATCATTTGAGCATACATTCCTACCATTCTTCGAAAGATAACTAGCAAACACCATCAAATCGAAAGCAACGAAATGCCAATATATATTCTTCAAAGGAATCAAAACTGAAGAATACTAGAACCGGAAAATGTAATCATCAACAAAAACCCAGTTGAAGAAAAGCAAAAATATCCACTTAATAGAACTCCAAGCAACGTCAATCAAACCCTAAAACTAAGAAATCCGTTCCCTCATCCACAACCTCAACTATTCAATCAAAAAGGAGCTGCTGCTCATCATTCTCTCAGCTTTGCTTCAAATCCACCCTAGTAACAACCTCCAACAGCAATATAATCTTTCTAAACCCAAAAAAGTTTCCAAAAAGAAAATAAAACAAAAAAAATATCAAGACGAAGATAAAAAAAGGGAGAGATAAATATGAAACCAAACACCCGGAATGGTGGCTCAAAACCGTTTACATCGTAAATCATTGACAACCCATTAGTCGAAAAAGAAAAATGAGAATTTATCATCCAAACCAACCTACCAAATCTCAAAAACAAAAAATTGATAAAGAAATAAAATTGAAATTAAGAAAGTATCGATTGTCAACCAAGTAGACACACCTCGGATGCTCGAAGAAACTCTCAGAAATCATGAATACCGAGTTCAGAAACTCCAAAAACTGGACTACCCATAAAAAAATAATAATAAATAAAAAAAAAATAAGAGGCTAAAAAAAGTGGATAAGAAAAAGGTAACAAATCAGTAAGAAACCAGACTTAAATCAAATACCTTGGAGGCTTTGACTGGGGACCAACCCAAACCTACGATCGAAGGAAACCAACTAAAATAATTCAGAATAGAAGATTGTTGCAGAATATAAAAACCATTAAAACTCTGCAAAAATCTGTGGAATGTCAGTAAAGACGAAGATGAAGGAGGAACGAAAATGGCATATTTTCAATTAATTTTACCTTTGTTTTCAAATGCAAAGAGGGAAGAGCATGTGACTTAGGATGACTCAAGAAGCTCTTAATCAAAACTTTTCAGACTTTTTTTTTCTCTTTTTCAAACGCAGCTTCCCTTATTGGCTTATTCCCGCCCATGGAGGAGGGGCTGCTCTACTGCCCTTAATAATTTAGTACTTTTATTTTATAAATTTCTATATATTTCAGTGAAGCTCTCTCTCTCCCCCTTTTCCGTCCTCTCTCTTCGGGAAGCTCCTCACTCAACTCAAGTCCTCCCTCTCTCTCTCTCCCTCCATGCCTCAGCTTTTTTACTGTTGCTAGTTTGTGTAGATAGTTAATGCAGTTAGAGGGAGAAAACGGAGAGATAATAAAAGAACGAAAATATTTACGGAGAAGTACGGATACATCCGATGCAGAATTCTGAATCCCAGCCTCTTATTACTATCTCTTTCCTTCTTTCTATAAACTACATTCTGCCCATAAATTTGACATTAATTTACGGTTAGATGCATTTTTCCTGTACTTTGGGGCTATAAAATTTTGATCTGGGTTACCCAAATATTTATTTGGAGTAATTCGTTTGCCCTCCATCTCAGTTGTTATTACACTTTTGTCCTTTTCTTTTGTTTCTTATTATAGAAATTCATGCTAACTGTCAGGGTTTGTAACTGGTAAGATGACCCCAACTCAATCACAGCTGTGAGGAGGACGATCAAGAAAGCATTTTCAACCATCCATTTGATGTGGGTCCATGCTCCATTGCATGCCTCCACGTGTACAATTGACTTGATGGATCGATGGAAGACTCTTCTTATGGTATATCCGACGTGTACCCAGTTCTCCCGGCCGCTGGAATGTTTTAAATGCATCACAGTTCACGGTTTACAGATAGGCCCATTTCAGACTTATTTGTACTTGCTGATTCTCTGCGTAACCGATGCAATCAATGTAGGTACATTTAATATTTCGATGGCTGATGCTTGCTACAAGACTGGGACCTACATGATTCTCTGCAGCCTGCAATAAGAACTGTTGGATCGTTTTTATGTTCAGCATAATTGAACTATTGCAATTAGTGTAGACTTTGGACCATGGCATTGGCCCAACAAGTGGGTCCATCTGAAATATCATCAAGACCGTTGATCAAGGTAGCCATGTCAAAAAGTCAAATTAACATATCAAGGGTTGCCAACAAGTTGGGTTCGTGAAGATCCATTTGTACCCTGACCTTGACTATGACTATAATCGTCAGTCATGTATTGTCTGATTTTGAATTCGGATTTGATCCAATGAAACAAATCCAAAGTTGATCCGTTTATAATTAGATTTGATATCAATCCATCGAAAGTGAATCCAATATGTCTTTGAAAAAGAAATGTAATATTAAAGTTATTTATAGTCTATTATATTAATGATATAAGGTTTTTGACTCATTTTAATTTAATTTTAACAATGGAGTATAATATCTAAATCTGCCAATCCCATCGCAGTCCATTTTGAATCCAATGGATAAGATTTAATTTAAATCCAAATCTCTACAAATCAAATTTCGATCTTGATATTTCCTAACTGAAACTGACGCATTTGCAACTCTACGTCTCTATCCTTAGGCTGCAATTTTATTTGCATTATACAAATACTTCCATGGAAGTGTAAATGAAAACAAAAAATGTAAATTTTTGTTTAATTTTGTTTTAGGTTTTATTTTGTCTTAATTTTTTTTCATTTGTGCTGCAATAAACGAAATGAGCTAAAATTTGAAATAAAAATATGTTAGAATTTATATTCAAATCATTTGCACTGTCATAATTTTACATCAGTACAGATTTATTTACATTGTAATCAAACACAGCCTTAGGTTTATTATTGGCTTTGACTTAATATTGAATGATAATAAAACTAAATTCCATTGCATACATACAAAATAAAAGAAGTGCCCCATGTTCATTCGGGTTTGACTATGATATGGAAAATATATGATATCTAAAAAACTTCTTACCAATCTACTGGAATCATTAGCATGATAGCCAATCAGGTGTTATTTATCAAAATTCATGGGTGGGTTTTGATTGGTCAAAACTCTTTTCTTACTATATCTTTTTTACATCATAGATTTTCCCTATTCATTAATTAGGTTATGGGTTCTTAATATCACAAGTTTTGCAACACATTAATATCTGATGTTTTAAAACACATTACACTTTGAGATGTTCAATAAATATTGATTTTAGTATATTTTGACAAAAAAATATTTATATTTTAAATTCTCTGTTTCAAAACAAACTATAAATTCACATATGCGCCCCAAAGTGTCCGATATGCACATCTCAGCGAGCATTGGGATCATCTCCCGTATTTGTCATTGGGAGATATTCCCAATGCACGGTTTGGATGTACTATAGAGCACAGATGTCTTGGATTCTCCATCTTGTATTATGAGATATAGAACTGTAGTGTAGTATGGATAGGATACGGGTAGAGAAAGTTAATAAGAAATTTGGGTTCTCCAAATCCTATCATTCCAAATACACGACAATGTGTAGTCCAAGTTGGAACCAAGTATACTGGATGTAAATTTTATGGAACCAATATCATACTAGTCGGGCATCCGGGTAAATGGGTATCCACTACCACCGTACCGTACCCATATCCGACTCCATCTCAGGATTAATCACATTCGGTACCAATCAATGGTTAAACGTGACCATCATTGAATTGTAAGCTCATCAATCAAATCGGGTCCAACCCACGTTATCACTTATCAACCTCCTACGCAACTAGGAAGGATCACAATTCATAATTACATTAAACGACATTCGTCTTGCCCAAGTAGCTATCAACCCGTGATTGGCTACACGAACGTCCATATCCCTCCTTGTTTCCAATCCTAAAAAAATCCCACTTGAGAGCTGAGAGTTGAGAGTGGAGAGAGAAAATTTTGGGTTAATCTATTCTCTCCCAGTCTCCCACTTTGAGTCCTTGATCCTCATTTTGATCCTCGGAAGGATGGGTCGGTCGTCCTTTTATATGGAATTCTGGGTCATCCAGCTATTAAAAGGGTTGTCCTTTTTGTTAATTCTAAAGACTCCGAGGGGCATATTTGTAGGAAGCAACAAAAAGGTTCGCTCTCGTTTTCGTTAAACGTGGTTTGATTGTTTTTTAAGCATAATTGGTGGTTGTTGTCCGGGTCCCTACTTTTGTTATTTTTACCTTTCAATTGATGACGATGTGTATGGACTACCAACCCATTGTAGGACCCACCATGAGACCAAATCAAGGGTGCTCAAAAGTTCTCAGATACACCGTCCATCAGTTGCAATTTGGATTCAACTTTCACACCTCAATCTCAACAAAATGCATATATGGAATATGGTCTGAGTTTCAAACTCAAAATTTGATAATATCAATAAGTTTTCATATTTTTAGAAGGTCTTTTATATTTTTGTTTTATAAATTTTGATAAAATTAGTAAATGATTAAATGTAAAATTAAGTTTATCTTTAATTATCTTAGAAATAAGAGGTTTTAAAGCAGAGTAAATTAAAGATTAGGAATGAGCAAATGGATCAGTTCTACTTAGAGTTGATTGAAAATCGGCATCAAACTATCCTTGGTAAGGCCGGTTCCAACCAGTTTTTCGGTAGGCGTTGGCTCCAAATTTTAAGAATTGACCGCCGCTTGTGCTAGTTGTAGGGTTTTAGAGTTTATATTGTATTGTTTGGGTTGATTGTAAATTGTATTTGCATTGGGATTGCATTTGACTAAACTGTCAAATGTGTAAGAAGTTGGTTTATGAATTTATAATGATTATGTGATATTGAAGGGCGGAGTCAGGAATTTTTTATAAAGGGGGCCAAAACTTATGGATGGGCCATAGGGAGGGGGACAACCCAAGGTTTAAAATTTTGTCATGTATTGGCCCATATCAACAGATATGTACCGTATCTTAAGGCTTCCGGCATGGGGAATGGTTCGAAATCAATCGTATTGTTCCTTTTCATGGTTCGAATAGAAGAATTCACCTACCAAAAGGGACCGAGTGATCAAAAGAACCAACAAAACGAAAGCCAAAGAGCTCTAAAAAAGGGAGAACACTTACCACCATGGCATGGGTAACGGCACGACAGGCCACTTGATGCAGAGGGAGATCAGTCCATGCCGCGACCTCCTCGGGGAAGATAGCCTCCTTACTCTTTTGAAGAGCATGGGTCAGCGACAACACACTCCTGAAATCCCCCGAGGCCCCCGAGCCCGAGGGCCCAGCTCGCGTATGAGCAGACCCTGAGTAAGCTGGAGCACCGGAGTATGTAGGAGCCCCTGTGTAGGTAGTCTCAGCATAAGGGCCTCCTGCCGGCTCTTGCATCGGAGGGACCATCTCGGGCTCCCTGGGCAGATCTTCTGGCTGATAGTCCAGTACCTCGGGCTCCGCATCCCGGGGCATCTTGACGCGACTTCGCTTGGCAACCCGCTTTCTCCTCTTCATGCCTTGAAACAAGTGCCCACCCCGGGTCCCTCGAGAATCCATCACACCTACGAAAAGAAGTTCGCCATCAGTAAAAAGCAAGAAAGACAACAAGATAAGAATCTCTAAAGTGAAGAACCTACCCGAACTCAGGCCGGCCGCAATGAGCTTGGCCTCCGTCAGATAYTGTTGACACTTCAGCCCAAGCCGCGCCCATTGCCGGAGGCCCTTCGCCGTCTCTTTGTCAAGCGTGACCCCGGAGTCAGGAGCGGCCATCCCCCACCCGGTCTGAAACAGCCACCCCAGCACACTTCGCACCCCGAAATAGTCCCGCTTCCATGCTGGGACCTTGTTGGGGAGCTCATGTAAATGCTTAAAACCCAGGCGAGGAGACAGGTAGTAAGCCCGCCTACGCCCGGGGAGGGGACCCGCTTGCTTCTTAAGCATCAAGATTGAAGAAAAAATCTCCAAGTCTAACGGCAAGCTCTCTTCGCAAAATAAGGAGATTGTCCCCACCAAGTTTCGAATGGAATTCGGGTGAAGCTGGCCGACCGTCACGCCGAAGTGGCTCAAGACTTTGACAAAGAGGGGATGGAAAGGCAATCGCAGCCCCACGGCGAGCTGCTCCCGGAATATCACGATCTCATCAAGATCGTGTTCCCAAGGAAAGCTACCCGAAAGTATGAAATAAGCGTACTCCCCGGGCAAGTTATAGTAGGTAATGAGGGATTGGAGCCCCTCGGGCGTCATGGTTGAAGGACCGAACTTGTTTAACATCTGACCCCGACGAGAGGTGGACGCCAAACTATCCGAAGCGCCTCGGCCTACGAGCTCGAACTCTTCCTCGAGCTCTACCTCTGGCTCGCTAGGGCTATCGGGGGATGCAACTCGGTTCGTAGAACCTGCATTAGACCCGCTGAAAGGACTATCTGTGCCATCCAAGCTAGACATCGGGGAGTGAGATGGGATCCAGGAAAGTACTCACCCGGACAAAGGCTGTAGACCACAGGAGCTAGGACGAGCGGGACCTTGAGCGCGAACTGAAAAAACCTGGACGCGAACTGGATGCGAACTGAAACTCAGACGCAAGCTCGAGAGAAATACAGAAGTGACAACAACTGGGGTCCCCCCCGCTATTTATACTCATAGTGACCGAAAGGCAACAGCTTAGATCAAAGCCAATCCGATGTCCTACAGCCGCACTGACCGCACGTCCCCCGAGACCGAGACGTGATTGGCGCACGTCTTTCTGAAACTRACAGAGCRCYRGCGCACATCTTTTCGAAACTGACGGAACGCCAGCGCACGTCTCCTTAGTAAAAACGGCAACAGCATGTCTTTTTCAAATTTGAAAAGACGCCCGCTATCGCGCCCCCCAAGTGGCGCGCTTTTTTGAAATTTCAAAATAAAGCGCGCACCGCCACATCTATTAGTGTTTAGGCAGGCCGACGCGCTTCCCGCCTAATGGACGCCCGAAGAAGCCCAAGGAACCCTGACAACGCACCTCGCGCTGGCAGAACCAAGATTCAAAGTGCAGGGCAAATCTACCTGACACCTTGCGAACTCCCCGTGCCAGGGCAAGACCCTTAGCACGAGGAGTGGGGGGCAATTGATGAAGGAAGATTTGGCCTGACCTCGCAAATCACGCCACGTGGCAAAAAACAAGCAGCTCGACACTTAAAACAGCATCCCGAGGGTACAAAACACCAAAGGGGAGAAACCAGCGGTCCGAACTCCCCACGAGGAGCCCAAACTCCCTACAAGGGGCCCGAACTCCCTACTTAGAAGCTCGAACTCCCTACGAGGGGCCCGAACTCCCTACGAGGAGCCCGAACTCCCTACAAAGGGCCCGAACTCCCTACTTAGAGCTCGAACTCCCTACGAGGAGCCCGAACTCTCCCTTTGGCCCCGAGTCCCACAAAGCAGAGGCCCGAACTGGCCCGTCTCATGACAGTTCGGGACACCCCCCTCTATCCAAACTCAAGACTTCGCCTCACGCACCGCTCCAGGCACTTCGCCTCCAGAGCATTGAACTGGACCAACCACACCGTACCTGATACCGAAGGAGTCCGTATCYAGGGGCGGCGCACCTGACTGACTTGGGATCTGACGCTTGATGGCCGCACTTTAACGGCCACCTGCCACCGTCACCTGCCACCGCCATCTCCAGTTACAGAGACGGCTCCGACAAAAAGAGCAGTGACGGTTCTGCCCCAGCAGAGGCATTGACGCTCGAACTGGCAGAAGCACGGAAGTAATCATTCCCAACCTGACAGAAGTCTAGGAGTGAGTGCGCGAGGTGGTATGCAAACTTTGCGCTATCCGGTTTTATCTTGCCTTTGAAGGATTCTAACTTAAGCTTCGGAGCCTTTACACCGGATTCTCCCCGGAGCTTCCTCATCTCCTCCATTTCTGGTTCCCTGCTACTCAGCTCAGAGGCAAGGTCGTTGACAGCTAAGACCGGCTGGATTGCGCATCATCAGGTATGTTTTGAAAATTTAATGAACAGTTAGGGATACTTTTGTTCTTTATGTTTTATGTTTTATGTTTGAAAGGTTGTAAATAATATCTAAAACTATAGTTTCCTCAAACCCCACCTTGCATATTAACCCTTTTTAACATATCAATAATGACCTTGAAAAATGATAGGTTGTGTAATTCATACTTTGAACTTTGATAATAGGAAATACCTAAAAAGAAATTTTATATATTTTCTGTGAATACTCTCCCTAAGTGAGACATTTGCTTTATATGCTAATAGGTAATTGTCACAGTAACTACAATATTATGGTTGTATTTGGTTGCAGTGCAAATAAATTTGTACTGATGCAAAATTATGGTAGTGCAAATGATGTGGATGTAAATTCTGATTTATTTTTGTTTCAAAATGTACTTTTGGCTGTGTTTGGTTGCAATGCAAATTTATTTGCACTGATGCAAAATTATGATAGTGCAAATGGTTTTGGTGCAAATTATGATTTATTTTTATTTCAAAACTTACCTTTTTTTTATTACAGTAAAAATGAAGTAAAATAAGACCTGAAACAGAATAAAGTAAAACCCAAAATAAAATTAAGACAAAATTTGCATTCTTTTCATTTGCACTCCAATGCATTTATACTAAAGCAAATAAAATTGCACTGTAAACAAACACAGCCTTAGGCTCTGTTTGAAGGAGTATATATACAAATATGTAGAATGCAAAACCTTGTTTTCTATATTATTTTGCATGTATTTTCAATGTACATTTTTGTATTTATACTCTTTCCAAACTGAGCCTTATTTTTCTTTGATTGCAGTAGAAATAAAGTGGTGCTAGACTGCTAGTCTTGCTGTATAGCCAATCTTTCAGATGTGACCAATTCAATGGTGGATGTCAATCCTATATAGAATCCAGATTTGCTAGAAATGGAGCGTGAAAAGCAAGTTACAAACACCAAATAGAAACAAACAACGAGTGTGTAGTTTGGTTTCCACATCTTGTCTAGCAGATTAGATTAGAGTCCTTCTGAAATGAATGACAACTGGAAAGTTGGAGGGACCTATGGTTATCTACGAGTCCTGTCTTCTAAGAGTCAAGACACTTACTACACCAAATTATTGATGAAAGAAAAAAATATTATCTTTTCAATTGAGGACTCCCTCCATGGGCCCATCAACCAGCAAGAGCACAATCTGTCTAATCCATCTCCCTCCAAAAGAACTGAATATGTTAAACATGAATAATATAGAAGGATTAGTTTAGTCATGAAGTCAAGAAAAGGATCAACCTCTCTGTTGAGGCTTGAACCTAAAATCAGCATAGCCTGATCACCTTTCATTATCTTCAACGCTTCAACCTTTTCATTTTATGAATTGATTTTAGAGCTTTTTTCACGGGTTTTAGGCTGCATTTGACATTTCTTATTTTAAGGACTTATCTCCTTTTTTATGTTAAAAACTCAATGTTCATCTGAGCATTTTAACTACAAAAAGGAGATAAGTCTTTAAAATAAGGAATGCCATATGTAGCCTTAATGTAGGAATGTAAATGGTATCTATTTGTCTGAACTTTAATTTGAAACCAATTGGATTAAGGATGATCTGCATTTGGATTCATATATAAATTGAATCAAATTATGATCCCTGTTTTTTATTTAATCATATTTACATTTTGTATCAGTTGTTTGAATTCTTCATGTTAAATACGGGGTGATCTGCAACATGATTGTTTTTTTCTCAAAAAAAAAAAAAAACACTGCTGCATTAGTGAAATCAATATATTTTTGCTGATGTGGTAATTATTTTTGTTTTGAAAAGCAAAACCATACATATTAAAAAAATGGGATTTTTGGATTGCAATCCCCCTCAGAAATCCTTTTTGCAGCCCCTTCCTAGTCTATTAGTAGCCCCCCTATAAACCACATCATGCCCGTGAATTTGGCATCAATCCACGGGTAGGATTCAATCTGTAGGTGGGGTAAGGATGGGGTGAGAAACGATCTCTTTGAAAGATAGAGAAGGGTCTCGTGGACAGGAAAGTGGGGGATCTTTACATTGAGGATGCAGGAAATGGGGAGAACTCGAGGATACTAGGTGATAGATTGCTTGGGATTGACCTCGTCTCTGATACGAGGAGGATCCCTATTTATGGATGGGATCCCAAGATCATAAAAGGTAGGAGATGAAGTTATTCGTTTTGTATCAGGGAAGGGAATATTTGATTTGCTGTCAATTATTGGATGCGCTACTGGGGTATCGCCACGTGTTTCATGAGGATCATCTCAGGGATTGGCTTTCCTTATCTTCAAGATCCCTCATTACTCACATGTGCTACTACCTTTCCGCATGTTATAAGTAATCTTATGTGGCAATGGTGATGTCACCATCGGAGGTTGGTACTTAACCGATTCCACATGGCAGCTCGCAGGGTTCTTTGCTGTCATGGGTCCGTGTGCGTTCGGGCACACGTGGGCCTCGCCATGGGCTCGGCCTTCTGTCCCTTCTAACCCATTGTCAAGAGTGGGCTCGCGGGCTGTGAGTTCATCACACGCTCAGGTGGTCTTGGGTCCCTATGCGTTTCTTTAGGTTCGGGCGCTGATTGGGCTCGATGGACCATGGGTTTATCATGGTTTTTCTTCATGTATTGTGAGTTTATTGTAGAGGTGACATTGTGTCGCAAGTTCATTGCAGCATAGGGGCGATTGCAAGCTGCTCGCATATGCTTTTGTAGTGTTAATCCTGATGTCTGAGTGTTCTTTAAGGGTCTAAGTGAGTGGTATATACCTACATTAGCCCCCTACTTATCAGTAAGTGGGAGCTTATCGATAAGCATATTGCTTTTTCGCCTTCGGGTTTTGCGATAGGTTCGCCTATGTGCATTGGGTCTGGAGTTTTTGTCTGCTTTGTAGTTTTGTGTAGATCACATGTACCTTGTGTTCGCGTTTGATGGTTAATTACAATCTATGACTTAGCCCCCTATCCTTTAGTGATTTGCTTGCTAGATGCAATTAGTGTTGCACACTAATTGTATTCCAACCCCCCTAACCGTTGATAGGAAGGAAATCAACAAAAGACAACCCTGAATATAATTGTTTGAATAAGTGTTTGTTTTCTCCACATGGTATTGGTTGATGACTGATGACTCGGCAGTTGTCTTTGTTTGTTATTAATGGGCATTCAAATATGACGGCATAATCATTATTTCTCTTTGTGTCCTGATGTAATGAATGTTATATGCATCGATATGCTCGAATGCATGCATCATCGTATAAATCTGTAAGTCATGAAACTGCTCCTCGCGGTGATTCATCTGGGTGTGCCTCTTCGGCTCCCCTGTTACCAAGCCATGGGTTATGTATAAAAGGGTGCAACGTGTCTTATTGTTTGTCATCATCTCCATTTGATCCAACCTTCTTTTTTTCTTGTCCTGCTTTCCCCTGCATTTTGCGTTTAGTGATGGATCTTGATGCCCTACACATAATGGAAATTAGCGAATCCGTTGGCTCCACTCCATTGTCTCCAATAGGGTCGGCACCTAATAGGGTAGGTGATGTTTTGGAACTCGCCTTGGTCTGTCGGATGCTCACACAGCATTGTGTGGAGAACTCCATAGCCCCTTTGGGGTACAAGGCCATGGATGACCTTCCTGTCCAAGGCACTCGTTCAAGTGACAGGTTTATGGTGACAGAGTTAGTGGTGAAATTTGCTGAGACGATTATTCGAGGTGATTGGTTGCCTCCTTTCAAACTCCCCTCCATCATCGTCGGTTCGACGTTGAATACGCTTGTGACAGTGATGTGCGAGATTATGAATCTCCCTTTCGACCAGATGTCTTGGTCGGGCCTCGTGTAGTGGTTGAAAACTTTTGAAAGTTTTTCTACCATTGGCTTTCACATCAAGTATATTGAAGAATGCATCGTTCTACTGGCACATGTATTCTGTAAGGCCGGTCTTGGAGAGTCATCGTTCATTTATGAGTGGTCTTTGAGAGATGTGCGCCGTCGTATTGAGGCAGCTGAAACAAAGCTGGTTGAAGCTGCTAAGAGACTAGAGGACCTTGAGGATGAATGCAGTCACTAGCGCCAACTGGTGGTGGAGTACGAAGCAAAGGTGGGCAAGCTGATGGTGTTCGAGGCTCAGAGACCTCTGCTTGAAAATATAGATGCAATGAGGGATGAGTGGGCCGCTCCATGAGGCGCGAGCATGTATTTGTTGTAATTATTGTAGCTGATTCGAATGAAATGTTATACCTTTACTAATGTTTTGTGTTGATCTTAGTGTTCTTATGTTATTTGGTACATATATTTTAAACGTGAATGCAAGCAACATTAAGCTTTTGAATTCAGTTATATCTGTGTGATATCTGTTTGTGCGTTACCCCCCCCCCCCCTTATTGTGTGTTGAGCAACATTTTCTCCAGCGGGTAGACGTGTTGATGTGGTTGTCCTTCTCTAGAAGTGGGTGTTGGGGGTTTATGCCGAGTGCCAGTTGCTCTACTTGTTTCGGGCATTAGTATCTCTATGTGACCCTCTCGAACTGCTGTCCTACTGGGGATGGAAGGGGTAGAGTCCCTTTCTCTGTGATCATTGGATCATGTTCCCAATGTCTATTTCTTGTCGATTCGGGTGACTTTGGGTCTTATGTGGTCCTATAACTAGTGATGGATGAGAAAGTCTGCTAGAGGTCCTATAACTCGTGATTCGATATTTGATGCACATGCGATGACAGTTACTAACGTGGCATCATTTTTGAATTAATGCGTCTTTGCAACCCTGCCTATCTGGGGGTATGCGAGTAATTTACTACGGTTGCTTTCTTGCTAAGCATTATTTCGGGCATTGTACAAGCGTCCCCTCATCTTCTTCGGTGTCGTTTGGCATTCCGCACGCGTGGGGGAAAGAGAGTTACTATAAGACAGGGGAGGGGAACTGCATAGGGTTTTGCTTTACCTACTACTATTGTCTCCGTAGAGGCCACTAAGCCCTAAGTTGCTTTGCGAAGCATTTGTCTATTCTTTTCTCTTGCCTCTCATTTCTCTATTATGTCTATTTTTTCATCCTCATTGTTGCTCCTCAGGGAAAACCAATCTCCCTTTTTGTTGACTTCATGAGAGAAGTCGATACTGCGGAGTTGCTAGTGGAGAAAGAGGCGGCCCTAGTAGCTGATGGGGGGCGGGGTTTTTGGCCTCCTATGCCTGTGTCTAGGGGCGAGGGTGGTTCCTTTGATGTTATCACTGGCACAGAGTTAATGTGTCTCTGTGACCGTGCCGAAGTGTCTATTTCATAAAAGTGTCAGGAACCCCGAACTAATAGTTCGAATTCCCCTAGCAGTTATACTGCCTAGACGCAATACATTCTTGAGAACCCTATCTACTGTCGTATGTTGCAGGATTCCGGGCTTCTCAGGTTTGTAGATTGTTTCACAAACCTCGCGGGCCGGGAGGGGGTAAAGAACATTGGTCATCTTCTGGGTCAGTGGTGTTGCCGCACCCACACCTTCGTGGGAGCATTTGGGGAATTTACCATCACGGTCGAGGATGTGGCGGCCTTATTGTCACTACCGGTTGGAGGGTTCGTGTCTGCGCAGCATTTACAACATCTTGAATCCATCCCTGCAGATTTGAGGGAGTTATGCGAGCAACTTCTTAGGGAGGTTCCTCCCTATAAGGCACTAGTGGATCAGACCACCTCTCAGGGGAAAATGTTGTTGGACCAGTGGTTAGAATACTGGTTTGAGTCTCGTGGCGGGAGGGATGTCATGGTGTGAGGTGTCGACGTGTCACCTTGGCCTATATTCTCTATGCATCATGTTTCTTATTCCTAGGAATTCCCGATTATGGTGTCTGCACCGTATTGATTCCTCTGGCTGTCCTTGCTACCAGTGGACATCAGCTCCCGTTGGCGTCAATGTTTCTTGGCTATTTGTACGAGCAACTAGACAACACAGTTCAACAACTTAATGATCCCAGTTGCAGGAGGCGCGTGAGCTATGTCTTTGCCCCATTCCTTTGGATGTTTCTGTGTGAGCGGTTTGAGCTTAGTGTAACGCCTTGCTATCTGCAGCCGTTTCGTGTCCGAGTTGCAACTCTTGATGGTGACAGGTCAGAGGAGAGAGTCTTCGAGGTGTGTAGGGGAAGCATTGTCTCTAGGCTAAGAGACAAGCATTTGAAGATGGACGAGATCAGTGTGAAGTTGTCTTCCCTCGATGGATTTGTGTGGAGGTTGTACGCCGGGTTGTGCACCATGCCATTCCGTTCTGCATTGGTGTGCCCGTTCTAGAGGGTGGTGACAATCAGTGCGCTGTTGATGTGAAGAGTGCCACTGCAGGCATGGCTCGACTAGTTACCTAGCCTAGCGTTATTGCCTATCTTGATCGCTCAAGTGAAGCGCAACACTTTGTATACCACCCATACCAAGTGTTGCGATAGTTTGGGTATGACGACTTAGGCACCCAATTTCTGAGGTCTGATGGCGAGGACGTGCTCTTGGTGTGCATGATTCCCAGTAGCTAGTTATGGGAAGGTGCAAGGTTGTAAATCCCTGTACCTTTCATATCTTCATGCATTGTTTGGGGGATTTCAGGAGTTGTGGACAAGTCCCCATCTCCGTCATGCATCGGCTCCTCCCAAGGGTCACTCTGCCAATTGGGGGGAAACATAACTCTTCATCGTTCCAGATCTCCGAGGAAAGCACCGTCGAAATTTGACGGGAAATGACCAACTGTTGATGAGGGGGGAAGTAACCATCTCCCTCCTGTGAAGAGGGCGAGGTCTGCGAGAGTGCCCCGCTCTATTCAATCCGTTGAGCCTTCCGTTGTGACCTCATCGCATGTGCGTGAAAGTGGCTAGCATTCTGCGGCACCAGCTCTTGTGGAGAAGACTGCGCCGTCACGGTCTGCCCATCGCGGTGCCCTCTCCTTTGGGTGCCATCGTCTAGTTCTCAAGCAGGCGAATGAAGAGGAAGGCTCCCCCTCGCCCAAAGTGGGGTCCCATAGATAGTGTGTCGGTAAGTAACCTAAGCATGATACAGTTGAAATTTTGCAGCCCTACTGATTATATAAGGTTCAATTTGAGAAGAGTATAAATATAAATTTGTACACTGCAAATACATGTTTAGAAATACAAACTACAAAGCTTTACACTGTAAGTTTTGTATTTGCACTCCTTCCAAACTGTGTTTGGTTTCAGTATAAATCTATTTGAATGGGTGGCTACTAGAGGGGAAGCTGCATCCCGAGGTCATGGGTCCTGCATTGAACACCATCGCTACGCTGATGAGCTATGTGATGACACGCCCAACGGAGGAGTTATCATGGTCTGACTTCACTTGCTGGCTAGAAGCTTGCCGAGGTTTTTCATCGATGGGTTTCTTCATGACACAGATTGAGGAATGTGTCATGATGTTAGCCCATACCTTCTGGAAGGCTGGCTGGGACATACTGTAATATGATTTGTTTCGTTCGATGAAGGATGTCCGTCAGCATTGGAAGGTAGTCGAGGAAAGCGTTACTAGGGTCGCAAATAAACTCAAGAGTCTTGTGGAGGAGTGTGCACGGCAAAAGTAGATCCTAGCGGACTATGAGGCAGAGTTGGATAGTCTGAAGAAATTTGAAGAGACTAGCCAGGTGTTAGAGACCATATCTGCAATTCGGGAAGAGTGGGCCAAGTGACCGTTGCATGTACCAAGTTGGGAAAAAAAAACTAAATTGTAATGGACCATTCCAGGGTCCTTTTGCAATGTGAATGTGTAACAATTTTATAATTTTAGCTTTGATATATAGTGATGGGTTTGATAATGTATTTGCAATTCTAGTTTTAACATATAATGTGTGACAATTTTTTTAGATTCTGGGGTCTCCTGATTATTAATCGCAATGTGCATTTGTCCTCATCGTGGTACGGGTGTAGTAGGCTTTATCATAGTGCATTAGGGTAGTTGAGTAATGTTACTATGCTGCGTTGAGATATTGTCAAATAAGAGTAGGTTACCATGCTAATATAATGTCTAATGTGCATATAGGAGTCATTTAGTGTGACGTTTGTTGTGACTGAGGTCTCCGACGGACCTCTACGAGCGGTATAGTTGGAGTTTGGTCATACTGTGATTGTAAAGAATGCTTATCCACGGCATGCTACTTTTGTGCATGTGATCATCGCATGAAAGGGTTGCATTGGTAAGTGTTGGTCAATGAGTTCCTCATTGGATTTTAGCATGATCGAGTGCAAGCATAATGCTACTTTATTGCAAATCGTTAAAGGAGATGAACAGTGTGAATTTATCTTCTAAGACACTATTAGGAGTTGACCCAAATAACCTCTATGCAAATAAGTAGCTAATTAAGGGGTTATGCATGTATTGAAACACTACCAAGTGTGAAAGAGTACTAAGTAGAAGAGCCGAGATGTGAGACGCGCATTGATGTCTATATTTGCAGGAATGATCTTATGCTTTTGTGGGGAAATGTAGCTTTGTTATCCCTTCTAGGACCTTGTGTTGCCATACCTTAGAGAGATGAGGCCCTTCGCGAGATGTACAGTTGATACTTAGTTCATCACAACCATGTTTTTGGAAGGCGGGGTGTTGTTCATAGGCAAAGTGTTATTGTTGATATTTGGCGGTTGAAGTTTGTTCTCTCTTGGTTCATCATGGTAAGGCAGAGTATTTGAATTTATGAATTCCATGGGAATCGTACCTGTTATCAATGTATTCCCCCAATGGTTACATGGAGGTGTGAATGTACCTGGGGTTGCTAGGGCTTTGGCGGTGCTTGGGGTTGTCAAGGTTTGTATGTGCCTTGGTTGATGGGGCTTTATTTGTTCTTGGGGTTGTCAGGGCTTGTTTGTGCCTGGGGTTGCTAGGGATTGCCTGTGCCTGGGGTTGCCAAGGCTTCTCTATGCCAGGGGTGCTTGGCGATTAGTGGTATGCCTGGGGTGTCCTGGGCTTAGTAGTGTGTCCGGGGTGCTAGGGCTTAGTAGTGTGCCTGGGGTGTCTGGGGCTTAGTGGTGTGGCCAAGGTGCCAGGGCTTAGTAATGTGTCTGGGGTGTCTAGGGCTTAGTAGTGTACCCGGGGTGCCAGGGCTTAATAGTGTGCCTGGGGTGTCTGAGGCTTAGTAGTGTGCTGGGGTGCCAAGGCTTAGTCGTGTGCCTGGGGTGTCCGGGGCTTAGTAGTGTGCCTGGGGTGTCCAGGGCTTAGTAGTGTGCCCGGGGTGCCAGGGCTTAGTAGTGTGCTCTGGGTGCCAGGGCTTAGTAGTGTGTCTGGCGTGTCCGAGGCTTAGTAGTGTGCCTGGGGTGTTCGGGGCTTAGTTGTGTGCCCGGGGTGCCCGGGCTTAGTATCACGCCTGGGTTTGCCAGGGCCTTCGCATGGAGCATGTGGCATAGAGTACCCGGGGTTGTCGGGGCTTTGAAAGTATAACAAAACAAATTGTATGGTTATAGACAAGATATGTATGTGAGTAAGTATGTGGCGCATATAAAAAACAGATTGTGGTGTATTGTTCATTTTGTCTTTGATGCATGTGCTCTTTAATAGAAGGGTAGAACAACTTTATCACAATTATAATGCTAGACTTCACCCCAAGACAAAGAGTGATTGAAGAAAAAAGTCATATAAAACATCATAAACGTATTCATAAAACATGTACAGCTATTTGTGTGACTACAGAAACACATGGCTAATCAAGGTAAGGTTTCAACAAGTAACCATTTATAATCTCATCATCCTCGCCTGTGTCTACAGTTTTTAATACTTAGTAGCCTGTACTATGGGCTTCTTTTATTAAGTATGGCCCTTCCCATGTTGGTGCGAATTTTCTCGCAGGCTTGCTGTCGAACGTTGAGAGCTATCTTCAAAACTTTATCTCCCTCTTTGATGTTTTTGGGCCTTAAGTGTCTATTGAAGTTGTTATCCAGGGCTTGTTTGTATTTCTCCTGCTTTTGTGAGGATGTGTCTCTAACCTCATCAACCATCTCGTGTCTGTCTGCGAGTAGTGCATCTAAATCTTCTAGTCGAATCTTCTTACCCATTGCGAAAGCCACCCTGGCAGATACAACCTTTATCTCTGTTGGGAGCACTACCTCTTAACTGTAGACTAAGGAATAGGGTGTTGCCTGTGTACTTTTTCTGATAGATGTGCGATAAGCCCAAAGTGTTTCTGATAGCTTATCTGCCCCATCCTTTTGATTGTCAGTCACTGTTTTTCTTAGCATCCTTAGCAAAATCTTGTTTGTGGCCTTTGCTTGATCATTTCCTTTGGGGTAATATGCTGTAGATGTTCCTAATCTTGCCCCATACTACCTTAGGAGGTCACAAACTTCTTGATTTTTGATGGACAGGCCGTTGTCGATCAATATCCGCATTGGTACTCTGAATCTGTGGACTATGTTTTGTCTAAGAAAATTTGCTATGTTAGCTGCACAGATCCATCACAGACTATGTTCAGCCCATTTAGTGAAGTAATCTATGGCTACGATGATGAAACAGTAACCCCTTGAGGGTGGGTGTATCTTGCCTATGAGGTATACCCCCTAAGTGTGGAAGGGCCAGGGTGTGATAATTAGGTGAAGGGTGGCAGGTTTGTGGATCCTTTTGCCATGGATTTGGCATTTGTGACATCGATGCACGTGTCGTTGCTTGTCTTCCATCATAGTTAGCCAGTAGAAGCCCAAGTGTCGGATGTGGTTGTGTAGAGCGAGTTGGCCTTGGTGGGCTGTAGGTTCAGAGCTATGGGCTGCCTCTAATACATCATTGATCTTTTCACCAGTTAAGCATCACGGGGGTTTTCCAATCCTCTTCACAGACTCCTAGACATTCTCTACCATTCTCTGTCATCCATCTGTGGGAAGCATTTGTGCACTCTCTCAAAACCTTGGTAAAATCCCACTTCATTGTAGGTTAGTAATATCCTAGCCTCTGCAATTTACGGAATAGGGTGCTTGTGACATCGCCGCAACTGACCTTATTCACTTTGTTCAGCATCGATTTGGCCTCTGATTTGCCTAGGCACCTTGTCCTTACACCGCCTGATTCTCCATGGTATACCACCCCGTTCACCAGTTGGAACTTTGTGATTAACTTGATGTCTTGTGTCCCTATGACCTGACTCTTTAGCTTTTGTATTACTTCATATCTCCAATCATTTGTTGCTATTTTATACTCCTCCTCCACCCGGTCCCACTGGGTGAAAGTTGATTGTTTGTCGATTGATTGGATAGTAATTTCTTTTGGCTCTGGACTGGCTTGCATCTTGGATCCTAAGGTAGCTAATGCGTCAACACACCTATTTTTGGCTTTATTCTAGTGTTTGAAGTCTATGTCTAGGTTGCAGATCAGGGTCCTATATGGCAGAATGGTTATTTCTTTCACTGTCGTGTTTCCATCGAGCTGTCCGATCACCAATTTGACGTCACCGATCACCTTTATCTTCTTTGCGCTAGTTTCCATCGAGCAATCTGATCACCAATTTTGATGCTCCTGAGTCCATCTGAATTTGACGGATCTCTTGACTAACTTCATCAATGGCAGAGCTGCGTGTGCGAAGCTGAGGATGAACCTTCTTAAATATGAGACTTTTCCTAGGAACGTTTTTAACTGGGAMTCGTTCGTTGGCAGCGGGAGGTCTAGGATGGCTTTGACCTTGCTTTCGTTAGGGTGTATACCGCTTTGATCTACCCAGTAGCCCAGGAACTTTCCCGACTGTACCTCGAATGCGCATTTTAGTGGGTTCAATCTCAGCTTGAACTCTCTACATCTGGTGAATACTTTCCTCAAAAATTCTAAGTGGTCTTCTCTTTTTCTTGCTTTGACTACTATGTCATCTACACAACACTCGATCTCCTTGTGGATCATGTCGTGGAATACACTAGTCATCGCCCTTGGTATGTGGCCCCGGCATTCTTCAAGCTGAAGGGCATCATCTTGTAATTGAAGTTCCCTATGGACATCCTGAAGGTTGTGTGAGGCGCATCTGCGGGGTTCAAGAAGATCTGATTGTATCCACTATAGGCATCTAGGGATGAGAATAGCTCATGTCCCGCGGTTGAGTCTATCAACACTTCCATGTTGGGAAGAGGGAACTCGTCTTTTGGGGAAGCCTTGTTTAGGTCCCTAAAATCAACGCAACACCTGCGTTGGTACTAACCTCAGCTGCGTTGGGTGTTGTTCTATTGTTAAAGAACTAGATGGGAAGGTACTAACCTCAGCTGCCTATTCTTCTTCTTTATTGGAACTACATTGGCGAGCCACTGAGGGTGTGCTATAGGTTTGATGAAACCTACTTTCAAAAGTCGCTCTATTTACTCTTTGATCTTTAGAGTTATTTTCAGCTTAAAAATCCTTTGTGGCTGCTTCACTGGCCAAAATTTTGGATCTATGCACAAGGAGTGGCGGCAAGTTCTAAGTCTAACCCTGGCATCTAGTCGTTTGACCTGGCAAATACATTCTGAAATTCTGCAAGAGAAACACGGGTTTGATCGGTTTCGGGTTCCGAAGTTTCTTCAATAAGGGCACTTCCTTACCTTGTAAAAGTGCGATGAGTTTTCCTTGGACCTCGGCTGCTAGCTTAGAGGATATGTATAAAGGTCTTTTGTCTGTTTCATCAGTTACTAGGTTGATCTCCTCTAATGGTTCCTCAACCGTGTTGATGGAATCCATCATGCACCTCGGAGGTATTCTGACCTCATCGCAGTATTCCAATGCGTCTTCTTTCGACTCCTGAAGTTGTTCATGTTATTATTTGTCTCAGATTTTGAGGGTTTTATGTCTATACAGGTCTGTGGTTGAAAGTGATACCTCTATTCCATGTTCAACGGTTGCATAATTGCTCGTTGGTGTTACCGTAGCGACATCGATTTGCGATACGGTGAAATGGTACTGGTTGAGACATTACTTAGAGTCTCCTGTTAGAGAATTGTAGTGACTTAGTGGTAGATAAATATGTATTTGATTTGGAAAATATTGATAATAGATTAAGGTAAACTCTCTTTTTTTTGAAAAAAAAAGAATTTTACTACTAGTACATGCTATGATAAGACTACGCTAAACACGATATATTGTAATAAAATCATACCTTAGAAATGACCTTCTTAGCTATAGGTGGCTCATCGTCCTCGACGATGGTATAGTAGTCTTTCCCATTGCCCCCTGTTACTTGGATGCATATGCTTCTCTTCCACCATTTTGAGGTTCCTGTAGATTTGATCTTGGGTGGGTGGGGCAGCTTTGTTCCCTCGACCTTGGCTATCCTCATTTGCCGTCCTCTGCCAATTCCATGAAGTAAATGGCGTTTTGTAAATGTGTCTTGGATTTGTCGAACGGGGCTTTGGTGGTTGGGATCCTTATCGATATCGCTCGATATCTGGCTTTGATGCATTGGTGGTATGTCAAGGGGACGAGGGCTAGGTCATGAATCAGTGGACACCCCAAGAGAACATGGTAGCATGTCCTTTCCCGGGATTACCTAGAACTCTTGCATTATGCTGAATGGCCCGATTGCCACCTACATCTCGATGGACCCTTTGGTGACGGACAAGTTTCCATTGAAGTCTGTTACCTCTAAAGGTAGTCCATTGATGTCCTCCTTTCGGATGCTCATAAACTCTAGCGTGCAGGCGGAGATAACATTAACAGAACTTCTTGGATCGACCATCGATCTTCTCATGTCAAAGCCCCCTATTTTTGCCATGATGTATAGGGGTCTATTGTGATGAAGATCAGCAGCCAACATGTCGCCCGCTGTGAACTCTATGCTACTGCAGTTACAACTATAAGATTGTAAAGGGTGCTGGAATACCTCTGCCAATGCTCTGATGGCCAACTTCTATGTGGTTCTATTGGCCCCGTGTTTGGTGAAGAATTGTCGTAGTTCTTCGCTCTATTCTAGTTTCTCTATCAGAGCGTCAACCTGGTATTGGTTGGATGCCCCGACTATGCTGATGTTACCTCCTTGGGTATGGGCTAGGAGGGGGTTGGTTTCCACGCAAGCTGGGTCTTTCTTCACGAACTCGTCTAATTTCACCTTTTGCATGAATAACCTTCTCAAGGTGAAGTAGTCCATCAAGTCATGGTGTGGTGTTTGATGGCGGTGGTGGTGTCAAGCTGGTGACCTTGTCTTCTACAAGCTTGTTCATGATCATGATCACCTCCACCTTTGTGCAGGAGAAAGGGGGAAGTGGCGGTGTGGTTCTCTTCCCTTGGTTGAATCCTCGCTAATATGGTCCTTATCTGGCTCCTCCGTTGTTCCTGGGTCTCCTGTCAACTACATACGCCTCATTTCTATTATATGCGGAGATGTCTTTGACTCTTCATGTCGTTCTCTTCACGCACCTCCAAAGTTGGTTGAAGGTTTCGACTTTAATATTTTCGATATTGATTCTGTAGGTAGGGCGCATGCCTTGAACGCACTACTCGACAAAACTTTTCTCAGTGGCATGTTCATCAAAGACAGAGTGTGTAAGTTTCTGGAATCTCATGACGTATGCCAGAAGATCCTCTCCTGGTCCTTGCTCTACGTTCCGTAGATCGACTATCATCAGCTTTCTTTCTAAGGTGAACCATTTTGATAGGAATTTCTTTGCTAGTTCGCCCCATGAACCAATGCTCCCAAGGGTGAGGCTTACACACCATGTATATGCTGAGCTAGTCAACAACTTCAAAAGCTCTTGTACTTTGAGGTCTCCGTCGAGGGTGAAGGAGCTGAGGATGTCCTCAAACTTGTTATATGCTCCTGTGGGTTACCTCTCTGTCTATCATATTGCGGCCACTGTTGATGAGGGGTATACCTGAAGGGGTAAGATTTGTACAAAATACGGTTAGAATAGGGCTTTTGCAAGACGGCTGAATTCTGGGCCCTATTGAGGCTTTCAACTACTAGTCCCTGGACATATTCCCTCAGCTCATCCCAACTGAGAAGGGTCTCTGTTATCGGGTCGGTGCAAGGGAAGGTGTGAAATTGGTGGGCGGTCTGGTGACCTGTTTGAGTTGGGGTCGGGTTGGCCCTGTTGGTCTGTTTTGGGATGGTGGGTGTAGGGTTAGAGGCATGGTGGCTGGGGTTAGGGTTGGAATTTGGGATGCCGGGGATAGTGGCGGCAAGAGTCTGTTCAACTTGGGCCAAACGGTTGAGCAGAATCTGGAGAGCACTCCTTGTCTCCTCCTGGCTCTGTTCGAGTTTCCTGAACCGTTCTTCAAAGAGTGCCTCAAACCCATAAATCTTGTTTAACAATATCTCAATATCAGCTTGGATGGGTATTTGCATATCGGGCTAGTTTTCAGCTCCAAGGTTGGTGTTCTCCTAAGTGTTGCTCTACTCCTCAGGGGTGGTGGTAGGATTGATTCTTCTTGAGGCCATTCTCTATGATCAAAGACGGAACCTAAGATTCTAATATAGGCGGGGTAAGGCTGAGGTGAGGAGCGGTCTCTTTGAAGGACAAAGAAGGGTCTCATGGACAGGAAAGTGGGGGGTCTTTGGGTTGAGGATGTAGGAAATGGGGAAAACTCGGGGATACTAGGTGACCGATTGCTTGGGATCGACCTCCTCTCTGATACAAGGAGGATCCCTATTTATGGATGGGATCCCAAGATCCTAAAAGGTAGGTGATGAAGATATTCGTTCTGTATCGGGGAAGGGAATATTTGATTCACTATCAATTATTAGATGTGCTACTGGGATATCGCCACGTGTTTAATGAGGATTTTCTCAGGGATTGACTTTTCTTATCATCGAGATCCCTCATTACTCACGTGTGTTACTACCTTTCCGCGCATTATAACTAATCTTATGTGGCAATGGTGACATCACTATTTGGTGTTTGGTACTTCGCCGATTCCACATGGTGGCTCGCAAGGTTCTTTGCTGTCGTGGGTCTGTGTGCATCCGGGCACACGTAGGCCTCGCCCTGGGCTCGAACTGCCGTCCCTTCTAACCCATCGTCAAGAGTGGGCTCGTGGGCTATGAGTTCATCTTATGTTGTGGCGGGCATAGCTTCATCGCACACTCAGGTGGGCTTGGGTCCTTTGGACGGGTCCCTGTAGGGTTTCTTTAGGTTCAGGTACTAACTGGGTTCGGTGGACCGCAGGTTTATCACGGTTTTGCTTCTTGTATTGCGAATTTTTCGCAGAGGTGACATGTGTTGCAATTTCATTGCAGCATGGGGGGCAATTGCAAGATGCTTGCATATGCTTCTATGGTGTTAATCCTGATGTTTGAGTGTTCTTTGAGGGTTTGAGTGAGTGGTATATACCTACACAGTCCACCCCTATAAATCCTAGCTCCACCTATGGGTGGACTGAATGATAAAAACCCCTAAAAAAATACCCCTAAATAGTTTTAAATTCAATTCTAATAGAAATTATTTTTAACTCATTTTGTTCTCCAGGAAATCTATTACTCCTAGTATTTGTCTTAACTTGAAAAATAAATCTGAAAGTTCGATAAACATATTGGATATCTCAAGATTAATTCAAAAGGACTGATAGCTCAAGGAAAATTAGAATCAATATCATTTTCCTACAACCAAACACTGTAAAAAAGGATTACCATGCATGGAAATCACTCATTTTCCTTCAATCACCTGCGTCTTGACAGAGTTAAGTTCGCAAATTGCAATTCAATTGTGGATAAAGTGGAAAAGTAGCATGAATTCCATGTTTTAATGGTGAATGAGAATGACTAGACCCCAAAGTCATACCATTTTCCATTAAACTAACAGATTGTGGTTAAAATTTTGCTGTCCCTGTGTTTTTCTTGCCTCATTTTTTCAAAGCTGAATAGTAAGAGTAAATCAAATGAATCACTCTCTCTGCTTCATGGGGCTACACAATTGGTCGGGGTAGCTCATTCCCATCCCCATAAACCCCGCAACCCAAGTGGCAACAATCCCAAATCTCTGCTACAATCAGTCAGAGAACATATCAACTGAGAGACCATCAGTTGGTGAATCCTTAAAAAGCAACCTACAAAATTTTGTATTTTATAGACAAAATTACAAAAGCTTGAGCTTTGGCGTACACCTTTTTATAAATCTAGGGTAGTGGTGCAACTTGGGCCGGCTTAGGTTGGGATTTTGTTTATATTTCAATGGCCCCACCTTGAGTCTAATGCAATATAAAATCTTCAAACCGGGTATCCAACTTTACACTCCTATAATCTAGGGCTAAGGAGATGGCCCTAGTGTGTGCCTCAACAATTCCTTAATTTGTATTGCTAAGTCCTTCACCTCCTCGACCCTTTTTCCAAGCTCCACCTTTAAATGTTCCTGGCCTTGAAACCAAATGGGTTAAACTTCAACTTAAGATATCTTACCTAAGGTTGTATTTGACATTCTTTATTTTAAGGACTTATCTCCTTTTTGCCGTTAAAATGCCCTTTCGAAGTAAATAGTTAGATATATGGTCAGAAATCCTATTTAGACAACATGAAAGCTCAGAAAATGAAGCTTAAATTAGATGTTATGATGGCATTGGAGAATGCTGATACTTTTATTAAGTTTAGTTGAGAAGAGTGAAAATGTGTACAATGCAAATACAAGGTTTAGAAATACCGTTTACAAAGTTTTACACTGAACATATTTGCATTTGCACTCTTCCCAAATGGAGTGATATGCCATTTTTGGTTCAACTCTCATTTTTGTTCATTTTTTCCGGTAATAAAATTCTAGAATGGACAAAAATCGGTGTAAATGAACAGAATGAGAAAATGACAAAATGTTGCTACAAACAAAACACTTTTCTCAAAAAGAAAAAGAATTATTTTTGTGGCAAAAATGAGAATAAATTTTGAATCTATTTGGGTACAAATTTCATTTTTATTAATTTTTCTCATCAACCAAAATAACAAAATAGGTATACATAGTTACATTACATATAATACTCATTAGCGGTATATAATGGAAACATGCAAGATTCACATCAACAAAACACAAATTAACCATGTGGGCTCCACATTGATAACATAAAAAAGAAAGAAAGGATATATATAAGAAACTAGAAATGCTTTTACTTTGGTTGCATAGAGAAAATACCATGGTTTTTAAAACCCAACCAGTCAGAGGTCTGGTTACCGGTTCGAATGGTCCGATCATTCGACCCGAATGGTCGGCCTGTTCTGACAAAAAAATTAAAAATTTTGAAAAACGGTCAATATCGTTCGAACAGTTAATCGGCCAGTTCAGCAGTTTGCTGACCAAAATCAATGGTTTTGGGGAAAAAAAGCGGGTTTGGGGAAAAATGATACCGGTCAGGTGACCGGTTCCCAATTTTTCCGGTCCGGTCTGAATTTGAAAACCATGGAAAATACAAAAAGAATCTAAAGGAATATACCTGTTTGAAACTAATTAAAAGGAAATTAATTTGTCGAATAGATTAGGAAGTTGTGCAAATGAAGAGCTTGGAACTTCATAATAGAAATGGAATTTAAAACTTGTAAAATTGAAAATAAAATTAATAAATGTATAGTACAAAATATCTTACAATTTCATCAAATTGATAATAATATATTCAACAAAGATAATATATTAAGAAAGTCATAAAATATAGAAAAAACATCCTAACATCGTACCTCGTATTGCTTATTTTCATTCTTCAAAAAAGCTCTATGCTAGCGGTTATATACTGTGAGCATAGATCTTCACTGGTGGATAACCAATTGTGAAAGTCTGTTGGCATAAGTTTTCACGACACATTGTTGGCCATCCGCTAGTAAAAATTATGCTGACAGTTTTTCAGACCAAGGTTAGTGTTTTTTCTTTTATTTTTTTTTTATTTTTTTGGTATTTGGTGATATGCACCACTAATAACCCCCTCCCCAAAGTAGGTGGTTGAGAGAATCGAGCCCATGTTTATGTTGGAGTGAACCAGCTAAAATACCAATTGAGCCTTAAGATTGCTAACATATAGATTCTTTGAAGAATGAAAATAAGCAATATGAGACACCATTATTTTTCATGTTGCAAATCAGTTCAACTTTTATGACATGAATTCATTTTTTATTTTAAAACGAATGAGACCCATGGCAAGAATTTTTTAACCAAATGCTCTCATGTTATTCAATTTTTGTCCATTATTGCCTAGAATGAGGCCCACGGCAGTGAACCGAACATGTCATTAGTCTTTCTTTTAGGTGTGGTCCATCCAATGTGGGCCCTGATTGAATGAATATGTGTCATGTGGTAAGTTATGAAGGCCCAAAATTGCAACTAAAACTTCGTTTTGGAAAGAGTGCAAATACAAATATATCTAATTCATAAAAATGCAAAATTGGTCTAGTTTTGCAATGATAAGTTCATCTCTTGCCAAACGATTCCTAATTGTGATGGGTACAAACATGAATTTTCCCTAATTTTGAATTCAAATATGTCTTGGATGAATTTGTACTTGGTGTCATTTTCAATACACATACATTCTTCCAAAACACCATCAAAACTGAACCAGAATGCATATATGCACCAAACTGATATTTGTTCTCTTCCCAAACGGAGCCTAATGGTTTTGTTTTCCTACAAATGAATCGTTATATATAATATATAAATTTAGGCATATTATAATATCTCCTTGAATTCCTGTCGCAAGAAATTCTCTAATAATTATTTATCTCTATACTTCAAATATTGAAGTTTGTTTTCAACAACTCCCTTGTAAACAAGTTTAACAATAAAGGCAAATTTCATTTCTCCCATAAACTTTATTAGAAATTACATATATATATATATATATATATATATATATATTATATAATGTTTTTAAAATAAAACTTTGTTTTAATAAATAGTTAAATTAAGTACAAAGAAGAATTTATGTTTCTAAGACAAAATTGAAGATAATGAGATCTGTCCTTGTTTGGGCAGAGTCAATTGGATGGATATTTTAAGGGCAGTACTGTAATTCAAATCGTGGGCTTGAGAGATTATGTACTATATGGGACAAACGTTAGGTACTATGTATGGGCAAGACATGCACGAGAAACTAAAGAACGGAGCAAGACATGCACGAGAAACTAAAGAACGGAGGATAGATGAGGAGATTTCCTCGTGGAGAATATCCAGCCATTTGTCGTACAACTGATTCTGACTATGATTGATTTTATAACAGATTGCCCAAGTGGGAGACATGGGACCCATAAAACGAAGGGTACGATTTCCTATGTCGATTCATGTTCTGGGCTTAGTTTTAGGTAATGGGCATGGTTTCTAATCGGCCCAACTCAGTATCCTAGTGAGAGTTGGATTTCAACCCGTAAATGACGTGGCTGGTCGGATCACTGATTCGGTCACGACCTCAAGCTGTCGCAAGTCGCAACCCTTTCAGAATAGTAATAGTATCTTTCTAATTTATTTCAAAAAATAAATAATTATTATTTGTTATGTTTATTTTTGTTTAATATGACAAATATATGATATTAGAGGTGGCTAAAAAAATTTTACAAATTTTATTTATTTTATAATTTTATGTGTTTTTATCTTTTTTTATTATTTAATTATGACATCAAGGATTAACATATTTGACCTAAATGGTTGAACTATGACTTATCACTAAACATGAAAACAACTTCACTTTGGGTTAGCTTCAAATTTTATATTTCATTACCATTATCAATGTAAATAATTCTTTTTTATTGCATATTTTTCTTTAATATGATTAATAAAATATATTAGAGATTTGCCCAAATATTTTTTTATGAAATTTTGCATCTTTCATAATTTTTTGTGTTTTTATCTTTTTATTTTTTGTATTATTTAATTATAATATCAAGGGCTGATAAATTTGACCCAAAAGGTTAAACTATTGACCCCTTGCCAAAAAACACAAAAAATTATGATTAATATAAAATATTATTGAATTTTGTATTTCTCATTTTTGTGGTTATATATATATTAACTTTCATTATTTAATTCCAACATTAAGGATTCACACATTTGACCCAAAAGGTTTAACTATTGACCCAGCACCATACAGGAAAACAATTTCATTTTTGGGTTAGTTTTAATTTTGTATTTCATTTCCAACATCAATACAATTATTTTTTTACCATACATTTTTTCCTTTGATATGATTAATATAAAATATTAAAGATGTGTCCAATTTTTTTTTTTTGTATTTATTTCTGTTTTAAAAGTTTTATTATTTAACTATGACATCATAGACCGACCCATTTGACTTGGATGGTTGAATTACTTACAGATTACCAAGATGGGAGAATGGTGTCATTTTGGGTTGGTTTTAAATAGAAGTTTTATATTGCTAAGAGTATTGATATAGATCTAATTAATATAATTTATTTGAAGTAAAAATAATAGAATTTATTAGTGAGAAAATAGATTAAATACATGACTTAATGAGAGAAAATGTGAAATTAATACCTTACATATAAATCTTAATGATAGAGAATTAAATGAGGTAAAAAGAAGTTCATATTTCATTTTCTATCCTCAATGAAAGATGATGGGAGTAAATATATACCTTAAATATGGAAAAGGCAATTTGACCTATCCTTGTTGGGGCTCCACCCCGCAGGTGGGTTCTGACCGTTGGCTGGGGTGTATCACTTTATTACCTAAACTATGAAAAGTTTCAAATGACCCCCCAAACCTTCACTCTTTAAGTGGTATTAATGACAAGATTAAAATGATCATATTACCCCATATTCCACATATTAACAGCTAGAGCCCAGATCTCCTATAAACTCTGCTTACATAACATCTAGTCGCACATTGGGAATATATCTCATACATGTATACTAAATTCATTGGGAAATGTTCCCAATATGTGACTAGGTTCTCAAGCTTCCATAGTGTGTATAGAGTTATAGAGATGGTGAGTCTAGAACAGCTAATAGCTTTAAAAGAACAGTATGGTTTAGAGGTGAATATTCTCCAAGATAATTTGAAGGGTTGAACAGAGGAGATGCTAACAGCTGTTCTACGAATAAGGTGTTTGGTTCCATTGCCATTTTTTCTAAGAAATAGTGCCATATCAGAACCACATCAGCAATTCATCTTCAACGGTCAAATTTGTTGTTTGGTTGGCCATTTTCTTGATAAACAACAAAATACACAATGAAAAAAAATATGCATCGATTAAAAAATCCAAGCCACTTCAGGAAATGTCATTGTTTATGTTTTATTACATTCTTTTGGTGGTGCTTGGTATTGTTTTCATATTATGGATGTGCCCATTTTGATGTGGATGGTCCACATCCACTGATTGACAAAAAGAGGCTTTTGATATTATACATTGCATGCTCAATATTTTTTTTTCTTCTTTTTCTTTCTTTTTTACTGTTACAACAAAAGAAATTGTATTTTTTTTTCTCTTTTTTTGTTAACTATAATTTGATGATAGTCCTTTTAATTTTTTTAGCATAAGTTCTACTATTTTTACTGTGGTTTTAAATAATTCAATAATTTTCTGTGATAAAATTTAAAAATTTTTCAATAAAAAATATTTTTGTACTTTTTAATTATTTTATATTTATTTTTGTTAAAATAAATTTTTATTTGTTAATATGATTTTATAATGCTATTTCCAAATTAATTTGGATATAATTACTCATTTATAATCGAATGTATAGCCATTTTACAAATTGTATGTAAGATACATAAAATAAAAAAAAGTGTGATGTAAATTTATCCACACCACATCTACAAAACACTAGTGTGGGTGTGAACCGATTCAATCCATACAATTTGTCTATAACTCAAAATAGCTATGGACCATAATATGTAGATTGGCCCTTACCACAATGATGTGGTGTGGACCAATCTACACCCACCAATGATCACAAGTGTGGCTACAATGTAATAAAAATGGCTATGAAACCATACACCGCCAAGCATTGTTGTTTTCTAAGAAAACATTAAACCATCATTACGTTGCTGTTTTCTAAGAAAACACAATGGAATCAAACATTACTTTTATGTTCCCGAGGTACTTGACAATGCCCATACAGTTTTATTAGTCAATGTTGGCACTAAGCTGCAATTGAATTGAGCTCTAATTGAATAATTTGGACTTGAGTTTGATTGCACTCGATTCGGGTTCAACTCTAATCAAATTAAAATCTCAAGGTAAATTTGATTAGCTATTCGAACTCGAGCTTGGCCAATAAAATATTTAACTCGAAAGCTTGCAAGTTTGCTCAGTTAATATATACATACATTATAGAACATAAAAATAATATATACTATGAAAATACATTTTTATGTAAAATATATTTTACATTTTAAATATGATATAAAAATATACTATATTATAAAAATATCATATATATATATATATATTATAAATTTATAAAATATAAAATTATATTCATTTCAAACTTTTGAGCCGAACTTGAACTCATAGAATATTTAATCAAAGTAAGCTCAAGCTAAGAAATATAATTTGAATCAAATTCAAATTTAAACTTAAATCTTATAATATTTTAATTGAACCAAATCAAAACAAAATTCGACTCGACTTAGTCTCGATTGCACCCTAATTGGCACTGGCCTAGATTTTAAGGTTCTCAATGTATCATAAGGTTCTCCTGAAGCTTAAAAAAAATCTCAATGGATTGCATCATGATCCAGATGCCAAGTTCGAAGTGAAAATCTGGATTTGGTTGGCCAAATACGGTATACGGATATTAATGTTATATAATGTTATATCCGATCCATATGTGGTTTGTCTGTTGTCCCCATTAGTCCAATTAGTATCACATCGACAGCATTATTAGCACGAGGAATTGTAATAATGGGGTTGCAATTTGAGCAGGCCAAACAAAAAACACAGCATACCCCACTTGGGCCTAATTCCTGCTTTTCGAACGGGTTGAATCTAAAAGCTGTCAATGGGTCAGGTCTGGACCGAGTCATACCCAATTATACTTGATATTTATAATTATCTATGATATAACAATTTGATACTTGGAATTTCTTTTTTTATAATATAATTTTAAAAAAAATGGTAGTAAATAAAATACTATTTGTATGTTGATAAAACAAGTGTTTTTAAATTAATTTATTTTTTATGTATTATTTATCCTTTTAAACATAAAATATAACAAAAAAAAAATATAAAAAATCTAGGAGACAGATAAATCGGTTTGGAACAGAAAAACTGGCTCTAAGCCAATTATGTATAATTAGGACACAAAACTCAAAATTAGAACGAATATAATGAATTTGGTCAGTTTGATTCAATTGAGTAGACCCAACCCATTGCAAGCTCTGGATTTTTTAACCCTTAGTGTAGGGCTGCATGTCCCAGATCCCAAAGAAATGCAAGTGGCTATCTTGTTTATGTGGGTTGATTCTCTGTCTCTTTTTATTGTTTTAATTTGATTATATATATATAAAGAAGAATGTGTGGAGAGCAATGTCCTTGTTCCTCTCACCAGAGGCTTCTTTCTCCTCTCATTTCTCATACATGTGGATATTTATTTTTAAATTAAATTATAAAAATATAAGAAGTCATAATAAAAAACCTTTTAGGTCTTAATTTCATCTAATAAAATTCATCATTACTCTCTCTAATAACATCATTCTTAAATCTTCCCCCAAATTTTAGAATCCAAATTTATCAATCCAAATCTAACCAAATTTATATTTGACCCCATGCATTTGCATTGGTTTACTTGCTACTATTGATATTTGAAGCCAAAAAATGTATTAAAACATAAATCCCAAAAAGAGAAAAAAAAATAACTATCAATATTTTGAACCTTGCTAATGACTTTCAACAATTGATGTGTTAATATAGATTATCAGAAATGAACATTCTATTTAAGCATTTTTTTTCAATTGAATATTCCAGTTGAAACTCTAAATTGCATGAATTAATGAACAGATGAAGGGCTGATTTATAACCAAGTTTAATTCGACTCCAGATCTCCTGCCCACAAGAACTTTATCCACGTCTACCCACAATACACTACCTCCATGCATTGGGGACATCTCCCCATACATAATACCATGTAGGAGGATGAAATGTTCCCCATGTGTGATTATAATATTATGTGGGTAAACTTGGACCGGCGATCCGGACTCATTTAATTCTAAAGTACACATTATTTCTAAATATGAGGATCAATTATGCGTACCACCTTTTAATCTTTTCAATTGATGGTTGTTCTTTAAGGTCCCATTTGTTTTGTTTGCAGTACAATGCAAAAATTTATGCAAATGAAAATAATTATTAGTCAAACACATGATTCTTGTATTTACATACTCTGTTATGAGACAAGAAGCATGTGTTTGAAAGGATAAAAACATCCCCATGTTCTGACTTTATTTGTTTGTCTTTTCATCAGATATTTGCTGAGTTTATAAAAATGGGAATTTATCCAATCAATCCTAAAGGAATATATCCTAATTATCAGTTAAAAAGTACATTATTTAAAAGAAAAAATTATCCCTGCAGATTAACTTTTATCATCATGGAGATGATATTCTTGCCCAAATCAAATCAATCCTCTTAAACCTCACTATAGAATGTGGACAGCATTAGTGTTGGGGACGGAAACTAGTTGGGTTTAGTACAAGTTGGTGCGGAGTCAACCTCGACCAAGCTGAACTTAACCCTGACTCAACATGTCGGGATAGGCAAGATGCAGGCCAAGTCATAGGATGTTGGAAGAAGTGGAAAAGTTAAAAAGAAAAGATAAAGAAAGAAAGAATAAAGATAAAAGATCAATGTACTGTAAACGTAGAAAACATATTGAACTTATTCCTGGTAATAAATAGACCCCACACCTCTCATCATCTAAGCCTTGTCCCAACTATGTTAAATTATGAGTCCTAAATCTCAATTCTTATTACTTTCACTCAAGTTCTTTTCAATCTGCTGTTAGCTTTTTTTAGCTAAGGGTCTTAATTGGATGGGATTTGGTCCAATATTAATCCATTATAAATGAATCAGGGCAATCCAATCCAATGAATACTTTGGACCATTTTCAATCTGTCCAATTCAATGTTTGGACAATCTAATTTGTTCAAATTGATTTTAACTTAGATTGATTCCAATTCAAACCTGGTCCATTGATACTTGCATTCTTAATGCATCATATATTTGTTCAATCTGACCCAATTCAATATAAATCTATTACGAATGGACCATTTTGAATCCAATCCAATAAATATTTTGAACCATTAAGTCTGGACTGATCCAATTCAATATGTCTTATTGATCTGTTCAATCTGTCTACATTGATTTTGATTTGAATGAGGTCCGATCCAAAATAGTCCATTGACACATTTAATTTTAGCCCCTTAAACTTGTAACGGATTACTTTTTCTTAGGGTTTTGTAGATGGTCTTCTGTACAGTGACCAAACTATTCTCAATCTACTTCTTATTTTATCACTTTACCACTCATACATTTAAATATTTGTATTTCTTCTAGCCCAACACCCTTCTCCATACAGCACAACAGCCTTACAACTGTTTTATAAATTTTCCCTTTTGGCCAAATTAATATTCCCCTATCTTATAAGACTTTAGATGCATTTCATCATTTTGCCACTGAACTCTGATTCTATAGGTGCCATCCTCATCAATCTCCCCTTTTGTCTCTTTATTTCAAATTTGTTAGTTATGTTGAAAGCCACCATGCCCTAGCTTCTGGCTTTTATGTTACAATATCTGTAGTGGTTTAGGTCCATTACTTGTTTATTTCATTTATTTGGTTATCTAACTTCACTCTAATCAATTAATACATCTTTGTTTATTTTCTTCTTTGATCTTTGCAAGTTCCCTAGTCTCAATACCTAACTATTTCATTTCAATAATACATGACCATGAGTTGGAGTCTTATTCTTTCTGAATTGGGTTGAATGCCTAACCCTTTTGGACTCATCATTCTAATCAAGTTCTTACATCTATTTCATTCTTTTCTCTTTTCCCCCTTTTTTTCTGTTTTCTGCAGAAAGTTGAGCCTGCATTTGGTAATGGGCCTTTTTTATAAAACAAAAAATGACACTCTATTTTTGGAACAGTTTGAGTAGACTCCACACCAGGTTGAAAATTTTCCAATTGGATCCTTTCTAGGACAAGTAGGGTTGGATTAGACAACCCAAAACGAAGAGAAAGAAGGGAAGACTAATACGCCAGGTTAACAATTGCCCTTCAACCTCTCCATTAAGGCTGCGTTTGAAAATGATGCAAATGGAGTGTAAATCCCGGTTCTGCGTAAATTTGTATTTTGGTTCACTTTGGCCTGAGTTTGGCAATATTATATTTATATATTGACAAATGACAGATTAATGCATATTTACCTTGATAATAAGATGTAAAAATATTACATCGATAAAAAAGAATTAAATTTGCATTTAAGTGGACTTTTGATAAAAAAAAAACATATGTTTTATTGAAATTTATGTTTGGTAAGAAGGTAAAATTGCAAAACTAATCCAACTTTGCAATTTATATGAACCATTTTATACTCTACATATTTGCACTCACACTTATTTGCATCATTTCCAAGCACAGCATAAGGTTCTAAATATTGATACAGGCCAATACGCCGATACGCCGATAGGGTGTATTGGCCTGTATCAGTACTTTTTTTATGTTTTATTTATTTATTTTTCAAAATTGATTCAGAGGAGTCGGTTTAAGTCCCGATTACCCTCTAAACCATGGCCCGACTCAATACATCTTCTGTAAGAATGTACCGGAAAGACCCCGATACGATACATATCGGCCAATACATGACAAGTTTTGAACCTAGTCTCCATATCTGCTGCAAACACAAGTGTACATATCCAATCTGATCAACAAACACGTCAGTGTTTCATATACACGAGGGCCCACACCATATATAGGTCTCATATATACGGAGTACTTAGTGAACCAAGTCCGACTCCAAAAAACCATATCCACTTTTGTCTCAAGGGTAAATAATCCAAGAATCCCACAAAATTGCTAAACAATAATTCCTATTCCCAAAGAAAAGGAGAGTTTAAAACCACAGAGGTGGCGGATGTGGAAGGTTTTGCGATGCAGCTTTCATGGTCCCATGTCACCTTTAGTAGATTGATTTATAAGAATGGTGGGACACAAAAGCTAAGTCAACCAATGGACAATAACGTGCTTTTTCGGTGTATGGCATGGGGGCATGGGCGCATGGGGCGCATGTCACTGTTAGCATCTGGCGCATAGCAGCATGTCTCTCTTAAGGGTCAAAACCAGATGTAGATTGCTGGCTGTGGTCCACCTCATCAACATCAAAGGCCATGTGAGCTCCATCATCCATGTTACGTAGGGCCCTATTGACAACTACCATTTTAAATATTAATGTGATGTTGAAAGTTAACTTGGGTGGGCTTTGGATTTTGTTAAAATTTGAATGGACTAGCCTTAAGAAGCCCGGCCCAATATGGTGTAAATTCTTCAAATTAGAAATTCAATTTGTATTCTAAATTTTTGTGCAAAATAGGGTTTCATATTATATTATATACCAAAAAAATTTATAAACAATCAACTAGCATCATAAAAGAGGTGACCGATCACACCTAGTTCACATTCTCCACTCAGTGGTGTTCTAGAAAGACACTTCTTTAGTAGATAATGCCGAAACAACAATGGGATCAGTTGCTAAACACAAAAACTTGATTTTCTGTTAGCTTTATGTTTAACACAACAGCCCTCACAGTCATTCCTATGAAGGGCTGATTTGGGAGGTTTAACTTTAGTGGAGTTCAGTCAAATTTTAATGGTTTCTATACATGACTTTTGTCACCATCCATATGTTTAGTATTTTAAAATGTGGAAATCGATATATTTAATATATTTCTTACAAAAAAAGTATTAAAAACTTAAAATTTATTTTACTTTTGCATATATAAAAATTAAAAAATCAAATAATTTAATAAAAAATATTTTTTAATTAGGTCAGTTATAAAAGCTTCAAAATTGATTTCTATACATGACTTTTTTGGAGCTACTTAAAAAAGGTTTCTTAAAATTACTCTTACCCCATAACCATGGTAAGTATCATGTATGGGAAGCACTCGAACAGCCTAGGCTGTTTGTAACACAGCCAAGCCTTTCCCCTTCAAAATGTGGTCAGCCATTCACTTAAAAAAGGTAAAAAAAAAATCTAATTCAAAATGAAAATATATTCAAAGTGGCATGAGCTTCACTTAGCTATAAATGGTGTTGTTTCTTAATCTAAATTAGAAAGTTAGCTCATATCATTTAATAACAAATGAAATTTAATTGAGGGTCCGTTTGCTCTGCAATTGAATTTGGAATAGGAATTGAAATCGAAATTCTTTGGAATTGGAAATGGAATGGTCTATTCCCATAGTCTGTTTGGTTCAAATAGGAGTAATAAGAAAAGAAATTAAAAACAGAATACAATGGGATTTCATTCCAAAGGGAGGGGAGGGAATGGCCATTCCCTCAAATGGAGAAATGTCATTCCACCAAAAATGGAAATGGGATTCTGATTCTGCCCAACTAAATAATTGGAATCGATATAACCCATTCCGATTCTAATGCCAAATGACCTCTATTCCTATGAACCAAACGGACCCTGAGTTTCTAACCCTAATAAGAAATCTAGCGCAAAGGCTTTCAAGATGTTACATTGGTGCAAGTCTCATTCTTCTACATAAAGTGCATCTTTAATTACAGATCAAACCTAAATCAAATAAAGAAAGCCAACCTAATCATTTCAACAAAACACTTTAATTAAGCTTACCACTGGGTATATCCATCGTATTTAAACTGCTTCAATGTCCAAATATTTCCTTCACTAATTTTCCCTTCCTTTCTCTACCTTTTCTTTTAAACCAAATACATGTTAAAGGAATGGGTTAATGTCAATATGCAGGCTCAATTGCACCTGGCTTCCACTTGGAGGGGATAGTTAAAGTGAATTTTGATGCCAGCTTCCACCTGGCTTCTCTCTGTGCTGGTCTTATTTGTCTTTGAGACCATTGAGGTGTTTTGATTGTTGTTGAGGGCCAACGATCTCTGTGCTTGAGCTCATTGGATGCTGAGGTGTGAGCGTTATCCATAGCGTAGTCAAGTGAACCTTGTGTATGGGGATCCTATCAGTGTGCTTTGAGTTGGATGCTCATGAAGTGGTTAGGTTTATCAATGATCCTAATGTTGGGAATAAAATCCCTTGTTCACAGTGTGCAAATCAGCAATGTAATTAATAAAGGAGAAACAATAATTAATAGCCAATGAGAAAAATAATCAAATACTACAAGAAGAATAGTCATCAAACAAGAAGTGTTTCAATTAACAAAACATGAAAAAGATTTCACAAACAAGTTGCCCACACCCTCTCCAAAAGCACTGTTGAAGAGCCAAGAAACCTACCAAAGGTTTGATGGAATAAGTGTAAAATAGTAGTCACAATGGTTGATTGAATGTGCTCTTGTTCACATAGTAAGAAGCTTGGATCTCTTCTTCTTCTCTTGTAAAAGAGGAAATTTCCCTTCTCACTCTCTTCTTCTCTTTTCTTCTCAAAGAGGATACCGACTTGAGAGTCAAGAATGCCAAGAAACTCTTCTCACCAAGACAAAATGAGGCTTATTGAGAAAGCCAAAGGATAATAGAGAGTGGATCTCACCATCCACTAATTATGAAACATGACAAGACAATTTGTCTCATACTCACTAATGAGTAGGAATAGCAATGGGGTGGGTTCGGGGCAGGCATTACATTCCCCATCCCCGACCCCAACCCCCAAATCACCCCCCATCCTTGTCTCCGATCCCCGGCGGGGAAAGGAGTCCCCCCTCCATCCCCGACCCCGACGGGGAATTCATCCCCGTCGGAAACCCGAATGCCTGGTGAGATATGTATGCACACTGAGAGTCTGAGAGAGAGAGAGAGAGAGAGAGAGAGAGAGGAAGGACCATTGCGAGAGTTGAGGTCGGCGGCAAGAGAGAGTCCGATGGAAGACGGCCATCGGCCATCGGCGGTCGGCGACTCGGCGACGATAGCCGAAGGTTGAAGTAACGATGGTCGGCGAGTGGCAACAACGACTCTTCTTTGAGTAGCTCTTCTCTGTCACTCGAGTATATGTGTCCTTTGTTCGATGTCCGATGGGCGAGTGGCGACAATGCTGAGACGACGGTCGGCAAATCGGCGACTAGCAACGAAGACGAAGGTTTAGAGATAGAGTCGCTAACGAAGGTTCAGAGACAGAGTTCTCTCTTCTCTCTGTCGAAGTGTTTTGTGTTTTACTATCGAGGGTTTTAGTATTTTACTATTTTTTAAGTTTTAATCTTTAAAAAAAAATGAATAATAATTATTATACTTATATATAATATAATATAATATAATATATTATATATATAATCGGGGATGGGTCGGGGCAGGGATTGCATTCCCTGTCCCCGATTGGGGATTCAGGGGTAGCCCCACCCCCGACCCCGATCCCGCCAAAGTACCCCCATCCCCGACTCTATCGGGTCAAGGAGCCCGAGTACCCGTTAGGGACGGGGAAAATTGTCACCCCTACTAATGAGAGAACATCAAGAATCTCAACATTATTTGTCTTTTTTACCAACTTTCTCAAATTATGTGTTGAACAAGAGACCCCAATACATGAGTGGACTCCACTTCCACATGAGGAGGGAAACCCAACACCTGACCCCTGAAGATCACCCATAGCTTTAGTTTTTGATGAGTATAAAAGGGGGCTCTTTCATTGGCCTGAGGCCCAGGTGTCTTAATGTTCATCATGGGCTCATGGACAAATTCAGATTGTTCACTCTATTGCTGCTAAAGCCTATCGTGAAGTTTTTGGTTTTCAGTTATGGAGGGAAATGGTTTTGGGGGGTTTTAGTAATAACTAATAAGGAATAAACTTTCTTCGAAAGAATTAGCAGCAAAAAACATCAAGGAGGATAAGAAGCAAAGTAATTAGCTTCTGCCACCCCCACAAGCCATGAAGGGAATAAGCAGCAAATTAATCAGCTTCTACCACCCCTTCACAATAAAATCAATTGATCGCACTACCTGCAACATGCCAATTATGCGAGTGTCCTTATGTATGTCATGGGTGGGGCATTGTCTATTTTTTATACTTGGGGAATGTTAATGGCATTATTGTAATTATCAAGTATGATTATTCAACACTTTGATATATCCTTCTGTTGGATCCTCAAAAATTTAACATCCTCTTTAAGATAAGATAGGTAGTTAGGTAGTCAAAAGGGAACTAAAGTATAAAGGTTAAGTATGGGGCCCCTTAACACATGAACTGATTGTCTATACCTAACATATAAATGCAATACAACATGCCTTTTACTAATTTGTGTGCTATTATTGTTGCCTTTTCTTTTGTGTTGCTTTGTTTCATAGGTTTTTTCAACACAATCGAGTGTCGTATGGGTTTCATTGACTAGCCCCATGACAACTTGCCATCCCTCCAAAACAGGAGGTGCATGATCAAACTTGTAAAACTATAGGCTCTTTGTGGTTAAGTCAATGGGCCTCATGTGCACCCTATTTTGTCCTAGGGGTAGGGGTGCAATCAAGCCGAGCCGACCCGAACCAAGCCGAACTTTGGCATGTCTTGACTCGGCTTGACTAAAATACCATTAGGTTTGAGTTTGACTCGAACTATATTTTCTAGCTCGAGCTCGATTTAATTAAATATTCAATGAGTTCGAGTTCGACTTGAAAGTTCGAAAATAAATATATTTGTATATTATATGATATTTTTATAGTATATAATAAAATATATTTTTGTACTCTATTATACATATGTATGAACTTTCGAGCCAAACTTTTTATTGATTGAGCTCAAGCTCAAATAACTAATTGAGCTTACCGTAGGGTTCGAACTCAATTAGAATCTAACTTGAATCAAGCTTAATCGAATTTGAGCCCGAATTATTCGATTAGAGCTCGATTGAATTACAGCCTTACTTACGGGTGAGTCCTCTGTAATGTGTACGACATCATACCGCAACAAAGTTTAGCCCTTTTTGAGATTTTTCCTACTTTATGATTGTGATTGTGATTGAGAGGGTTCTCTTTGGATAATATCCAGCTCGTACTATTAGCTAACTGGCTAGATGTGGTATTGTATGAAATAGAGGATTAAGGCCCACTTTACTAACGCCATATTTAGGGGCTATTTGGAAGGGTTAAACTTTATAGAGTTGCTTTCACTAAGCTTCTTTGCAGAAGCCACAAAAAGAAGCTTATAGGAGATCCATGTAAGTGGCTGAAAGCACAAACGTGAAAGCCCAAACAGGGCACTTACCTGAGCCAGGACCAGGAGTTCAGACCTCTGCTAGACTCTAGGAGATTTTTAAGACAACCAAGCCTAAAAGGGCCCAATGAAAAAGGTAAACCCTGACCCGAAACCCATTTAGACTTCTGCATTTGGACCACTTTTATTGTTCAAATATGTGGAAGAACAGAGATGGGCTACCTGTTCTAGAGGAGATGCACTCTAATTCTGTATTAACAAGGCAACTTGCACTCAATTGGTCCGATGATAATCGTCCTCTCAGAAACATGCAACAAGGCAATGTAACCTCTGAAGAACCAAGCAATAAGTCATTCAGCTAAGCTACTTCATCTGTCATCAAACGGCCCTTAAGTCTGATTATTGAATGGGCAAGGCCGGAGGAATATCTCATTACTGCAGAGCAATGGGCCCATCCCACTGGGCTTCAATTGCAGCCCGGACCTGTTGATAGTATATAAACCTGTATATATAATATATAAAATAATAATTTTTAATCAGATTGAGCTTTTAATCAAATGGCTTAAATCCGCATTTAATTCGATTTATTAACCGAATCAGGTTAAAACATCCAAATACGAGATAACCCGATCTTATGTCGAGTTGTGTTTGAGACATTTTTCGAAATCCATCGGGTTAGATCCAATTGTAACCACAGCTCCAAGAGCATCATTTCCGGTAAGAATGACGATGGGGCCGGATTTTGTCTGTCCTGTATCTGATCCCGAATTCAAATTCCCTATACCGTATTCGCCCCGAACCCTGACGAGGGCTAAAAATCCTAACCCAACCCAAACGGCACCGTAGGCTCATAAACTCATCAGGCTGCGAAAGTGGGGCCCACTATAAACAAACTATAAAGTTAACCAGACGTTGACTAGGGTTTGTAGTTCTACACTTCTACACGTGCCGATGGCAGTTGGGATGACACTAAACCTAAACGTGTCCATGTAAGGGTATTTTCGTCAATACAGAAATTGTCCAAATCCTAGTCTCCTAGATAGATGGTGATTGGTGAATCAAATAGATAGGAAAGAGCAGGAACGCGTGCGAATTCTTTCTAAAATCTAACGAAGAGAACTCCAACTCGGAGTCTGAAATTAGGAGCAGAACAGAGTTAAATACTGGTTCCAGCGTTGGCGGTGGAGAGATCGAAATTTGAAAGGTGCTGAGATTCCTGATAATGGAAAATTTTCTTAAGAAACTCGAGATGCCTGAGATTGTGGATATGTTATCAGAAGGGCTCTGCAGTTCATGCAAAGACTTGTTGCAGACTCGTCTTCAGAATCTCTTCTCTGATAACACTAATGGTAAGCTCTTCTTTTCCTTCTTTTCTTCTTTTGTGGGTGGGTCTCTTTTTCTTTTCACTTTCCTCCCTTTGTGATGAAAGATTGAGAGGTTGTACGTGTTTTGATTGTTTCAGAGTATATGATTTTTTTTTTTTGTTTAGGGTTTGATTTTCTTAGTTCTTATTGAATGAAACTTAAGTATATAAATTCTCACTTTGTATTATTGTTCCAAGTCCTGACTTGGTTGAAGTAATCTTGATTTATTCCTAGCTTTGTGTCTGCAATTGCCTTACTTTTAATGGGGTGTGGGACTATATGTAATCAGTCTTGATTAAAAGTTGGTTGGTTGCAGGAAAATTCAATGGGAAATCTTTGTCTAGCGGTAATCACTCTGAGAATTCGTCCGATTTCTGTTCTGCCAATACGTCCAGCTTGTGCTCACCAGAGAAGAGCTTTGCATCTTCAACTAATGGGCCTCATCAGCAAGAGAGCTCATCTTGGAGTTCAACCCGAACTCCAGGATCTGTCCATTCTTCTAAGCGTCAGGGGCATGTGACAAGTTCCTCACCTGCATCAGTGAGCAGTCGACAACAGTCACTTGATCGACTAGACTCTAAAGTAGCACAAAATGATACATTTGCTAAATCCAGTAACGGGGTATCAAATGAACAGGTAGTCCAGAAGGGTCTAAGTCTATCGCCTGAGCAAGAACAAATAAGATTCTCACAAGTAGGCAGAAAGAAGGATTTTGTGTATTTCGAGAGGGTCAATGGAAAGAAAACAAATGTGCTTCAAGGGCTTGAGCTTCACACTCGAGTTTTCAACACTATGGAACAGGAGAAGATTGTGGATTATGTCTACAAGCTACAGCGAACGGGGCAGAATGGGCAGCTTAAAGGTAGATACAGTAAAATCCTATGTACATTCTTCTCACCCTTTTGCTTTTGTTCAGCTTTACAGCCAGGCATTTGCTAGGACTAGTTATGGCTTGTTTAATTGATACTATTATCTAGACTAGTTAGGATATTGATTCAATCTACAACAAAACACAGTTATGGTATAAAATTTCTGACAGACTGCTCAGAAATATTGGAATTAGTTGTTAAAATTGATCTATTTTGGTATAACCAAGTTTTCCCTTGATGCAGGTTTAACCAATTCTTTTTTGTTATTTTTCATTGAAGTTGGTCATGGGAGAATTAGAGAATACGTTTCTTAATCATATATGCAGCTTTATCTTAAACTTAGTTTTGTTTGAATGGTTTACAGAACGTACATATACAGAACCAAAGAAGTGGATGCGCGGTAAAGGGCGTGTTACAATTCAGTTTGGCTGTTGCTACAATTATGCAGTGGTAAGATATTTGGGTTCAGCAGTTGCTAGCTCGGGTGCTCTCTATATTCTATTTGTTTGCTTATCTGTGTACTGAAACTGAGAAATCTCTGGCAGGACAAAAATGGAAACCCCCCGGGTATAGTCCGAGATGAAGAAGTTGACCCCATTCCTCCATTGTTCAAGGCAATCATCAAGAGGCTGGTTAGATGGAATGTCTTGCCTGTAACTTGTGTTCCCAATAGCTGCATTGTGAACATCTATGATGAGGGGGACTGCATCCCACCTCACATTGATCATCATGATTTCCTTCGGCCTTTCTGCACGGTGTCATTCTTGACTGAATGCAACATACTCTTTGGATCAAATTTGAAGATTGAGGGTGCAGGAGAATTCTCTGGACCAGTAGCAATTCCATTGCCTGTTGGGTATGTCTAGCTCCTATTCTCTGAATTCACAATTTGTCATGTTGAGAAACTGCATGACAATGCTCCAAATACAAATTGGAAAAGATGCTCATTCTGATGTAGTAGTTATCTTTATTGTTAACCTGTTATTGTTATCATCTTTTTGTTGGGTTTTCCTTCAATGAGGAAAGTTATCTGTTGTCACTATATCTTTTTGTTGGGTTTTCCTTCAATGAGGAAAGTTATCTGTTGTCACTATATCATATGAGATGCTTCAACTAGCATTTGCTCCCTCTTCTTTTGCTCATAATGCGTCATACTTCCCTGCAGTTCGGTGCTCATCTTAAATGGAAATGGCGCTGACATTGCAAAGCATTGTGTTCCTGGTGTCCCAGCGAAAAGGTGCAGTCATCTGCTCATTTTATACTAGAAATCAAAAAGATTTATAACTCAACTTTGTTATGTTTATATTTGACAAAAGCATCTTATTAGTACCTACTTGTTCTTTGCAGGATCTCCATAACTTTCAGGAAGATGGATGACAGTAAGCTGCCATACAAATTCAAACCAGACCCTGAGCTGCAGGGCATTCAGCCATACTCCTTGACAAAGCTACCAAAGCAGCAAGTTAAGCAAGCACCACCATTGCAGCAAACCAAGCAACCCTCCAATGATGAAGTTGACACTGTAAAAGGGACGAGCAAAAATAGTTTTCACTTTGGGCAAGATGATTTCCCTCCACTTGGTGCTTCAGCTTCAACCCACAGGCCTAAAACTAACAAGCACCGATGACATCAATGAGATTTTGGCTTCATTTTAATTTTGATTGTTTATTTTTTAACACTATAAAGCTCAAGTACTTGGCCATCTAATTGTGTACCAAATTTCAGTTTTTTTTTCTATTTTGTTGAATCGTTTGATTTTTCTTGCAACAGTTTAAATGAAGTTCTATTTATTCAACTTGTGTATTCTCTCCATGTCACATTGCTACTTGCTAGTGTTTCATTTCTCTATTCATCTTCACTGTATTTTTTGAATTGGAAAAGCTAAGGGAATAACAGAAAACAAAGTGCAAGTCGTGCTAGTAATTGAGCATTACATGCTCCTAAGTTCTAACACTGAAGTTAGCGCCTCTCAAGGCTCAGTTAATTCTGTCTTTATGTTTTGTTTGCACGGCACCTTAGGAAGTTAGGATCACATTCCATTCTGCCAGATATCCTGCGGATTTTAAATGATCATCTTTGTATTTATTCTGGATTCCATCAAATTCTTTGAAGTAGTTTTCACCATTGGCTTTCTACACGTTTCTTCGATTTCTCGGCAAATATTGATGAACAGTGGCTGCTTTAGCTTCAATTCAACCATAGCCTGTGTAGCGGGGGCTATTCACACCGAAAGTGGATAAGAAGATGAGCAATACTAAAGAGAACAGATGACACGTATTCAGGTTGATGGGATCCAAGATCTTCTCTCATTCTCTGGCTCTCGCTTTGATTTGAAGTTGGTTGCCTCATAGTTGGCTTCCGTTTGTTTTCACTTGTATTTTTCGCTTTGTCAATGAAGATTTGGTTGATATTCTAAAGAATCTGAAAGAATCAATTACTTAAGTCATTTTGTTCCTAGTTATTTTCATGGCGTAAATAAATGAAGATTTCCCGATATGTGATTGGAACATGCTGTGACGTGGGTGTGAGGAGCGAGATGCGAACTCCATTCACTTGGCTCTCCATCATCACCCAATGATCAAACTGATCGATATTATTTGCAGAGAGAGAGAGAGAGACTAGTTCTTGTGTTCTTTGTTGGCATGGAAATGCTAAGGCAGGGAACTCACAAATTCTACAATTTTTGATGGACCAGAATTATTTATTCGTCATTAGCTTTTTTTTTTTGGTAATAAAGTCGTTAGCTTTATGGAGAGAGGTCCTTTCCTCTGTAAAATCTTACCTATCTTTCACTGATTTAAACTTTCATCTTCTATAACATAACCGGTTTTGGCATTCAATTTGTCTCGTAGAGAGCAACAACAAATTGAGAGCCTGGACATCCTGAAAACAAAAACTCATGGGGAGCCTCGATTTTCCCATTACTTTCAAGTGAGCCTGGATTTCCTGAAAGCAAAAATTCTAAACACATCAAGAATATCTCTTGTACATATATTAAATCCATGGGGAGATATTCCCAATGTGCTACAGAACTTTTGAGATTTTGCTTTCAGAAGATTCCATCTCACCAAATGATCCTAATTTACCAAAAAAATAAAGAAATGACCCCAATCACAGAATGACCCATTACCACTGACAAATTAAGACAAGTTTAAGGATGGACAAATTACTAAAAATCCATTATGGCTCAGAAACCTGGATAGAGATAGAGATACTCCAACTTTGATGGGAAGATGTTCCCAATGATGTGGGTTAACCTCAAATGCTCGGTGATAACCCACCAAGGGCGGAGTCTAAACAAGCCCTAAAATCCAAAAAGGCCTCAAGGAACGGTACCACCAAGTCTGTTGGGCAAGTAAAAAATAGCTATTCTTTGATGGGAAGATGTTCCCAATGATGTGGGTTAACCTCAAATGCTCGGTGATAACCCACCAAGGGCGGAGTCTAAACAGGCCCTAAAATCCAAAAAGGCCTCAAGCCAGTCTGTTGGGCAAGTAAAAAATAGCTATTCTTTGACCAAACAGAACCAGCAGAAAATGGGCCTGAGACTTGAGGACATTTTTTGATTCACATGCTCATTCACCATTTTCTGTGAACAGTTTAGTCAATGAAAGAATGTATCCACAGTTAAATAGTCCACAATGATTCTTTGTTGCATGTATAGTATGCACAATCAGATTACATTATGAACAATGACAAAAAGAATCCCCTGTAGACTGTAGCCCTCACCCAGCTGCCTTTTGTGTCATCTTTCCATGTATATGTTTTTATCGAGCACGAGTGGTTCCACTTCCACCACTCCTGGCCGCCACCACCAAAGGACAGTATACTTTTTATAGATTTTCTAGTCTATCAGAGTTTAGAGGATCGTCTTCAGGAAGGCCTTTTGTTTAAGATCTTCAACCCCGAGAAACCATGTATTTGTTAAGATTGCAGAGATCTCTTTCTTTCAATGTTTAGGGGAAGAAAGTTGTTCACAGAGCATGAGCATCACAAATTGGAGCGCTTCAGGTAAGCTAACACACCAATGCCCGCCAGTACAGCTGCACCTGCTAAAAGCCCCGACTGCAGAGATAACAATCCAGGCTTTTGGATGGTAGTGGTATCAAATGACGCCCCCACTAGTTTCTTGCTTGAATCGTAATTGATGTGCAACCTTAGGATCTGAAAAGGAATACAAGTAAAAAATCCATAATAGGGAAACAAGGAATGAAGACAATTTTTATGGCACCCGAACGTACCGCATGTATTTGCTAACTCACACCTAGAAGAGTTTAACAAATCAAAATCCTAGGTAATAAGTGAAATACCAATACCACAATGAATATCCAAACCCAAGCATCCATGGTACAAAAACAAAATAATCTGTGGAGGCATTAGGACCTTCAGAAGCTGGAGGCCCAAGCCTCCAATTTCTCATGGACACCTCTTGGAGAAAAAAGAACTCAACTGAATCAAAGTATCAAAATATTCATAATAGCAAGTACTGTATACAATACCAAGAAAAATACCAAGTTATAATTAACCATCGCATGAATGAACAAAATTAAAACTCAGAAAAGTTAGGATTAACTTTCTCATTTATTATGTATTTAAAAATGTAATCATGTGTGGGCAACAATAATTTCATATGTAAGGTCATAATATATATTTATATATGAAAAGCTGAATTACATACATAAAAACCTAGAAACCTTCTGAAACACATCCTTAACAGAAGACACCTCAAACTGTGAGGTATGTGACCAGCGATTTTGAGGTGCCAACTCGGACAATTTCTTAGGCTCTCAGCCTTGATCTGAGACAAGCCTCAGAGGCACAAGCTTCATAAGATATCTTCAAACACCAATTGATTGAAAGATACTAAAAATGGAAAGAATAAGTTCAATCCTTATATAAGAGTTCCTACTTCCTACACAAGAAAGAACAGTTTACCTTCAATCCTGCTGATCTGGCATGGTTCACAGCTCCAATGAGATCATTGTCAGTTGTAAGGAGAACCTTATCACCTTCATCATCTTCATACTACGAGAAACCAAACCACAAGAAAAAAAGTCAGAGAATAAAGAGTCCATCAATGCATAGGCCTGTGTGGGAGTATTGAAAACTCACCAACAATTCTGGACGTTCTTGGTCACTCGTAGTCCCTATCCTTTGCATTACAGCAGTAAAAAGCTCATCCAATTTCTCTGTACCTGAAGAAATAGTGTACATCTCATTGTTTCAGTAACCACAAATCAAAGTACAGTAATCCTCAAGGCCAGGTTCTCACATGTATAATGCTTTTTTTGTTGTTTTCATATTTGTTATGATGAATTGGAGCACATACTTACCACAAGTAAATCTATGGATACGACCCTTAATATCTTCCAATTTGAAGGAAAAACTATTTCCAAGACCAATTAATGGATGATACTTTTCTGTGGCTTCTGTTGTCATTAGTGCAGAAAGTTCACTTCAAACAACAAAACAAGCAGCAGCATTAGTTCAACTTTATCACAAGGATACCATAATATAATATAATAAGATGGGAAAATGATACCTGTGAGTATCATATTCATCATCGGGTGGCTCAAGGGCAAGTGCAGAATCCCAGAACTTCTGCATCATTGTGCTAGCCATGTCATTGACAGCTCCAGAGCCCCCATCAACCTTCAAAGAAATCAATGGGTGAGTAACTAATCTATCAAAGTATTAAATGTATATTGTTCCTCGGTGTAAACTAGAATTAGCAATAACCCTTGCATTTTTTAATAATCATGTTCAAAATACTTAAACAAACTTCTTAATTCACAAAAACAACTGACACCCGAAAAAAAAAAAAAAAAGAAAAAAAGAAGAAAAGAAATATTAAACAATAAAACATGAACTTGTTTTAAATTCCATGAAAATAAATTTAAACTTCCAAGGCTCCAACATTCCATGCATGGACTTGTTTAAACTTTAAATTCAAAAATTCAAATTTCATGAAACACAAAAGAAATCTGTAGCTTAATATCACCAAGATGAATGACAGACTAGGACATTTTAAGTATAACAGTAGAAATGAGAATTATGAATGTGCCTCAATGTGATTACTAAGAGAAGGGGTGAACTTGGGCTGGGTAGCAATAATATCAATTAATTCTGCAACCTTTACATGTATCTTTGTAGTAATTAAACACCAATAACAAACAAATGTTGCAATGAACATAAAGTATAGAAAAAATTAAAATTAGCAAATCTTCCATGGAAGAAATAATTCTTTACCATTGAAATTGCTGCATGAGTGATCTGTAGGACATCCACACAAGCAGCAATACATCCTTCTGCATAAAAACCATCATCAAACTCTGATTACAACACACCCCTTGCCAGTTGAAGGAATCATTTCATACCTTTATCCAGAACAGGAAGATTTAAGAACTTCCCATCATGCATCATATGCAATGCATCAAGGATTGTTGTCTCCAGTGTTGCACATTCAGGAGCCACTGTCATAACCTTCAAAAGAAAGAGTAGATAAGGTCATGCCAAGGCGTCTTTATCAGCAGAAACATTTTTTTTCTTCAGTCATGATTCTGAGATGTAAATCAGCAATAATAACAGCATGTGTGGGTGGGGATGGTGTCAAATTTTGACCAAACATATCTCAAGTTCTCAACAAAACTTGACTCCAGTGTTATCAATGCGAGAAGTGGTGACTAGTCATTTAGGCCTATCAATGCAATAACTAGTAGATATAAAAGGATATTGATGCAGGAGCTGAAGTGTCAAAACTGGAATTTTAGTAACTTTTATGGATTATTGTATTTTTGGAGATTAGTGTTATTTTGGTCATTTAACATGTGGCATGGGTCCAACCTATTGGCTTGATTTGTCTAGTGATAATTTAGTCATGTTTAAATGTTAGACTCACTGGTTAAGTAGCTTAAGAGTAATTTACTAATATTTAGTTTTCTTAAGCTGGTTTATGAGTAGCATAATTGTTCTTTTGAGTTTTTCTAATTAAGAAAGCAGTTTGGCCTACCTTAAACAGTCTATATGTATAAAGTTTCAAAACGTAAGCAATGAATATTGAAGTTTCTCACAATAATCAAATACCAAGGAAAATGCAATCAAACTCATCATTCAACATCGATTAAAAGAATCAGTTTGATCCCAACATCTGCATACCTTCCCACAGTGAGAAACTTGTTTCTAAAATTTCCATAACAAACCTTCATGAAAATCATATCTGATTTAGCCATTCCACATACCTAAGGTTCTTTTTCATCCCACCAAAACGGTTTGAAAAAAACCTACCTAAAACCCCAGTTAACAAAAGTTTCTAATTTTGAGAACTTCCACCTCTCGTCTTTTTGTGTCCAACCTTGTTAAGACCTCTCTAAATTTAACCCCCTGCTTTGGTTCACTCAACTAACACTTCCTCTAAAACAGTTTAAAGAAATTCCGTACCAATCTTGAGATCATAGTTTTCAAGGCACCAAGGTGAGGCTAGGCGACAGAGGGGCACCTAGTCGCCTAGGCAGGCACCTAGGCGTTGCCTAGGTGATGGGTTTCTTTTATGTATAAAACATAGATCCTAGGGTAGTTCCCTAGGTACCATAACCATATTTCCTTAATAATTATTCATAATCTTCATAAGAAAAGTATAGAGTTCATGTTAAAGAATAGAAAATCAACATATTCATGAGAAGAAAAAGAAGAAGGAAAAGAAAATTCAAAAAATAAAGGGGCTGAACCCTTATTTTTGTTAATAGCGCCTATTTTATAATTATAATGTCAAAAAATAAAGAAAAAAAAAAGTGTTTATAATACATAGTACAAAAATGCTTGGAGGATCCAGGAACTTGTTCGGAAATACCATAATGAAAGGAACATAGGAGTTTGTCGCTAGGTATTTGACCAAATATGATCGTCCAGTTCCTATAGAACCTATCACTAAAATACCCCTAGAGGGGGATAGGGCTAAGCGGAGCDAAAAGGGTTTTCCATGAGATGGGAAATGAAAACTATTAGCCCCACACGAGTTTTGTGAACAAGTGATTGTATGATAATGAGCAAGGAATATCCGTCTTTCATTAGATACTTTTTATGAATGTCAACTAAGTATCATAAGTAAACTGAACCCGGTTGTTCAATCATTTGATAACCAGAGTTATTCTTTGATAAATGATCACYATGAGTCAGACTCAATAGAATTTGATCAATCCTTTTTTCTGTCRTTAAGGTGGAGAACTGAAACAAGAATTCTCTTTCTTCATCATCAATCGAATCACTGTTCGCGACCCAGGATTCTATTTTATCATCAATCCAATCACCATTCACGTTTTTTCTTTTTCTTATCAATGAATAGATTTCTTTACTTGTACGACTTAGATGTCTTGTATTTCTCAAAAAAGTGATTCGATTGATGGGATTTGGTATGATACTTATGAGATCAATGAGAGGTGAGGCGAGCCTCAAAGGGTGCCTTGTCGCCTAGGCGATGCCTTGACAACTATGCTTGAGATATAGAAATTTCATTGTTTCTCTCTTAAGAAATTTCTGCATGTTGCAGCTTCCAGGAATTTCAGCATTAAACTTGCTTCCTAATTACTTCATACAGTCGTTTTCCCTAGACAAAACCTCATCCCCCCTTCTCTAGACCTACCTCCGGCCCCTCAAACCTTGGACCTAACCCCTCACTATCAATTTCCCACAAATTTGTCATCAGTCCAGCTTTGGATCACTTCAATCCTACACTAGACATGTTCTAAAATTTAAGGTATTGATGTAATCTCATAAATAAGCTAAACCTACAATCATGAAAGAAAAAGAAATGATATTGAACATTTAGTTTAGTCTTTAAAAAAGTTTGCAAAGAATGAAATCAACTTTGATTGTTTGATGTACTTTTGTATATGACAACTCTACCAACACCCCATTGATTGGAAGAAAACTTAAAAGAACTCCACTACTTTACTTCATCTTATGCCCTTTTTCATTTTATATACCATCATCCAATCATTCTCCATCACAATATTAAAAAAAAGAAAACATGGATAAGAATTTAGATGTATTCGTATTACTTCAAATTAGAGAATATAAGCAAACAAGTAAAACTTTAAAATGATTTTGTGGTTGACCGTTGCCTAGGATTCGAAGAAACTGACTAGTTGGTTGCTTAGTCAATCTGGCCCTCAACTGACTAGTCAGTTGACTAGTTGACACATTGATAACACTGATTGATTCTTGAACAGAATATAACACATTCTAGATAAATAAGAATCATGTAGGAATCAAGTAGAAACCTTTTCCACTAATGTCAACTCAGGGGACAGATTTTGTGCTACAACTCGCATGAGGATATCTTTTGAACTGCAGTAAGGTTCAACCAGCAACCATATAAGTAACCACCAAAATGCAGGGAAGTAACATATAAATACAATAACTTTGCATGTATCAAGAACTACAAGCAATATCAAAAATAGAAAACAGTAAAAGGGCTAATACGTTAGTATCCCATTAGGTTTGCTCCCTGTTGTAATAATCACAGAATTAACTTGCAACTCTCGCATCTTTTTTGCAGCAACACAAACAGGATCAGATGGAGACACTATTGCAACCCTGCAAATAAAATCAATTACAGATTTTGGTAATATAAACTATTCCATAAGTAAAATATGATACTAGGAGATCATAACAGAAGCTGATAACTAGCAAAAGAAAAGGGATAACAGTACTTGGTATTTTCATTGACGATGGTTGACAATGAAGGCTTGAACATCCGCTCCCTAAGAGTTTCTAAGAAAGCATATGGAGCTGCAAAATAAGAGAAACAGGGCACAGGATTGAAATTTATCCTTTTTTCTATCCATAACTTCAGCATGGCAAAATATTAAATTCACCAAATGCATAAACTGTAGCATTTGGCTCATAATTTCAGACCTTCAGTCTATACTGTTTCAGAAAATTTGGAGCATACCACTTTCAAGCATTGATAACTAAAACCAATGACCATATGCAAATATTAGTATGATTGTTTTAAGAAGTGAAGACATGGAATTGGATCTTAGGTATCAAAACAACAAGATGACATCATACTTTTAAGTTAGTTTTGTCAGGAAAATATGGCTACATTAGATTTTATAGAAACTATAGGCAAAATCTTAAAAATGGGAAAGACAATCACGGAGTTCCCTTTACACTAAATCATTATTGACAAACTAAAATGACCACAATGAAAAATAACAAAAACAAGAGCTAAGAAAATCCTATTCAAGATGGCTATCAGATAACATATTGGTACCATCAATTTGGGTAATTGGAAGCAAGTATTAAATATCACAAGTGCCCAATACAAGGTCCAAAATTTCAACACGATACACCCTGTATTGGGTGTATCATGTCGGTGGCTGTCCAATACTCGAAACACAGGGTAAATGGCCTTTTCACCCATTTCAGGGGGTAGACAGGCCTAAGACCCACCCCCATAACCAATTTTTGAAAAATAAGACTAACACAAAAGCTTCGAGTTAGGTACAAAGTACCGATACACCTCTTCCAGCATATCAGGGTGTACCGATACTTTGAACCTTGCCCACATATATGCAAAAATAGGCACAGACAATTTTTATGAAACAAGTCCATAAAAGATTGGATAACTAACCAGAAAAAGCACTTCCCCACTGGCGTTCAACTCCTTCCACGGCAGCTGCAATTGCACTACCTTGTTCTGCAGCCTTTTCCATTCTAGATATAGCATCATAAAGACACTTCGTAATATCCAACAAGGCAATAACTTCACCATTTTCTACAACAGGGAGATGCCTGAATTTTCCTGGAAAAGGAAAAAAGGATCAAAAAGAGAATGAAGAGAAAGTTCAATTGCCTATTTATAAGTACCAGTTAACGTATATGATCATTTTTCTGGAGACATATATGCCCATTAAAGGGGGAAACTACAGCATAACAAGAACCAATGATTGGGGACCACACACATAACATAACAACTTTATATCAATTTCTACCAAATGAAAAAAAGGCATATGATGGGACAAAGTTACTTAAGAAGAAATTCAATGTTAAAAGCAGAAGATTATGGCCAATCACTAGAGTTAGGGCTAGCATTAGCCAATAGCAACAGAAATTCAATCAGTTGACTCTCCCTCATCCTGTCACTACTTGGAGCTACTCCAAAATCCTCTCTAATCCACTCTTTTCTGATTCTATCCTTTCTACTCTTGCCTATCCTCCATCTCAACATCCTTATCTTGTCACAGGATCTCTATTACATTTCTCTTTTTTTACAAGTAAAACACGGTTTTTTTTTCATTTTTCCCTTTGTAAAACAAGATAAAAAAAGGTTTCTGTGCTATCGCCTTAAGGTTTATATGTTTTCCTCTTAGGATTATGGTTTAGAAATTTGGATCTGCTTTACCTTTTGAATTTTAGATTTGGAGTTTTCACTTCTTAGTAATCTCAGATTGCATTATTTTGGGAAGAAGGAGAATACCTACTCTAAGAACAAATTCGTTCCTGCTCTTCTTAAAGATAAGTCCTCTTCTCTTTTTTCCATAAATAAAGATAATTGAAGGGTTTTATGTTTTCCTCATAGGATCTATGGTTTACTGTTCAGATCAGGTTGGGGTTCATGTTCTCATCTTCCACCCTCCCCTCTTCATAATGTTTTCCACATCAAAATACACCTAAATCAAGTACAGAACATATATTGATTGATTTAGGAAATCTGGTAAAGTATTCAGTTCTGGTGATGAATTTAAATGATAAATACATGTTACTACCTTTTTTTTTTGAAAAAGGTAATGTATTGAACTATTGATATATTTTTTCTGCCCAACATATTTCTGCCTTTCATTTTAAGTAAGTACGCGAATTATATTTTTTTTTTCTTTTCTCTTATGAAATAATTCATCACATTACCTTATACATGGATTCGTTATCATAGAAAAACTATCATTGTTTATTGTAACTCGAGTAATTAACAAAGCCAAAGCTTTACCGCAACTAAAGAATAACATCTGGGGCACATTACCTTATACATGGATTCGTTATCATAGAAAAACTATCATTGTTTATTGTAACTCGAGTAATTAACAAAGCCAAAGCTTTACCGCAACTAAAGAATAACATCTGGGGCACATTTTAGCAAATACCAAAATTTCCACCGTTAGCTCTGCACTTGAGCCCACCGCATGTTATGGTCTTATGGAAGATTTGTTGCCCTTTCACAAATATAGAGAAAGAGCTAGGGAGAGGGGTATAAAGAAAACCACTTTCTTTGTTTGTAGTGTAACCTGTTTCCTCTCTATATTTTCAAAATTATGAATCTGTAACCTTATTTCAGTGCATACAAGAACCCAACCAAATGAGAAGTACATGTAAGTAACCTTGGACCATCTTCTGCAGAGCCTCAATTGCTATTGTATCCGAAGTTACAAATACCGGGTTTCTTGTCATGACTTTCGAAACTAATGTTTGTTCTGGCCTCAATCCTTCTGCTATAACTCGAGTCGCAATATCCTGAACCCAAACAAACATATTCGATCAAACAAGAGAGGAAACATCAAATCCGAACAGTACGCACCAGAAGTCCACTAAACCTTATCCGTAATAATTCCGGAGAGCAAGGCATTCGAATCAGTAATCAACGCAGCATTGACACGGCGGGACGCCATCCTTCTACAAGCATCCGAAACGGTCGTTCCTTCGGGAATCGTAAGCGCCTTCGACAATCTCAGCTTCTTCACCGTCCTCTCCCCACCAACAGACCTGTTTCCCCATACCCAATAGTGAACCAAGTCAAATTACAGCAATCAAACAGGAAATAACAACAACTGAAGAACTCAACAGAGAAGTCGAATTTACGATTGGCTAGGGGAGGTGGGCTTCGTGTGGCTTCCATTACTGGTACCGTTCTCAACAGGGGCTGATTTCTTCAAGGATGAAGGAACCCGTCTGGAGTTCAGATTGGTTCTCTTAGGAGGAGGAGCTACTTGACTGCTCATCTTCGACTTGCAGATAGGCGTTACCTCCGAAAATAGGTATTGACGGGGGAAAAGCAACAGATAGGCGTTCACTCTGAAAACCCTAAAGAAGCTCTGAATTCGATTAAAACCCTAGGCTTTGCAGAGGAAAGCAATCGAGAATAGAGCTAAAAAGAGAAAGAGGGAATCGAAGGGTTGTGGGATTTAAATTCCCTTCGCCTTCTCTCTATCTCTCTTTCTCTCTATATCGAATAATTTCTTTCCCACCAGTTTGTCAGAAGACATTTCAAATTATGCTTGCTTCTTGAATGAGTTATAGGCTTATAGCTACTGAAATGACACTTTCCTTCAGTTAAATTACAAAAATGCCAACCACGTTTGACTTCTCAGTTCTCACTGCTCAGCGTAAACGCAACATGTATTCTGATGCTTTGTAACAATCGTGGTTTCAAAAATGGGGCCCTCAGATTTGAGGGATCTTTTGACTGTTGGATTGGTATTGGATGAATCTAATGCCCATCCAAGGTGGGGCATGGAGTGAAGTAGATTCCAATCTGACATCATAGGAATGTTCCATCGTGCGAGTGGGGACCCATCATTAAATCAAAGTTGGATTTTTTTCTTTTTATAAATTTGGATACGAAATTAATTAATAAATGAAGAAAAAGGGAGAGAGATGATGGAGTACATAATTGGATACAGGGTCATTTACAGCCTTATACAAAAAAAGGGGCCTACAGCCCACTGGATTCCAATTCCTCCTCCCTCACGTCTCAATCGGCATGCTTAGCGTGATGTATTAAATATTAATTTATTGTAGGGGAGTCAACGGTTTAATACTAATGTTTTTGCAGTTTCCACCAGGAGTTGAACAGCCGGTTGAACCGATTCATCTATCTTCTTGACCAAGTTTCTGGTTCATTAAACCCCGAACCTTTACTTGCATAAAATATTGATCCAATCAACAGGCCAACCAATTGAACTGTTAAACCATTTGGTCCATTAGGCTCAGTTTGGAAGGAGTACAAATACAAATATATGTACAATATAAATACATATACAATACAAGGTTTTGCACTCTATAAATTACATTTGTACTCCTTTCAAACTGAGCCTTAGAGTACAAATGCAAATATATAGAGTGCAAAATCTTATATTTTGTATTATTTTATATGTATTTGCACTATACATATTTGTATTTGTACTCTTTTCAAACTGAGCCTGTCAGACATTAACTCTTCTTTTTTGTTTTCCTATACATATTATTATATTTATTTCTTTAATACAATTAGCATATATATGTCCAATTTTTCATTATTTTCTATTACTTTTATTATTTGATTATTAACATTACAGGTTGACTCATTTGACCCGGACAGTTAACCTGCCAACCAACCATTGAGATGGTTGGTTTTACGCCAGGACCTACCATGTGACCAAAATTTAGAAGAAATCAATGTGTGGAAGCAAAATTCTATTATTGAATTACTAAAATTGAAATTTAATGCATTCAAACAATTTCTAATTTAAGTTCTTTCCTTCACATGTATTTTTTTCTTTTTGAAAGGTCAAAACTATTATATTAACAAAAGGAACAAGATACATAGTTTGAAACATCAGATACATCACGAGGATAAGCATCTAACAAAAAATAATCCTATAAATCAGTTTTACTCCTGCATGCTATCTGATGAGCCATGATGTTACATTTTCTATTAATATAAATACAAGAAACTGATTAAAAAGCTTGAAATAAGTTCTGAATTCTTTGAAGAAGATCCAACAAAGACCAATGAAGAGAAGATGTTCCCTGTAATGCTTGAATAGCCAACTGAGAATCCGAGCAGACCAAAATGTTTCTTCTTCTTTGTTGGAGAGCTTGGAGGATGCTTTGATGTATAGCAAAAGGTTTTGCTGCTTCAACTGAACTTAAATTCTTTCAACCCCCTGGTATTTGAATACAGTCCAGATGATTGTTGAAGAGGATAGTACCAAAGCAAAAGACAGTAGAAGATAATTTCCCTGCATATGTAAATAGAATACCATTCAGGTGTGATCGCACAAAGAGATTTAAGATTGAAGGAAGTTCCGAAGGTGATTCTTGTGCAATACTTGAAATTGGAATACTATTGAAAATAGTATTACTTTTGTTTATATTTCAGAGGTTGGAAATGGAAACATCTTTAAAAGATTTTTCATTACAAGCAAACCAGATATAGTATAAAGCAATCACATACCAATTAGGAACTCTTAGAAAAGTATTTTTTCAGAAAAAAAGAGTATGTATATGGAGAATACAGTTAATCCAGTTGGTATTATAAATGGCATCAAAGTTAATGTTCCAAGGTGAAGCAAAGAGAATAGATTGAGTAAAAGAACATTCAAGAAAAAGATGATTTAAAGTTTCTAGATGATTTCGACAAAAAACACAATTTTGGTCCTGATTTGTAGAAAAAAATTTACTTTAACATGAATAAAATCTTGGGTAATCCTCCAAAAAAGTAATTGATAACGAGGGGGACAAGGGAGTTTCCAAATCCATTTAATACAAGACTTTTGTTGATCAGAAAGTCTGGGAAGAGAATCATGTGCTATATTATTATAGGCAACAACAATTTGAAATTTACCAGTTGAATGTTTAGTCCAAACCTAGGAAATAGAGATATTAGTTGGAAAAATAGGTGTTCGTAAGATGCTCTCAACTTGGTCAGTGTTAAAATGTTGATGAAAAAGAGGAGCATTCTAATTACCATTAATAATAATATCATTGAAAGTAAGTTGAGATATAGGAAAGGAAATAGGGTGAGTGATCATTCGAAAATTTCCATTATTCTAGATCCAAGGTAGATGGGCAAGTTGTTCTGAAGAGGATTCTCAAACTAAGAATCTTACTTCCAAACTTAGACTTTAAAGTTTAGGTGCTATTGATTTCTAAAATACAGAGCTATTGGATTGGATGGTATACGGGAAGAACAGATGAATAAGGAGATATTTCGATTTCCAGAGTTGGGCCCACAATTTATTCTGTTCATTTAGATACCTCCAGGACATTTTTTTAAGCAATACTAGATTGACCAATTTGATATTTCTAAAACCTAGGCCTCCTGATAACTTAGGAATAGTTAAAGAATTCCAAGCACACCACCGATAAGGATGAGAATTGGATTCAGATATGGCCCACTAAAAATCTTTAATATTTTCAATTATAGCCATAGTCTTTTGGGGTAATTGTATAACAGACATAGTATGAGTTGGAATAGCTTGAAAGACAGATTGAATGAGCACTTTTTTACCTGCTTGGCTGAGAGTTGTAGCTTTCCATTTATTAAGCTTAGCTTTAAGATTATCCAGGATATAGGATAACTAGGAGTGTCTATTTCAACCCCAAATTAGAGGGAGACCTAGATATCTAGTATTCACAGGGAGTATTTGTACTTGAAATTGTTTGCAAACCATTCTTTGGTGCCTAGGATGGATGCTTTTGCTAAAGTAAACTCCTGATTTTTCTAAATTAATTAGTTGTCCTGAGGATCCTGGAATTGATGGAGGATATTTTTAAGGTTGTCTAATTCATCCCGATGATCATGAAGGAATAAAAGGATGTCATCTGCAAAGAATAAATGGGAGATTTGAGAGGCTCTAGCATATATTTGTATGCCTTTGAGATGATTGCTATGTTCAGCTTTCATAATCATTCTAGTGAGACATTCCATGACTATAATAAACAAATAGGGAGATAATGGATCACCCTGTCTCAATCCTCTAGTGGGTAAAATTTTCCCTTCAGAGGTACCATTAATTAGAATAGAGTAAGGATACAGAGGAAATACACTCAAGAATGATGTGACAAAAGTCTTCAGAAAAACCTAAAACTTTTAAGACTGACAGAAGAAAAGACCATTTCAGTCTATCGTAGGCTTTCGCCATATCTAACTTAATGGCCACATAGGTTGTACCTCACTTGTGATGTTTTAAAAAATGGAACATTTCATGTGCAATAATGGTGTTATCAGTCATTTGACGTCCTGGGATAAAGATAGATTGGTTCGGGGGGATATATTTGTCCAAGACGATATGAAGCCTGGTAGCTAAGATTTTTGAAATGATTTTATAGAGAACATTACAAAGACTGATGGGGCGATAGTCTTGGACTTTAGTACAATTAACCTTTTTTGGAACAAGACAAATGAAAGTATGATTTAAGCGTTTAAGTAATTTATTGTTCTAGAAAAATTCTTTAGCAAAAGCTACAATGTTAGAGCTCATCAAATCCCAATATTCTTTATAAACTAAAGTTGGCATTCCATCTAGTCTTAGAGATTTGAGACTACTTATACTGAATAAGGTTGCTTTAACTTCTTCTTCAGAAGGAATTGCAGTTAAAAAAGAATTCTCTTCCTCAGTGATGGTAGGGGTAAAAATATTTGAAACAAATGACAACTCATGCTGGGGTTGATGTGTGAATAAGTCTGAAAAATAAGAGATAAAGACTTCCGATATATCTTTATGGTTAGTCACCCAGGAGTTATGGTTATCTTTAATTCCTTGAATTTCATTCTTTCTCTGGCGGTATAAAGTACTTTCATGAAAAAAGCTTGTATTTTTGTCTCCAAACGTAAGCCAGAGTTGTCTAGATCTTTGTCTCCAAAAATTCTCAACTTGAGATTGAGTATCATTATACAGTTTATAAAGAGACAAGAGTTTTGATTGATCCCAAGGAGTTGATTGTTCAACTTGAATAATCTGTTGTTCCAAATCACTTGATTTCTGTTGAGGGTCCATGAAAAGATAGTAAATTTTATTTGTGTTTCCAGAATTTTTGTTATTTCTATGAACTTTTTAAGAAAAAAAAGTTGTGTTATCTGTTCATATAGTGAAATGCTATAATTTGAAGTAGCTACTTTTAGAAGATCCCTTTTCCTTACATTGAACTAAAGAAAGTATAAGACTTCTTTACCCTCTCTTTTACCTTTTTTTTAAATACTCTTACTATACAGTTAATTTATGGATAAGTAGGTTCCAGTTGTTACATGGCTATTCTCTTTTTGGGTTTTATCCTTCTATTTGAAAAGCACCCTCTTTTACAAGATTATGTTTTGTTCACAAGTGTGGGATGGGATCAATCAAACACAACCACACGTTTAGACTACAATTGATTTATATGGTTTACCTTTAATTGAAGTTTAAACCCATTTTTTGGAACTATTTAATCAAGTGGTTGAAGGGATGGGAGATCCATCATATGGATGACCGAACCTTACAGGAAGGTTGGGTGACATTTCAAAAATTTTCTATCTTTCCCATCTGGAAATCCTATTCCCTAGTTTAGAAAATTGCAATCTCAAGGTTCGTTCCTGAAGCAAAACCGGACCAAATCTAAAACCAAAAGAGGGAGAGGGAAATATCTGATACGAAATTAAAAAAAAACTCCCAACATAGGTGTTCATGCCCAAAGAGGATACCAAATCCGCCTTCACTGAAGATGATACAGCGTATGTTGAGGCAGGATTAGCAAGAATGGTTCTTTAGCAAGAACTTGAGATTCTTCACCAAGAAGTGAGTAGGGTGGTGTGAGCACGACTTCTAATTGTTTATTCACCAAGAAACAATATCAAGAATACTTCTTGATCACTCCAGTAGGTGGAGATCGAACTGGGATGGCGCTAAGAACTGAGGGAGAGAAAGGACTATAGAGAGAATTGTGTTCCTTCTGTGGAATTTGCCCCCTATTTATAATCCCTTCAATATCAGCTTCCTAATCTGATTAGGAATGAGATTTCCTAATCTAAATCTTGTATTTAGATTTGGACTCTTAAGTTGATAAGACTTATCTTATCCAACTGCTAATCCCAGTCAGATTATAAACCCAGAATGGCCCATTTTAATTAAACCATTTAAGCCCAGTTTGGTTCTCTTTGTATGGCGTGGTACCCTAGCATTGATCTGCACATCAGCCATATGGGTTCAGCCCAACCTTTGTTATAAGGCTTGGCCGAATTCATTGCAGGTCACAATGAATCCCTGAATCCATCACCATGGGTTCTTAATGAGCCCAACATTTATATTAAATGGTCATTGGGTCGAGCCATCTTGTGAAAAACCAAGGATTGTTGGCAGATGCAAGATAAACCCATCAGGTATTACCCTCAATGGCTTTACACTTAACCTCTCGGCCCTTAATGATCATACACTGCCCGACAAGAGAGGACCTCTCCCTCGGCTGTGAGGTGTGTTGCACTCTATATACTCGCATGGATCCCGGGAATTAAAACATTTTGCAAACATTTTGTGAAACCATAACATATAAGTATATCTTTATATAAATATATTTTGCAAAACAAATTTCAAACACATTTGAAATCCACTACTGATAGTTTAGGTTTCCATTAGAAAGAGTGCATTCCTCGATCATTCACTTTGTTCGACAAATAGGCTGATCCTGTCACTATGATCACCCACTCAGGTGAATTCTCGAACTGTCCCAACATACCTAGGTTTTGACCTGGTAAAGGATCTCACTGATTGACATATCAAAGATAGCCCAATCCGACACCTAGTGTAGTACCATAATCGAGTCTAGGGGTCAGGTGTAACATTCCAGTTTTATACATCTATCTCCAAAGTCCAGGGCAATACTAGAATTTGGTCTGGTTCAAGGTTTCAAGCAAACCCACACTACATGTACCTCAGGTCTCACCCTGGCAGCAGAGACAAGCCACCCCAACCAACTTAGCGGCACATCAATGTCAACCTTGGTAGGATAAATCTCCCCATATCTTATCCAATGACTATGAAGATTCTAAGCTAACACGAGTCTCATAAGTGTCCAGTTTAAGGGTATTACACAGAAACACACCATAATAACTTGAATCAATTATGCACTTTATTCATTTATAATAAATGACAATAAGTACATCAATCTGATTTGAGCTAAGGGCATACACTATCTAATAGTGGTATAGACATTTTTACAGTTACCATCTATAACTACGCAATTTGGTTTTCATTAGAACATGAATCCAGTATCAATTGTCATCCAAGAATTGTTAGCAGATGGAAAGATTTAATTATCTTAGATTCCAAGATGGGTTGTTGATCACTGAACTTGATAGTATTTGCTACTGATTTCCCAAATAACAGTCATAGTCCATCCACAATAACGAAATCTACTCCTAATCATCTGAAATAAAGATACAATTGAAAATTAGCACAAAATAAATGCCACCCGAAGTAAACGCTAATTCAGGAAACCCTAAAAAAGATTCAAGACAAGACAATTTCCCTGACGTAATATTATTTGACAAGCATTGATTTTCATTGGAATCCCAACCCCAAAAATAAATAGAGAGAAGAGTTTTGTCAAGATTCATATAGTCGAATGTTCAAAATATGATTTGCTAAGGGCCTAAGTGATGTTGCATGATCCGATGACTCCCTCGTGTCAGATGACTCAGACACTGATTCAGATGATTCTTTATCAGGGCCGAGCTATGCTGGGCCGAGTGTCATAGACCCACTAATGGGCCATTAGTGGGCCCAATTATTGAATGTGGTTTAAATTAGAAGAATTAAGTAGTGGGTGTTTTTTCTGTTAGTTGTTGGGCCATGCATGTAGTGGAGAGCCAGGTGGCCTTGTTGTGAAACTTGTTAGTAATTTGTTCCTTATTTATGGGACAGTTAGTAGTGGGAGAGTGTCATGGTTAGTCACGTAAGTTAAGGGGTTATGGGTAGTTGTATGAGTCTGTTAGAGGAGTCTGTATTTATACTTCCTTTGCACTTTGAAAGCTTATCAATTGAAGAATTTTCCTTAGAACTGTTTGGTTTTTTATTGGAGGTCTCTCGTCTCCTTTAAAGCATATGAAACTCACGTTACGTCCCTAATCGGGTTCGTGACATCAAGCTAGAGTTGGCCGAGCTGATTTGTTCTGCAAAGGAGGATTAGAGTGCCCAGATGTCTTTTACCCAGGGAGGGCACTCCGATGCTTAAGTTAGAGAGTATTTTGAGATGTTTTAGAAAATGAGAGAGCTTGAGAGCTTGTATCGCATTTACCTTCTCAGGTGAAAATGAGGACTTTATATAGGCATCAATAGTCTGAGCTCCCTTACAACGGGTCTCAATTGTTCTCGGAGCCATTTTCGCTTAGTCAGTTGAGTTATTACGTCGGTTATGTTATCTGCACAGGAGTTACGGCCCGTCTGAATAGCTCTGGTGCGTCTGGCGTGGTAGGTCGGTCTAATGGTCGAGAGATTATCGCTCCGGAGATCTTGGGCTGGTAACGCATCTTTGTGACAAGTCATCAAGTTCACCTGGCAGGTCACCTCAAGTTCCTACAACTTGGACGGTCTCTGAGGTAGGTCGCTGTAAACTAGGAGACCTGTCAACTTGGTCCGGCCGAGGTGGAGGTCGGCCTGGGTAGGGTACTTTAGGCTAACTGGTCAAGCTAGTTTGCTTACTCAACGCCAAGGTGTTGTCTGCAAGTCACATGTCACAATGTGATTTAGAGGATCAAATTACCTCTCATTAATTGCCCCCACTCCTGAGCCTACGTTAGTTAGGCGAAGGGAGTAACTCTTTTATAAGGTAATTGGTTCGACTAGTCCATAGGTCATCGGGTCTGCTTTCTTGGTTCGGTCTAAGATTAGATGGGATCTCAACAAGTTTTGAATAAGGTAATATTTGAATTCGAATTGGATTAGAAAATTTGATATCTGATGGATATTGGAAATTATTATTCGAATTTGAATTTGAACAACTAATTTTTTTAGGTAATTAATAAATATTTTATTTATATAAAGTATATAAATATATAAATTATTTATATAATTTAATTATCATATGTATAAATTATATAAAAATCTAATTATTTTATATAAGAATTAAATAATTGATCAAATTCGAATATTTATCAAATCGAATCAGGTCATATCTGAATTCGAATCCGATTAGCTATTCAGTATGAATAGGATATTTGAATTCGATCGATTAGATATTCGTATTATCCGAATTCAATTCGATTTGATTATGTCGAATCTCAAATTCAAAATCAAAATTTCAAATACCGTTGACACCCCTAATTCCTTGAACTTAATACCTATGAACCCAAGTATGGTTGTGTTTGGTTGCAAACTTGTAGTGTACTTTCATTTTCAATAACGTAGAAATAAGGGATTCTAAATGAGTTGAGTCCAAATTTTAGTTAAACTTTATTATAGGTTTTACTTTTTTTTTTTTTTTGTTTATCAGCAATGCAATTCAGGCAAAGTAAAATAAAGTGAAATTTAGCATGCAAATGAACTACAATTTGTAATTTTCTCATGTGCATGTAGTCCCATGGATTTGTACTGGTGAAAGTAAAATTGCAACGAAACAAATAAAGCATAGGTCCAAAATTATTGACCCTAACCCTACTTACAATTGGTTTATGGACCTGAGACTCTTATTTGCCCATACTACCTATTATTCATACAATTTTCAATTCTATTATCTATCTATCTATCTTCTTAGTGACCTCTTACATGTGCATTTGCACATGCCACTCAACTATTTTCAATAAAAAGGGAACTTGGGACTACATTTACTAGCTTGGTTGTTGGTAAGTAGGGGTGGATATGAGCAGGTTGAGGCGAATATTACACTATTTGAGCTTGGTTTAGAAGAAGAAAAGAATAAGGGTCAAGTTTGAGCTCAAGCTTGATTCAAGCTAAAAACAAAAGCTTGAATTTGGCTCCACTCAAATAGGTCATATGGTTGAGCTCGGCTTGACTCGAGCTTGATAATGAGTTAAGCTTCATATAAAAAATTTAAAATTATATATTAAAGTTTTTCTTATTTTACATATAAAAATAAAAAATTATGAGCTTTATGAGCAAAGCTTCATAGTATTTGAGCTTGGCTCAATTAGCAATTGAGCTTACATATTAGGCTCAAGTTCAGCTTAAAGCTCAATTTGGACTGAGTCAAATTAATTGAACTTAGCTCGAATGGCTCATTAAATAGATTGATTCATGTTCACCCCCACTAATAAGACCTATTATTCATTACATTAGGCTTGGAAATTGGCACTAAATCCTACTTTACTAGGTTTAGGGGAGGGCTTTGGTAGGAAAGCAAACAAAACACATCGGATTCAAATCAGGGTATATTCAAGTCCGATCGGTTACACTATAGTTCCAATCCGGTCTAATTCAAAGATCTAACTAGATCACATAGACATTGATTCAAATTCAAATCTGATCAGGATGTTAGATATCTAAATCTGACCCGATCTGATTTAATTTAAAGAATAATAATTTATTAAAAGAAAAGAAAATATAACAGTTTAAATAAAAAAAATCAACTATTTTCATCATATATATCAAGGTTCGAAGTATCAGAAATGCAAGGTGTATCGGAAAGATAGTTTTAAGAGATGTATCGGGATACGCTTTGGATACGTATGGATATGGATGAAAAATCAAGATACACATAAACTGTTAGACAGTGTATGCCCTTAGCTCCAATTAGATTGATGTACTGATACATTTATTGTAAACGAATATAAGTACATAATTGTTTCAGGTTATAATTGGTGTGTTTCTGTTTAATTACCCTTAAACTAGACACTTATGAGACTCTTGTTAGTTTAGAATATTCTTAGTCGTTGGATAGACATGGGGAAGTTTATCCTGCCAAGGCTGACACTGATGTGCTGCCAATAGGGGTGTCCATAAGAAACCAAAAAACTGATCTGAACCAAAGAAATTGATCCGAAAATTCCGGTTAACCGAGCTGGTTAGTTCGGTTTCGGTTTGATTTGAAAAAAAAAAGCAAAGGATCGGTTCGGTTTTCAGTTAACCTATCAAAAAACTGGCGGTTAACCAAACAGACCGGTTTTAATAGATAATATATATATTTTATATTTCATTGCACTAACGGCCCAGCCCAGCCCCCCCACAGCCCGTGCCCCTTTGAGTCTCTAACCCTCTCTTTTGGCCCAAGCCCAATTCCTACATTTGAACCCCACCAAAAGGCCAAAGCATGAAAAAAATTCCTCTTCTTTCTTCTTCTTTGAGCCTTGAACAGAGAATTCGCAAGTCGTAATTCGCAAACCCTAGCAACTAAGATGCAGGCCTCTGCTCCTCTTCTTTCTTCTTCTTTCGACGTTGCCGTCATCTCTTCTCTTCCATTGCCGTCGCTTGTGGCTGTGGACTCAGGGCTGTGGTATCATTCGACATTTAGAGTTTCAGACATGAGGCATTCATATTTTAAACAAATTTTATATCAAATATTTAACTATTTTAACTATAAAAACCATTTACCATTATTGAAGTAGAATCGGCAACGGCGATGGCGACGGGGGAGAAATAGAACCGGCGACAGCGGCTGTGGACTCAGGGCTGTGGTTTCTTCTCCTCAGACAATCAGAATACCGAACCATTTCTCCTTTGACCTCTCCAGTCGCTGTCGCCGGTTCTATTTCTCCCCCGTCGCCATCGCCGTTGCCGATTTTACTTCAATAATGGTAAATGGTTTTTATAGTTAAAATAGTTAAATATTTGATATAAAATTTGTTTAAAATATGAATGCCTCATGTCTGAAACTCTAAATGTCGAATGATACCACTAAATAGGATCTTTCTTTTGGTTTGAGTTCAGGACTCTTAGTCTTAGGTATATTTTGCTTTTAGAAAATGCTACAGATTACAGATATAATAATCTTGGTTCAAATAAGCTATAAGTATTCGGAATGTTTGGCATGCAATGGGAGTTCTGGACTCTTATTTATGTGATTAATTTTCAAGAATGAGTAGGGGTTTTGCTATTGCTTATTTACTTAATATATTTTACAAGAATGAACAGATAGGCCATATTAGAGTTGTTCCACTACTTTCTATATTTTATAATCCGCTACTCTTTGAACAAAGGTTTTGCTACTGCTTAATATACTAAGATGAACTTAGAAGGAGATTTGAGAAGGCTATGATGATTTGTTTTGCATTGTTGTTAGCACCTATAACTTATGTATGGAATCAAACTTGTGGTAGTGGTTTTCCTGATATTTGTATTATTTTAATAGAATGCACTTCTACTTGAGAATAATATAAATAACTCTACAAACTTTAGTTATGGATTTCCGATGATTCTATATGGATGGCTTCTATTGCATAATATGATTTCTGCTGAAAGATCAATTCCTACCGGTTGCTAACTTTAATAGATACCTATTTAATCAAGTAAACAACTGCTTACTTGCTTTGTATATTCAGCAATGGATGTTTCATATTTATTCATATGTATTCATTATTTTTCCTGAAAATTTTTTGAGCGTTAAAAAAATCCAACTTTTTCTTATTTATTCATGCTTATTCATTCTTATTAATTATTTTTCTTATTCATTCTTATTAATTATTTTTCTTATTCATTTATTCTTATTTATTCTTTTTCTTATTCATTCATTCTTATTCATCATTTTTCTTTATTTATTAGATGTCAAGTATGGGTGATAGTAACACAAGCACAAATCCTCCTCCTAAACCTCAAAGCGATGATCACAATGCATCAAATCCACCTATTATGGAGGTTGATTCAAAGGTTCGTCTTTCTTCTACATCTAAAAAAAAAATCTTGGGTGTAGGATCACTTCACTAAGATAGATTGCCAAGTTAAAAGTGATCAAAGAGCATCATGTAACTATTGTGGTAAGGACTTAGCTTGTCCTAGTGCAAGTGGTACAAGTTGCTTGATTAATCACTTGACTAGATGCAAGAAGTATCCTTTAAATGTGGACAAGAAACAAAAAAACTTTGGAGTCTTCATATCAAAATGCAAAAGATGGGGGGATGGAAACCACACCAATACTTGTAACATACAAGTTTGACCAAGAAGATTGTAGAAGGGCACTTGCTAGAATGATTATTATAGATGAATTTCCCTTTAAGCATGTGGAACGGGAGGGGTTTCGTGACTTTTGTGGTACCGTACAACTACGATTTATAGTCCCTTCATGTCAAACAATAACTAGAGATTGTTATGATCTCTTTATGGAGGAGAAGAGAAAGTTGAAGAAATATTTTAAGAAATTGCCATCGAGGATCTGCCTTACTACAGACACATGGACATCTTGTCAAAATCTTAGTTATATGTGTCTCACTGCTCACTTCATAGATGATGATTGGAGATTGTATAATAAAATTTAAAATTTTTGTCCAATTTCCAGTCACTCAAGAGAAGTGATTGGCAAGGCAATTGAGAGATGCTTGCTTGATTGTGGCACTGAAAGAGTTTTCACTATAACGGTTAACAATTCTAACTCAAATGATGTGAGGATTCAATACTTGAAAAAGAGACTCAATTGTTGGAAGGAAAGTGTTTTAAAGAGTGAGTTCTTGCATATGAGATGTGGTGCACATATTTTGAGTTTAATTGTCAAAGAGAGGTTGTTAGAGTTTGATGAATCTATTTTTAAGATCCGTTCTGCAATGAAGTATGCAAGGCATTCTCCATCACGATTGCAAGGGTTTAAGGATTGTGTAGAGAAAGAAAAGATAGAAAGGGTTTTATTTGCCTAGATGTTGATACTAGGTGGAACTCTACTTGATACTAGGGGAGGAATGTGAAGATCTGAAAAATAAATCATTTGACATATTGGCTTGGTGGAAAGTTAATTCGTCTAAATATCAAGTGTTTTCTATGATGGCTCAAGATGTGTTAGCTATGTCAGTATCTACAGTTGCATCTGAGTTGGCTTTTAGCACCGGAGGCCATGTGCTTGATTCATTCCGTAGTTCTCTAACTCTAAGAATGGTGAAAGCTATCATTTGTGGACAAGATTGTCTATGAAGATCACATGGCTACTTTCATTTAAAGGAGAGTTTAGAAGAACTTGAGAGTATGGAATCAGGTAAGCTTTTTGTTTTCTATTTTATTTTTCCTGTTCATTTTTATTTTGTTATGTTAATTCTAATTTGTGTTTGTCTTAATCTTTTTTGTAGAGATATCATGTATCAGTGAGGAACATCCTCTTATTGCTATTGATGATTGAATGTTTATGGTTGTGGTCTTATGGACCTTATTCAATTTAAATTTTCATGGTTGTGGTTTGTGGACCTTGTTTATGTTTATAATTGTGAATTTGTGATTTGTGAACCTTGGAGGTAGTTTTGAATGTTTATGATTGTGGTCTTGTGGACCTCATTGAATTTAAACTTTCATGGTTGTGGATCTTGTTTAATGTTTATGATTGTGAACTTGTGATTTGTGAACCTTGTTGAGTGGCAAAAGACTTGAATGTGTTATTGAATCCTATTTGTAGAGAAGGAGAAATGGTGGTTTGTTGAATGGCCAGGTGTTTTTTTTGTTTTTGACAGGTAAATGGCCAAGTGTTTGAAACATCAAATGGCCAGCTTCTGGTCTACTAAATGAGATTTATTTTAGATTTTGTAACATTTTACATGATCATTAATGAGATTTATAGTATTAGTTTGTTAAGATGTGCATATATGTGTATATGAATGTTTCCTTAGGACATTCAGATGGTTCATACATCCCATTTTTATAGTGAAATTACACTTCACAAGAAGTCATAGACTATTAAAATACATTTTTCTTATGTATAGTAAAATTACACTTCACAAAAAGTCACAAAATAGATCATTTAATATATATTTGACTTTCCATGTGTATCGTAAATTTTCCATTTTATCTATACATATCCAAAATCATAATACATTTCTTTTAATTGCATCTTCAATATTCTTTGCATTTTTGGATACTTTGAACCTTGTGCCCGGTTTTACATCACATAAGTAAATGCGATGCCCCTCTTATAATAAAAAGTAGTGTGCTATTTGAGCACTAGGTACCCTAAGGTCAAAACCCAAAGCATATAGGGTTTTAATATAAAATCCAAAACCCTATAGTGTTTTGATAAACAGGTTTTATTAGGGTCAATATGGGTTGGATACCCTAAAATTCCATGAAACTGCCATCCCTAACCTCATAGCACTTGCAGTCTCGCACATTGGGAGTATCTCCCATACTTGTATATTGGCATTCATGAAGAGATATTTCAATGAATGGCGGCAACTTGCTGTGAGATTGGTGTGAGGCATGCTTAATTTGTGAGGAGGAGCAAATCTGAATTCATTTTGTTCAATGAGCTTGAGCCCACATCCCAGACCCAAATATTGGTACCTCTTGGATGGACTCCTCGAGACGTTTACCAGTGCATGGGTAGATGTGTTGTGAGGGGCATGCTCTGCCGGGAGCCCATCTGAGCTTGTAATGGGTTTGGATTTGCTACCCACAACCTGTTCCTAATCCTACATCCCTACCCATATACAACTTCACATTGGGAATATATCCCTTGTTATATCCCTTGTCATTTATGGGGAGATGTTCCAAGTACATGGTAGCAGTGTTCTATGGCAAAGGGTGTAGGAACAGTTTTGTGTAGCAAATCTGAAGTGGTGTTGTGACATCAAAGTTGTGTGGGATGTCAATTGGGTAGAAGTTCTTTCTCCTATATACTTATGAGGGAGATAGCCCAGCCAAGGGGAATGGCCATTTACATGTGTATTGGAGTTGGTGAGCTTTTCTTGGTTTTGAAGTCAGAATGTAGAGAATGTTGTTTTGAAAATTGAAAATTGACTGTTTTAACCCTAGATATGAGAAAACTTGTTTGACTGTTAAGAAACTAATTACTAATTAATTAAATGAATATAAAATAACTAAAATAGTAATAATTAATAATGAATTGTTAATTAACTAATAATTAATAATTATGTATTTAATATTTAATTAGTTAAAATAATGAATTAATAAATTATTGAATAATTAATAAAATATTTAAATATTTAATTAAAAATACATAGATAATTAATAAAAAATAATTTCTGAATATTATCTCATTATTAGTATTATTAGTATTATTATTAATTATTATTGTTAATTAAAAAATAATTAGTATTTATTATTTTTATAATTAACTAAAATAGTTAATTATTAACTAATTACATAGTTATTTTTCATTGAATTAACTAATAATTATGTATTTAATAATTATATATTTAAAATATCAAATTATTTAATTATATATTTAAAAATTATTTAATGTTTTTTCAAGGTAAGTTCAGTTCTAGGGCTAGTTCTACCAAGGTAAACCAAGGCTGGTTCTCCGGTTCATTTTGAGTTGGGTAAATCCCTATACACTAGAACTAGCCTAGGTGTGGGTCAGTTTCAATAATTTGGAAGTAGACTCTACTTGGTAACAAATTGGGTAAGGTTTGTCCGAGGTTGGTTCCATTCAGTTTCAGGTAGAAAATTAGGTGAGAGAGGTGAAGTTATGTATTACCTTCAGCCCCTTGGCAATAGGGCTGTAAACGGATCAAATTTGGATTGGATTCAACAAAATCCAAATCCAATCTGATTATTGAACACTTGCATTTGAATCCAATTAAATTTGAATACCTCGAATTCAAATCCAAATCCTAATGGACACATATCAGATTTGGATTTAATCCGACTCTACTTTAATTTTTTAAAATACAAAAATATTAAAAAGTTAATTACTTTTGAATTTTTATATATAATAAACTAATATAAATATAACATACTAAATTTATTATATATAAATTCACATATAATTGTAACTATAATTACATAATTTTATATATTAAAACTATAAATATTATAATATAATTAGATTCAAATATTAATTGGATTAGATGGAGTCAAATCCGAATCCACTCTAATTATTAATCGGAAGTAGAGTGCAAAATCTGAAAATGAATCGATTATGTAAACACATTATCCAAATCTGGGATAATTAGATTGGATGTAGAATCGGACTGAGAGTTTCCCGTATCATTGACATGCCTACTTGAGAAGGTAGAAACATCACTTGTGTTGACTTACTGCCCATAGTTAAGGAATACTAGCAGAGACTAGTGTGGGGGCTTTCCTAGAGGAGGATTTGATTTGGCATGGGATCTATTATAAGCACAAATGTGTGAACTTGGATGAGTAACAAATCATGAGTGAGCATTCTGGTATTTCATACACATAGGACCCATATGTGATTTTCTGTGAGCAGCAGAAATGTGCAAACCTTGCTAAGTAACCAATAATGAGCGAACATGCCAGTGTTTTGCACACAGCGAGGTTAGTCAGCATGTTCACTCCTGATTGGTTGCTTATCCAGGTTCACGTATTTGGGCTTGCAGTAGATCTAGAGATTCGGATATGATGTTCTTTCTGGTCATTTGATTGAGAAGCCGGTTGCATGCAATGTGGAGATGTTTAGCAGAGTTGGGCATTTTCATTTAGGGGGTTGAGACGCTCAATAACTAAGATTTTTCACAAGGGTTTGACTATGATGCAAAAAGACATGATACAATCAGTCAACTGAAATCATAAGGTAGTAACTAATTAGGTGGGTTTTCATCAAACTTCATGGGGTTGTGATTGGTCAAAGCCTTTTCCAATGTCATGTCATTTTGGCATCATAGATTTTTCTTTTTCACAATTTTGAGGCAAATTACATGAAGTTCTCATCCCTGCCGGCACGGACAAAGTTATCTATCTCCATGGCAATCTCCACTTATGTTTTTTTATGATGTCAATCATTTAATTTTTGTTTTATATTTTATTTAAAAATTAAAAAATAAAATAATTAAAATTTGTAATCCTATCAAAAAAATAAATACATATGTATACATACATCTATATAAGTGGAGATTCCCACTGGATGAGGATCAGGGGCCCTGCGGGGTGAGGAGTGCTCTCCCAATCCCTGCCACTGGGATGAAAGTTTCCCCATATCCCCACAGGGGAAATCATTTCTTTCCCTACCCTATTCAGAAGGGATCCATGCAAGGATCAAGAAAATAGGAAAAATATCAAAGTTTTAGAAAAGATATTGACCCGGGTGATCAAACTGGTTTTTAACTAACTCGTATTTTACTAAAAAAATATTGATTTGATCAGAAAACTATTGACACGGATGATTGAAATACTGAATCATTTGACCCGAGCAAAGGTTCATAGGTTCACAAAAAGGAAAACTTCAACCTTTTGAATTTTGGAAAGCTGACAAGATATACTGTATAAACTTAGGAAGTTATAGTCTTTCATATCTCTCTCTCAAGTCTGACGTGAATAGTCTCTCTCTCAATTCTGACGTGAATAGTCTCTCTCTCTATTCCCTAAGCCTAATATATTTGCTTCATAAATTCTTGGGCTATGCATTGTTTCTCACTCTCTTCCTAAGCCTAGCCCATAACACATTTGTTTCATAAATTCATAGCCTACAAGTACTCATATGATATGGAAAACTTCATCAAGCCGGGGGGGGGGGGGTTTATAGTATTCTACATATATTTATACAAATATATTTGGAGACAAAAATAATTTCATTTCTGAGTCAATTTTTAAAATATTGGGGAAAATGTTTATTCCTTCTATAAAAAAATAACAAATAACATAGTAGGGAGTGGGTATAACACGTTATTTCCCCTTGGTCTGGAGGCCCAAGATATTGAATCTCATTGGGCTTTGACCTTGGTGAGATTAGGCCTGGGGTTCAAGTTAGAAGTCCTGGGGATATTTTATCATAACCTTGGTTTGATTCCTTTGGAGACAGAGGCTTCGTCTTAAACCTAATATGGGACCACCGGATTCAGTCCTCACAAAATACAAAATCTTTTCATTGACGAGGAGATATTCCCAATCCAGGGCTGGGTATTGTGAGGACAAATTTTGTGAGGACTGAATCCTGATTGAGTTTAGGTGATGTCTGGGAGTGTTTATGGGCCTAAATGGGCTTCTTAAAAGTTACTTTGATTTCTGAAATGGGTTTCTGAAAATCACTTTTTTAATGTTTGGTTCATCACCATCTATTTTGGTTCAAAATAGCTTATTGCAAATATAAAAAGCTAATGGAGTTTCCTTTTCTGCTTTTTTCAAATGATTTTTTTTTAATGTGAAAATCCCGTTGGAAAAACACTCCTAATAAACGTGGCAATCCCCTTTTGGACTGCCAAACTCGAGTTCACATCTTCGCCCCACAAGGGGCCTCCCTACAATGCCCCACAGCACATCCCTGCCGTGTATCGGGAACATCTCCCAATGATGAAATCATCAGGACTGGTATTATTATCGGGAGATGCTCCTAATACATGGCAGGGATGTGATGTGGGGCATTGTGGGGAGGCCCCTTATGCTCCTAATACATGCCGCCGTTCTTATTGTTTGGTTCAGCCGATTATTAAAAAATTGGGCATATGCTTAAAAAATCAGGACCCCCCGATGCATGGATCGGTGAACTGTTTCCCCCAACAATTGACTGATGTGTATCTTATGTGGTGCTTACCTGTCAGCACATACATGAAACTCAGTGATGAAAATCACGTTACCAAACAGCATAGTATTGCTCACTGCTTATGTGGTAGAAGCATCATGGGTGTTTTTTCTTGAAAATTGGTCCCAAAAAGTGCCCACGCTTCCAAGCACCATGATTGTTAGTAAAATCATTTCATCTGATGTCCGGCATCCATGCATATGTGTTCGACTATAATACCGGGAAAACACAATTTTTCAACCGGGGTCAAAAAAGAGATTTCCATTCCGGCAGTATTTGTCAAAATTCAAGGGGTGCTTTAATTGGTCAAATCTCTTCCAATAATATGTCTTTTCGGTATCATAGATTTTTCCATGCATATATACTAGGTACGTTAATTTTTTCATATTATGTAAAGTTTCTATCCATGTTCTGATGGATGATATGCATTAGAATGCATAGTGTATATTCAGATCATGGGGAATCCAATTCAACAAGAAAATGAGATATTATTGAATGGATATGTGGCTATGTGGCTTTCAAGAAAAAAGGATATATGGAATATGCAAAATACTTGTTCAAATTCAACTTATTTGGATATTCAATTATCTCATTAGAGTCCAATCAATCTAATTAAAATTAGTAAATTTATATAGAATTATTATAAATGATAAATTAAATATAAACAGAACTTCTTAATACATTAATTTTTCATATTGAGAGTATTGATACTTTGAAACTTGCTAAATAGAAATAAATAGGTCTATCTGAATCCCAAATTCCACTTCATTCTATAAAATTTCAAATAGTAAACGATGATCTTTGGATATATCTATATCAGATTAGATCAGGGAACATTCAAGTTCAATCCTATTAATCATTGGACAGATTGGGCTTGACCCTTGGGCTCAGTCCAGGCTTGAGCCGTAGACCCAATTCTTAGGGTTGGGCTTAGGTTGAGCTCAAATTCATCCCAGCCCAGTCGATTTGCATCCCTTAATGTATGCCACTCTGCACATATTTTCATGTTGATTAAATCAAAGGATAAATTACTATACATCCCTTGTAGTTTCTAACAATTAGGGATGGTAAATGGGTGGGTTGGGTTGGGTTGGGTGAGGGTTGAGTACCAATCCACCCATATTGACCCACTAACCCATCTCCCACCCATGTTAGTGGGTCAAAGTGGGTTACAACCCACTCTGACCCTTACCCTATAATTCAAAGCAAAGCCTTAACCTTTTAATTTTTCTCTGTTTTAATTGCATAAATATATATAACTATATATTTCAATTAAAAAATAAAAAGTTTCAATTTTTTAAAATAAATAAAAATAAAATTTTATAAAAATACAAAACATGTAAAAAAAAATATTTCATGTAAAAATCATTGAAAGTTGCAAAAAAATATAGGAAAGTAGTAAGAAAATTCAGGAAATGCAAAAATGTGAAGAGAATTATAGAAAAATGTAAAATATACACATATATGTTTTAACCAAAAAACATGAAAAAGGAAAACAAGTTCAAAAAATATTTTCCAATATAAAATACATAAAAACAAAGAAATTTCAAAAAACACCAAAAATTGTAGAATTGCAAACATAATAAAATTTTCAAAAAAAAATATAAATTATATAAACTACAGAAATTGCATAAAATAATAAAATTTGTAGAAAACACCAAAAATTATAGAAAAACAAAGAAATTGCAAATAAATAATGAAAAAATACAGAAAGTGTATTGATTGTAGAAAATAGAAAATGCAAAAAAAAATAATTATAAAAAACAGTGAAAATTATAGCAAAAACTAAAAAAGGAAAAAAATACAAGAAAATTAAAAAGGACAAAAAAATCAGATAAATATAAAGATGGGATAAAAGCAGAAATTGCAAAGATACATAAAATGATAAATTCAAAAATTTTATATTATAGCGAAAAAGTAAAAACTTGCAGACAAATTAATAAAATGAGAAATTTTTTGAAAAAAAAAAATCAAACAAAAATTGACATTGCATCCATCGAATATTGAAGCAAATTTCAAAAAATATTTCTAAGATAAGAATTTACGAAAATATTTTCGCATAAATTTGTAGCACCCTTGATGGGATTTACATTTCAAGTTGCAAGAATTTACATTTCAAAACACAAAAAGAATTGCTGAAATTTCTGATCATCTTCATTCTTTCAAATCTTCGAACTAGAGGTCTAAGTCAGTGAGAGGGAGAGCGGTGGTGCGACGACAACCTTCAAAGGTAGATCTAAGTAACATATATATATATATATATATATATAGAGAGAGAGAGAGAGAGAGAGAGAGAGAGAGAGAGAGGGGGGGGTGGTGGTAGATCTAAGTGACATAGAGAGGGAGAGCGGTGGTGCGACGACAACCTTCATAGGTAGATCTAAGTGACATAGAGAGAGAGAGAGAGAGAGAGAGAGAGAGAGAGGGTGGTGGTGTGGCGGCGAGCTTCAAGATCTAAGCGCGACAGAGGGGTGGTGCAGCATCCACCTACCAAAGATCTGAAAATGAAGTGAGAGAGAGGGAGAGTGGTGGTGCTGCGACGATCTGAGCGAGAAAGGGGCAGTGTGGTATCCACCTACGATAGATCTGAGCGAAGCGAGAGAGAGTGAGTCAATTTGGCGTTTACTTTTTCTGTATATGTGAGGCTTCTGAAAGAAGAGACACTATAGAAACCGGGCAATTTGAGTGAGAGATAGATAGATAGATAGAGAGAGAGAGAGAGAGAGGGTGGTGGTAGATCTAAGTGACATAGAGAGGGAGAGCGGTGGTGCGACGACAACCTTCAAAGGTAGATCTAAGTCACATAGAGAGGGAGAGAGAGAGAGAGAGAGGGTGGTGGTGTGGCAGCGAGCTTCAAGATCTGAGCGCGATAGAGGGGTGGTGCGGCATCCACCTACCGAAGATCTAACAATGAAGTGAGAGAGAGGGAGAGTGGTGGTGTTGCGGCGATCTGAGCGAGAAAGGGGCGGTGTGGTATCCACCTATGATAAATCTAGCGAAGCGAGAGAGAGTGAGTCAGTTTGGCGTTTACTTTTTCTGTATATGTGAGGCTTCTGAAAGAAGAGACACTATAGCAACCGGACGATTTGAGTGATATATATATATATATATATATATATATATATATATATATAGAGAGAGAGAGAGAGAGAGAGAGAGAGAGAGAGGGTGGTGGTAGATCTAAGTGACATAGAGAGGGAGAGCGGTGGTGCGACGACAACTTCAAAGGTAGATCTAAGTCACATAGAGAGGGAGAGAGAGAGAGAGAGGGTGGTGGTAGATCTTAGTGACATAGAGAGGGAGAGCGGTGGTGCGACGACAACCTTCAAAGGTAGATCTAAGTCACATAGAGAGAGAGAGAGAGAGAGAGAGAGAGAAAGGGTGGTGGTGTGGCAGCGAGCTTCAAGATCTGAGCGCGACAGAGGGATGGTACGGCATCCACCTACCGAAGATCTAACAATGAAGCGAGAGAGAGGGAGAGTGGTGGTGTTGCGGCGATCTGAGCGAGAAAGGGGCGGTGTGGTATCCACCTACGATAGATCTAGCGAAGCGAGAGAGAGTGAGTCGGTTTGGCGTTTACTTTTTCTGTATATGTGAGGCTTCTGAAAGAAGAGACACTATAGCAACTGAACGATTTGAGTGAGAGAGAATTTTGGGAGAATAACCTAATTTCCCCTAGCTGATTGTCATCTCTATACGCATAGGTCCAATTCTTAGGGTTGGGCCAAGGTTGATCAAATTCAACCCAACTAGCCTAGCTGATTGTCATCTCTATACGCATGACACTACAAATATTTTTGTTTTAAGTCAAAGGATAAATTACCTAAATCTCATTTTTACTTACAACTGTTTTAACCTATCTTGAACTCAGACCTCTCCAAAAACTTCCCTGAACATTTTGGTTAAATTAATTATAGAAACTAACACCTTCATTTAATTTGAGTACAGAGATGAGTCTTAAATTACAAAGTTATCCATGCATGTCCATTTAAACATAATAAACATAATAAACATAATAATAATGATGATGATAATAATAATAATAATAAT